>JAPDOI010001296.1:0-197510 GCA_029168955.1 Aplectana chamaeleonis | reverse complement strand
ATTGGAGGTGGGTCGGCGAAGCCGGCCCATCGTTCGGCGAAGCCGAATGAATACTACGCGTGGTGAATAGAGGTGGGCCGGCGAAGCCGGCCCATCGTTCGGCGGAGCCGAATGAATACTACGCGTGGTGATTGGAGGTGGGTCGGCGAAGCCGGCCCATCGTTCGGCGAAGGCGAACGAATACTACACGGAGGGTGGCCGGCGAAGCCGGCCCATCGTTCGGCGGAGCCGAATGAATACTACGCGTGGTGATTGGAGGTGGGTCGGCGAAGCCGGCCCATCGTTCGGCGAAGCCGAACGAATACTACACGGAGGGTGGCCGGCGAAGCCGGGCCATCGTTTGGCCGAGCCAAACGAATACCACGCGTGGTGATTGGAGGTGGGTCGGCGAAGCCGGCCCATCGTACGGCGGAGCCGAATGAATACTACGCGTGGTGATTGGAGGTGGGTCGGCGAAGCCGGCCCAGTGTTCGGCGGAGCCAAACGAATACTACGCATGGTGATTGGAGGTGGGTCGGCGAAGCCGGCCCATCGTTTGGCGAAGCCGAACGAATACTACACAAAGGGTGGCCGGCAAAGCCGGTCCATCGTTCGGCGAAGCCGAACGAATACTACACGGAGGGTGGCCGGCGAAGTCGGCCCATCGTTCGGCGGAGCCGAATGAATACTACGCGTGGTGATTGGAGGTGGGTCGGCGAAGCCGAACGAATACTACGCGTGGTGATTGGAGGTGGGTCGGCGAAGCGGGCCCATCGTTCGGCGAAGCTGAACGAATACTACGCGTGGTGATTCGAGGTGGGTCGGCGAAGCCGGCCCATCCTTCGGCGGAGCCGAACGAATACTACGCGTGGTGAATGGAGGTGGGTGGGCGAAGCCGGCCCATCGTTCGGCGAAGCCGAATGAATACTACGCGTGGTGATTGGAGGTGGGTCAGGCGAAGTCGGCCCATCGTTTGGCGGAGCCAAACGAATACTACGCGTGGTGATTGAGGTGGGTCGGCGAAGCCGCCTATCGTTCGGCGGAGCCAAACGAATACCACGCATGGTGATTGGAGGTGGGTCGGCGAAGCCGGCCCATCGTTCGGCGAAGCCGAACGAATTCTACGCGTGGTGAATGGAGGTGGGTCGGCGAAGCCGGCCCATCGTTCGGCGAAGCCGAACGAATACTACGCGTGGTGATTGGAGGTGGGTCGGCCAAGCCGGCCCCTCGTTTGGCGGAGCCCAACGAATACTACGCGTGGTGAGTGGAGAGGGGTCGGCGAAGCCGGATCGCATCGATTGGAGGTGGGTCGGCGAAGCCAAACGAATACTACGCGTGGTGATTGGAGGTGGGTGGGCGAAGTCGGCTCATCGTATGGCGGAGCCAAACGAATACTACGCGTGGTGATTGGAGGTGGGTCGGCGAAGCCGGCGCATCGTTCGGCGGAGCCGAATGAATACTACGCGTGGTGATTGGAGGTGGGTCGGCGAAGCCGGTCCATCGTTCGGCGGAGCGAAACGAATACTACGCGTGGTGATTGGAGCTGAGTCGGCCAAGCCGGCCATCGTTCGGCGAAGCCGAACGAATACTACACAAAGGGTGGCCGGCAAAGCCGGTCCATCGTTCGGCGAAGCCGAACGGATACTACACGTGGTGAGGAGGTGGCCGGCGAAGTCGGCCCATCGTTCGGCGGAGCCGAATGAATACTACGCGTGGTGAATGGAGGTGGGTCGGCGAAGTACCCATGTTCGGCGGAGCAAACGAATACTACGCGTGGTGATTGGAGGTGGGTCGGCGAAGCGGGCCCATCGTTCGGCGAAGCCGAAGGAATACTACGCGTGGTGATTGGAGGTGGGTCGGCGAAGCCGGCCCATCGTTCGGCGAAGCCGAACGAATACTACGCGTGGTGAATGGAGGTGGGTCGGCGAAGCCGGCCCATCGTTCGGCGAAGCCGAACAAATACTATACGGAGGGTAGCAGGCGAAGTCGGCCCATCGTTTGGCGGAGCCAAACGAATACTACGCGTGGTGATTGGAGGTGGGTCGGCGAAGCCGGCCCATCGTTCGGCGGAGCCGAATGAATACTACGCGTGGTGATTGGAGGTGGGTCGGCGAAGCCGGCCCATCGTTCGGCGAAGCCGAATGAATACTACGCGTGGTGAATGGAGGTGGGTCGGCGAAGCCGGCCCATCGTTCGGCGAAGCCGAACGAATACTACGCGTGGTGATTGGAGGTGGGTCGGCGAAGCCGGCCCATCGTTTGGCGGAGCCAAACGAATACTACGCGTGGTGATTGGAGATGGGTCGGCGAAGCCGGTCATCGTTCGGCAGCCGAACGAATACTACGCGTGGTGAATGGCGCGTGGTGATTGGAGCGGCGAAGCCGGCCATCGTTCGGCGAAGCCGAACGAATACTACACGGAGGGTGGCCGGCGAAGCCGGCATCGTTCGGCGGAGCCGAATGAATACTACGCGTGGTGAATGGAGGTGGGTCGGCGAAGCCGGCCCATCGTTCGGTGAAGCCGAACGAATACTACACGGAGGGTGGCCGGCGAAGCCGGGGCATCGTTTGGCGGAGTCAAACGAATACTACGCGTAGTGATTGGAGGTGGGTCGGCGAAGCCGGCCCATCGTTCGGCGAAGCCGAATGAATACTACGCGTGGTGATTGGAGGTGGGTCGGCGAAGCCGGCCCAGTGTTCGGCGGAGCCAAACGAATACTACGCATGGTGATTGGAGGTGGGTCGGCGAAGCCGGCCCATCGTTTGGCGAAGCCGAGCGAATACTACACAAAGGGTGGCCGGCAAAGCCGGTCCATCGTTCGGCGAAGCCGAACGAATACTACACGGAGGGTGGCCGGCGAAGCCGGCCCATCGTTCGGCGGAGCCGAATGAATACTACGCGTGGTGATTGGAGGTGGGTCGGCGAAGCCGAAAATACTGCGCGTGGTGATTGGAGGTGGGTCGGCGAAGCGGGCCCATCGTTCGGCGAAGCTGAACGAATACTACGCGTGGTGATTGGAGGTGGGTCGGCGAAGCCGGCCCATCGTTCGGCGGAGCCGAACGAATACTACGCGTGGTGAATGGAGGTGGGTGGGCGAAGCCGGCCCATCGTTCGGCGAAGCCGAACAAATATTATACGGAGGGTAGCAGGCGAAGTCGGCCCATCGTTTGGCGGAGCCAAACGAATACTACGCGTGGTGATTGGAGGTGGGTCGGCGAAGCCGGCCCATCGTTCGGCGGAGCCGAATGAATACTACGCGTGGTGATTGGAGGTGGGTCGGCGAAGCCGGCCCATCGTTTGGCGAAGCCGAATGAATACTACGCTTGGTGATTAGAGGTGGGTCGGCAAAGCTGGCCCATCGTTCGGTGAAGCCGAACGAATACTAGACAAAGGGTGGCCGGCGAAGCCGTCCCATCATTCGGCGGAGCCGAATGAATACTACGCGTGGTGATTGGTGGTGGGTCGGCGAAGCCGGCCCATCGTTCGGCGAAGCCGAACGAATACTACGCGTGTTGAGTGGAGGTGGACCGGCGAAGCCGGCCCATCGTTCGGCGGAGCCGAACAAATACTACGCGTGGTGATTGGAGGTGGGTCGGCGAAGCCGGCCCATCGTACGGCGAAGCCGAATGAATACTACGCGTGGTGATTGGAGGTGGGTCGGCGAAGCCGGCCCATCGTTCGGCGAAGCCGAACGAATACTACGCGTGGTGATTGGAGGTGGGTCGGCGAAGCCGCCCCATCGTACAGCGAAGCCGAATGAATACTACGCGTGGTGAAATTGTGGTGGGTCGGCGAAGCCGGCCCGTCGTTCGGCGAAGCCGAACGAATACTACACGGAGGGTGGCCGGCGAAGTCGGCCCATCTTTTGGCGGAGCCAAACGAATACTACGCGTGGTGATTGGAGGTGGGTCGGCGAAGCCGGCCCATCGTTCGGCGAAGCCGAACGAATACTACGCGTGGTGATTGGAGGTGGGTCGGCGAAGCCGGCCCATCGTTTGGCGGAGCCAAACGAATACTACGCGTGGTGATTGGAGATGGGTCGGCGAAGCCGGCCCATCGTTCGGCGAAGCCGAACGAATACTACGCGTGGTGATTGGAGGTGGGTCGGCGAAGCCGGCCCATCGTTCGGCGAAGCCGAACGAATACTACGCGTGGTGATTGGAGGTAGCAGGCGAAGTCGGCCCATCGTTTGGCGGTGCCAAACAAGTACTACGCGTGGTGATTGGAGGTGGGTCGGCGAAGCCGGCCCAGTGTTCGGCGGAGCCAAACGAATACCACGCATGGTGATTGGAGGTGGGTCGGCGAAGCCGGCCCATCGTTCGGCGAAGCCGAACGAATTCTACGCGTGGTGAATGGAGGTGGGTCGGCGAAGCGCCCATCGTTCGGCAAAGCCGAAACGAATACTACACGGAGGGTGGCCGGCGAAGCCGGGGCATCGTTGGCGGAGCCGAATGAATACTACGCGTGGTGATTGGAGGTGGGTCGGCGAAGCCGGCCCATCGTTCGGCGAAGCCGAACGAATACTACACGGAGGGTGGCCGGCGAAGCCGAGCATCGTATGGCGGAGCCAAACGAATACTACGCGTGGTGATTGGAGGTGGGTCGGCGAAGCGGGCCCAACGTTCGGCGGAGCCGAATGAATACTATGCGTGGTGATTGGAGGTGGGTCGGCGAAGCCGGCCCATCGTTCGGCGAAGCCAAACGAATACTACGCGTGGTGATTGGAGGTGGGTCGGCGAAGCCGGCCCATCGTTTGGCGAAGCCGAACGAATACTACACAAAGGGTGGCCGGCAAAGCCGGTCCATCGTTCGGCGAAGCCGAACGAATACTACGCGTGGTGATTGGAGGTGGGTCGGCGAAGCCGGCCCATCGTTCGGCGGAGCCGAATGAATACTACGCGTGGTGAATGGAGGTGGGTCGGCGAAGCCGGCCCATCGTTCGGCGAAGCTGAACGAATACTACGCGTGGTGATTGGAGGTGGGTGGGCAAAGCCGGCCCATCGTTCGGCGAAGCCGAACGAATACTACGCGTGGTGAATGGAGGTGGGTGGGCGAAGCCGGCCCATCGTTCGGCGAAGCCGAACAAATACTATACAGAGGGTAGCAGGCGAAGCCGGCCCATCGTTTGGCGGAGCCAAACGAATACTACGCGTGGTGAATGGAGGTGGGTCGGCGAAGCCGGCCCATCGTTCGGCGGAGCCGAACGAGTACTACGCGTGGTGAATGGAGGTAGGTTGGCGAAGTCTGCCCATCGTTCGGCGAAGCCGAATGAATACTACGCGTGGTGATTGGAGGTGGGTCGGCGAAGCCGGCCCATCGTTTGGCGGAGCCGAATGGATACTACGCTTGGTGATTGGAGGTGGGTCGGCGAAGCTGGCCCATCGTTCGGCGAAGCCGAACGAATACTACGCGTGGTGATTGAAGGTGGTTCGGCGAAGCCGGCCCATCGTTCGGCGAAGCCGAACGAATACTACACGGAGGGTGGCCGGCGAAGCCGGGGCCTCGTTTGGCGGAGCCGAATGAATACTACGCGTGGTGATTGGAGGTGGGTCGGCGAAGCCGGCCCATCGTTCGGCGAAGCCGAATGAATACTACGCGTGGTGATTGGAGGTGGGTTGGCGAAGCCAGCCCAGTTTTTCGGCGGAGCCAAACGGAATACTACGCGTGGTGATTGGAGGTGGGTCGGCGAAGCCGGCCCATCGTTCGGCGAAGCCGAATGAATACTACGCGTGGTGATTGGAGGCGGGTCGGCGAAGCCGGCCCAGTGTTCGGCGGAGCCAAATGAATACTACGCATGGTGATTGGAGGTGGGTCGGCGAAGCCGGCCCATCGTTCGGCGGAGCCGAATTAATACTACGCGTGGTGAATGGAGGTGGGTCGGCGAAGCCGGCCCATCGTTCGGCGAAGCCGAATTAATACTACGCGTGGTGATTGGAGGTGGGTGGGCGAAGCCGGCCAATCGTTTGGCGAAGCCAATTGAATACTACGCTTGGTGATTGGAGGTGGGTAGGCGAAGTCGGCCCATCGTTCGGCGAAGCCGAACGAATACTACGCAAGGTGAATTGTGGTGGGTCGGCGAAGCCGGCCAATCGTTCGGCGGAGCCAAACGAATACTACGCGTGGTGATTGGAGGTGGGTCGGCGAAGCCGGCCCACCGTTTGGCGGAGCCGAACGAATACTACACGGAGGGTGGCCGGCGAAGCCGGCCCATCGTTCGGCGAAGCCGAACGAATACTACGCGTGGTGATTGGAGGTGGGTCGGCGAAGCCGGCCCATCGTTCGGCGAAGCCGAACGAATACTACGCGTGGTGATTGGAGGTGGGTCGGTGAAGCCGGCACATCGTTCGGCGGAGCCGAATGAATACTACGCGTGGTGAATGGAGGTGGGTCGGCGAAGCCGGCCCATCGTTTGGCGAAGCCGATTGAATACTACGCTTGGTGATTGGAGGTGGGTAGGCGAAGCCGGGCATCGTTAGGCGAAGCCGAACTAATACTACGCGTGGTGATTGGAGGTGGGTCGGCGAAGCCGGCCCATCGTTCGGCAGAGCCGAATGAATACTACGCGTGGTGATTGGAGGTGGGTAGGCGAAGCCGGCCCATCGTTCGGCGGAGCCGAATGAATACTACGCGTGGTGATTGGAGGTGGGTCGGGGAAGCCGGCCCATAGTTCGGCGAAACCGAACGAATACTACGCGTGGTGATTGGAGGTGGGTCGGCGAAGCCGGCCCTTCGTTCGGCGAGGCCGAACGAACACTACGCGTGGTGATTGGGTGGGTCGGTGAAGTCGGCCCATCGTTTGGCGGAGCCGAACGAATACTTCGCGTGGTGATTGGAGGTGGGTCGGCAAAGCCGGCCCATCGTTCGGCGAAGCCGAACGAATACTACGCGTGGTGATTGGAGGTGGGTCGGCGAAGCCGGCCCATCGTTCGGCGAAGCCGAACGAATACTACGCGTGGTGATTGGAGGTGGGTCGGCGAAGCCGGCCCATCGTTCGGCGGAGCCGAACGAATACTACGCGTGGTGATTGGAGGTGGGTCGGCGAAGCCGGCCCATCGTTCGGCGAAGCCGAACGAATACTACGCGTGGTGATTGGAGGTGGGTCGGCGAAGCCGGCCCATCGTTCTGCGAAGCCGAACGAATACTATGCGTGGTGATTGGAGGTGGGTAGGCGAAGCCGGCCCATCGTTCGGCGGAGCCGAACAAATACTGCGCGTGGTGATTGGAGGTGGGTCGGCGAAGCCGGCCCATCGTTCGGCGAAGCCGAACGAATACTACGCGTGGTGATTGGAGGTGGGGCGGCGAAGTCGGCCCATCGTTTGGCGGAGCCGAATGAATACTACGCGTGGTGAATGGAGGTGGGTCGGCGAAGCCGACCCATCGTTCGGCGAAGCCGAACGAGTACTACGCGTGGTGATTGGAGGTGGGTCGACGAAGGCGGCCCATCGTTCGGCGGAGCCGAACGAATACTACGCGTGGTGATTGGAGGTGGGTCAGCGAAGCCGGCCCATCGTTCGGCGAAGCCGAACGAATACTACGCGTGGTGATTGGAGGTGGGTCGGCGAAGCCGGCCCATCGTTCGGCGAAGCCGAACGAATACTACGCGTGGTGATTGGAGGTGGGTCGACGAAGCCGGCCCATCGTTCGGCGAAGCCAAACGAATACTACGCGTGGTGATTGGAGGTGGGTCGGCAAAGCCGGCCCATCGTTCGGCGGAGCCGAATTAATACTACGAGTGGTGATTGGAGGTGGGTCAGCGAAGCCGGCCCATCGTTTGGCGGAGCCAAACGAATACTACGCTTGGTGATTGGAGGTGGGTCGGCAAAGCCGGCCCATCGTTCGGCGAAGCCGAACGAATACTACGCGTGATGATTGGAGGTGGGTCGGCGAAGCCGGCCCATCGTTCGGCGAAGCCGAACGAATACTACGCGTGGTGATTGGAGGTGGGTCGGCGAAGCAGGCCCATCGTTCGTCAAAGCCGAACTAATACTACGCGTGGTGATTGGAGGTGGGTCGTCGAAGCCGGCCCATGGTTCGGCGAAGCCGAACGAATACTACGCGTGGTGATTGGAGGGTGGCCGGCAAAGCCGGCCCATCGTTCGGCGAAGCCGAACGAATACTACGCGTGGTGATTGGAGGTGGGTCGGCGAAGCCGGCCCATGGTTCGGCGAAGCCGAACGAATACTACGCGTGGTGATTGGAGGTGGGTCGGCGAAGCCGGGGCATCGTTCGGCGGAGCCGAATGAATACTACGCGTGGTGAATGGAGGTGGGTCGGCGAAGCAGGCCCATCATTCGTCAAAGCCGAACTAATACTACGCGTAGTAATTGGAGGTGGGTCGGCGAAGTCGGCCCATCGTTCGGCGAAGCCGAACGAATACTACGCGTGGTGATTGGAGGTGGGTCGGCGAAGCCGGCCCATCGTTTGGCGGAGCCAAACGAATACTACGCGTGGTGATTGGAGGTGGGTCGGCGAAGCCGGCTCATCGTTCGGCTAAGCCGAACGATTACTACGTGTATTGAATGGAGGTGGGTCGGCGGAGCCGGCCCATCGTTCGGCGGAGCCAAACGAATACTACGCATGGAGATTGGAGGTGGGTCGGCGAAGCCGGCCCATTGTTCGGCTAAGCCGAACGAATACTACGCGTGGTGATTGCAGGTGGGTCGGCGAAGCCGGCCCATCGTTCGGCGGAGCCAAACGAAGACTACGCATGGTGAATGAGGTGGCGGAGCCGGCCTATCGTTCGGCGAAGCCGAACAAATACTACGCTTGGTGATTGGAGGTGGGTCGGCGAAACGGGCCCATCGTTCGGCGAAGCCGAACGAATACTACGCGTGGTGATTGGAGGTGGGTCGGCGAAGCCGGCCCATCGTTCGGCCAAGCCGAACGAATACTACGCGTGGTGATTGGAGGTGGGTCGGCGAAGCCGGCCCATGGTTCGGCGAAGCCGAACGAATACTACGCGTGGTGATTGGAGGTGGGTCGACGAAGCCGGTCCATCGTTCGGCGAAGCCGAACGAATACTACGCGTGATGATTGGAGGTGGGTCGGCGAAGCCGGCCCATCGTTTGGCGGAGTCAAACGAATACTACGCTTGGTGATTAGAGGTGGGTCGGCGAAGCCGGCCCATCGTTCGGCGAAGCCGAACGAATACTATGCGTGGTGATTGGAGGTGGGTCGGCGAAGCCGGCCCATCGTTCGGCGGAGCCGAACGAATACTACGCGTGGTGATTGGAGGTGGGTCGGCGAAGCCGGCCCATCGTTCGGCGGAGCCAAACGAATACTACGCGTGGTGATTGGAGGTGGGTCGGCGAAGCCGGCCTATCGTTCGGCGAAGTCGAACGAATACTGCGCGTGGTGATTGGAGGTGGGTCGGCGAAGCCGGCCCATCGTTTGGCGGAGCCGAATGAATACTACGCGTGGTGATTGGAGGTGGGTCGGCGAAGCGGGCCCATCGTTTGGCGGAGCCGAACGAATACTACGCGTGATGATTGGAGGTGGGTCGGCGAAGCCGGCCCTTCGTTCGGCGGAGCCGAACGATTACTACGCGTGGTGATTGGAGGTGGGTCGGCGAAGCCGGCCCATCGTTCGGCGAAGCCGAACGAATACTACGCGTGGTGATTGGAGGTGGGTCGGCGAAGCCGGCCCATCGTTTGGCGGAGCCAAACGAATACTACGCGTGGTGATTGGAGGTGGGTCGGCGAAGCCGGCCCATCGTTTGGCGGAGCCGAACGAATACTACGCGTGGTGAATGGAGGTGGGTCGGCGAAGCCGGCCCATCGTTCGGCGAAGTCGAATTAATACTACGCGTGGTGAATGGTGGGTCGGCGGAGCCGGCCTATCCTTCGGCGAAGCCGAACGAATACTACGCGTGGTGATTGGAGGTGGGTCGGCGAAGCCGGCCCATCGTTGGCGGAGCCGAACGAATACTACGCGTGGTGATTGGAGGTGGGTCGGCGAAGCCGGCCCATCGTTCGGCGGAACCGAACGAATACTACGCGTGGTGATTGGAGGTGGGTAGGCGAAGCCGGCCTATCGTTCGGCGGAGCCAAACGAATACTACGCGTGGTGATTGGAGGTGGGTCGGCGAAGCCGGCCCATCGTTCGGCGAAGCCGAACGAATACTACACGGAGGGTGGCCGGCGAAGCCGGCCCATCGTTCGGCGAAGCCGAACGAATACTACGCGTGGTGATTGGAGGTGGGTCGGCGAAGCCGGCCCATCGTTCGGCGAAGCCGAACGAATACTACGCGTGGTGAATGGAGGTGGGTCGGCGAGGTCGGCCCATCGTTCGGCGGAGCCGAACAAATACTACGCGTGGTGATTGGAGGTGGGTCGGCGAAGCCAGCCCATCGTTCGGCGAAGCCGGATGAATACTACCCGTGGTGAGTGGAGGTGGGTCGGCGAAGCCGGCCCATCGTTCGGCGAGGCCGAACGAATCCTACGGGTGGTGATTGGAGGTGGGTCGGCGAAGCCGGCCCATCGTTCGGCGAAGCCGAACGAATACTACGCGTGGTGATTGGAGGTGGGTCGGCGAAGCCGGCCCATCGTTCGGCGAAGCCGAACGAATACTACGCGTGGTGATTGGAGGTGGGTCGGCGAAGCCGGCCCATCGTTCGGCGAAGCCGAACGAATACTACGCGTGGTGATTGGAGGTGGGTCGGCGAAACGGGCCCATCGTTCGGCGAAGCCGAACGAATACTACGCTTGGTGATTGGAGATGGGTCGGCGAAGCCGGCTCCATCGTTCGGCGGAGCCAAACGAATACTACGCATGGAGATTGGAGGTGGGTCGGCGAAGCCGGCCCATTGTTCGGCTAAGCCGAACGAATACTACGCGTGGTGATTGCAGGTGGGTCGGCGAAGCCGGCCCATCGTTTGGCGGAGCCAAACGAATACTACGCGTGGTGATTGGAGGTGGGTCGGCGAAGCCGGCCCATCGTTCGGCTAAGCCGAACGAATACTACACGGAGGGTGGCCGGCGAAGTCGGCCCATCGTTTGGCGGAGCCAAACGAATACTACGCGTGGTGATTGGAGGTGGGTCGGCGAAGCCGGCCCATCGTTTGGCGAAGCCGAACGAATACTACGCGTGGTGATTGGAGGTGGGTCGGCGAAGCCGGCCCAGTGTTCGGCAAAGCCAAACGAATACTACGCGTGGGAATCGGAGGTGGATCGGCGAAGCCGGCCCATCGTTCGGCGAAGCCGAACGAATACTACACGGAGGGTGGCCGGCGAAGTCGGCCCATCGTTCGGCGGAGCCGAATGAATACTACGCGTGGTGATTGGAGGTGGGTCGGCGAAGCCGGCCTATCGTTCGGCGAAGTCGAACGAATACTGCGCGTGGTGATTGGAGGTGGGTCGGCGAAGCCGGCCCATCGTTTGGCGGAGCCGAATGAATACTACGCGTGGTGATTGGAGGTGGGTCGGCGAAGCCGGCCCATCGTTCGGCGAAGCCGAACGAATACTACGCGTGGTGAATGGAGGTGGGTCGGCGAAGCCGGCCCATCGTTCGGCGGAGCCGAATGAATACTACGCGTGGTGAATGGAAGTGGGTCGGCGAAGCCGGCGCATCGTTCGGCGGAGCCGAATGAATACTACGCGTGGTGATTGGAGGTGGGTGGGCGAAGTCGGCTCATCGTATGGCGGAGCCAAACGAATACTACGCGTGGTGATTGGAGGTGGGTCGGCGAAGCCGGCCCATCGTTCGGCAAAGCCGAACGAATACTACACGGAGGGTGGCCGGCGAAGCCGGGGCATCGTTTGGCGGAGCCGAATGAATACTACGCGTGGTGATTGGAGGTGGGTCGGCGAAGCCGGCCCATCGTTCGGCGAAGCCGAACGAATACTACACGGAGGGTGGCCGGCGAAGCCGGGGCATCGTTTGGCGGAGCCAAACGAATACTACGCGTGGTGATTGGAGGTGGGTCGGCGAAGCCGGCCCATCGTACGGCGAAGCCGAATGAATACTACGCGTGGTGATTGGAGGTGGGTCGGCGAAGCCGGCCCAGTGTTCGGCGGAGCCAAACGAATACTACGCATGGTGATTGGAGGTGGGTCGGCGAAGCCGGCCCATCGTTTGGCGAAGCCGAACGAATACTACACAAAGGGTGGCCGGCAAAGCCGGTCCATCGTTCGGCGAAGCCGAACGAATACTACACGGAGGGTGGCCGGCGAAGTCGGCCCATCGTTCGGCGGAGCCGAATGAATACTACGCGTGGTGAATGAAGGTGGGTCGGCGAAGCCGAAAAAATACTGCGCGTGGTGATTGGAGGTGGGTCGGCGAAGCGGGCCCATCGTTCGGCGAAGCTGAACGAATACTACGCGTGGTGATTCGAGGTGGGTCGGCGAAGCCGGCCCATCCTTCGGCGGAGCCGAACGAATACTACGCGTGGTGAATGGAGGTGGGTGGGCGAAGCCGGCCCATCGTTCGGCGAAGCCGAACAAATATTATACGGAGGGTAGCAGGCGAAGTCGGCCCATCGTTTGGCGGTGCCAAACAAGTACTACGCGTGGTGATTGGAGGTGGGTCGGCGAAGCCGGCCTATCGTTCAGCGAAGCCGAACGAATACTACGCGTGGTGAATGGAGGTGGGTCGGCGAAGCCGGCCCATCGTTCGGCGAAGCCGAATGAATACTACGCGTGGTGAATGGAGGTGGGTCGGCGAAGCCGGCCCACCGTTCGGCGAAGTCGAACGAATAGTACACGGAGGGTGGCCGGCGAAGCCGGGGCATCGTTTGGCGGAGCCAAACGAATACTACGCGTGGTGATTGGAGGTGGGTCGGCGAAGCCGGCCCATCGTTCGGCGAAGCCGAACGAATACTACGCGTGGTGAATGGAGGTGGGTCGGCGAAGCCGGCCCATCGTTCGGCGAAGCCGAACGAATACTACGCTTGGTGATTGGAGGTGGGTCGGCGAAACGGGCCCATCGTTCGGCGAAGCCGAACGAATACTACGCGTGGTGATTGGAGGTGGGTCGGCGAAGCCGGCCCATCGTTCGGCGGAGCCAAATGGATACTACGCTTGGTGATTGGAGGTGGGTCGGCGAAACGGGCCCATCGTTCGGCGAAGCCGAACGAATACTACGCGTGGTGATTGGAGGTGGGTCGGCGAAGCCGGCCCATCGTTCGGCGAAGCCGAACGAATACTACGCGTGGTGATTGGAGGTGGGTCGGCGAAGTCGGCCCATCGTTCGGCGAAGCCGAACGAATACTACACGGAGGGTAGCAGGCGAAGTCGGCCCATCGTTTGGCGGAGCCAAACGAATACTACGCGTGGTGATTGGAGGTGGGTCGGCGAAGCCGGCCCTCCGTTCGGCGGAGCCGAATGAATACTACGCGTGGTGAATGGAGGTGGGTCGGCGAAGCCGGCCCATCGTTCGGCGAAGCCGAATGAATACTACGCGTGGTGAATGGAGGTGGGTCGGCGAAGCCGGCCCATCGTTCGGCGGAGCCGAATGAATACTACGCGTGGTGATTGGAGGTGGGTCGGCGAAGCCGGCCCATCGTTCGGCGAAGCCGAACGAATACTACGCGTGGTGATTGGAGGTGGGTCGGCGAAGCCGGCCCATCGTTCGGCGGAGCCAAACGAATACTACGCGTGGTGATTGGAGGTGGGTCGGCGAAGCCGGCCCATCGTTCGGCGAAGCCGAACGAATACTATACGGAGGGTAGCAGGCGAAGCCGGCCCATCGTTCGGCGGAGCCAAACGAATACTACGCGTGGTGAATGGAGGTGGGTCGGCCAAGCCGGCCCATCCTTTGGCGAAGCCAAACGAATACTAGGCGTGGTGAATGGAGGTGGGTCGGCGAAGCCAGAGCAGAATACTACGCGTGGTGATTGGCAAAGTGGGGCATCGGGCGAAGCCGAACGAATACTACGCGTGGTGATTGGAGGTGGGTCGGCGAAGCCGGCCCATCGTTCGGCGGAGCCGAACGAATACTACGCATGGAGATTGGAGGTGGGTCGGCGAAGCCGGCCCATTGTTCGGCTAAGCCGAACGAATACTACGCGTGGTGATTGCAGGTGGGTCGGCGAAGCCGGCCCATCGTTCGGCGGAGCCAAACGAATACTACGCATGGAGATTGGAGGTGGGTCGGCGAAGCAGGCCCATCGTTCGGCGAAGCCGAACGAATACTACACAAAGGGTGGCCGGCGAAGCCGGCCCATCGTTCGGCGAAGCCGAACGAATACTACACGGAGGGTGGCCGGCGAAGCCGGCCCATCGTTCGGCGGAGCCGAATGAATACTACGCGTGGTGAATGGAGGTGGGTCGGCGAAGCCGAACGAGCCGAAGAGATACTACGGAAGGTGGCCGGCGAAGCCGGCATCGTTCGGCGAAGCCGAAAAAATACTGCGCGTGGTGATTGGAGGTGGGTCGGCGAAGCGGGCCCATCGTTCGGCGAAGCTGAACGAATACTACGCGTGGTGATTCGAGGTGGGTCGGCGAAGCCGGCCCATCCTTCGGCGGAGCCGAACGAATACTACGCGTGGTGAATGGAGGTGGGTGGGCGAAGCCGGCCCATCGTTCGGCGAAGCCGAACAAATATTATACGGAGGGTAGCAGGCGAAGTCGGCCCATCGTTTGGCGGTGCCAAACAAGTACTACGCGTGGTGATTGGAGGTGGGTCGGCGAAGCCGGCCCTTCGTTCGGCGGAGCCGAATGAATACTACGCGTGGTGAATGGAGGTGGGTCGGCGAAGCCGGCCCATCGTTCGGCGAAGCCGAATGAATACTACGCGTGGTGAATGGAGGTGGGTCGGCGAAGCCGGCCCACCGTTCGGCGAAGCCGAACGAATAGTACACGGAGGGTGGCCGGCGAAGCCGGGGCATCGTTTGGCGGAGCCAAACGAATACTACGCGTGGTGATTGGAGGTGGGTCGGCGAAGCCGGCCCATCGTTCGGCAAAGCCGAACGAATACTACACGGAGGGTGGCCGGCGGAGCCGGGGCATCGTTTGGCGGAGCCGAATGAATACTACGCGTGGTGATTGGAGGTGGGTCGGCGAAGCCGGCCCATCGTTCGGCGAAGCCGAACGAATACTACACGGAGGGTGGCCGGCGAAGCCGGGGCATCGTTTGGCGGAGCCAAACGAATACTACGCGTGGTGATTGGAGGTGGGTCGGCGAAGCCGGCCCATCGTACGGCGAAGCCGAATGAATACTACGCGTGGTGATTGGAGATGGGTCGGCGAAGCCGGCCCAGTGTTCGGCGGAGCCAAACGAATACTACGCATGGTGATTGGAGGTGGGTCGGCGAAGCCGGCCCATCGTTTGGCGAAGCCGAACGAATACTACACAAAGGGTGGCCGGCAAAGCCGGTCCATCGTTCGGCAAAGCCGAACGAATACTACACGGAGGGTGGCCGGCGAAGTCGGCCCATCGTTCGGCGGAGCCGAATGAATACTACGCGTGGTGAATGAAGGTTGGTCGGCGAAGCCGAAAAAATACTGCGCGTGGTGATTGGAGGTGGGTCGGCGAAGCGGGCCCATCGTTCGGCGAAGCTGAACGAATACTACGCGTGGTGATTGGAGGTGGGTCGGCGAAGCCGGCCCATCGTTCGGCGGAGCCGAACGAATACTACGCGTGGTGAATGGAGGTGGGTGGGCGAAGCCGGCCCATCGTTCGGCGAAGCCGAACAAATATTATACGGAGGGTAGCAGGCGAAGTCGGCCCATCGTTTGGCGGAGCCAAACGAATACTACGCGTGGTGATTGGAGGTGGGTCGGCGAAGCCGGCCTATCGTTCGGCGAAGCCGAACGAATACTACGCGTGGTGATTGGAGGTGGGTAGGCGAAGCCGGCCCATCGTTCGGCGAAGCCGAACGAATACTACGCGTGGTGATTGGAGGTGGGTCGGCGAAGCCGGCCCATCGTTCGGCGGAGCCGAACGAATACTACGCGTGGTGATTGGAGGTGGGTCGGCGAAGCCGGCCCATCGTACGGCGAAGCCGAATGAATACTACGCGTGGTGATTGGAGGTGGGTCGGCGAAGCCGGCCCATCGTTCGGCGAAACCGAAACGAATACTACGCGTGGTGATTGGAGGTGGGTCGGCGAAGCCGGCCCATCGTTTAGCGGAGCCGAACGAATACTACGCGTGGTGATTGGAGGTGGGTCGGCGAAGCCGGCCCATCGTTCGGCGAAGCCGAACGAATACTACGCGTGGTGAATGGAGGTGGGTCGGCGAAGCCGGCCTATCCTTCGGCGAAGCCGAACGAATACTACGCGTGGTGATTGGAGGTGGGTCGGCGAAGCCGGCCCATCGTTCGGCGGAGCCAAACGAATACTACGCATGGAGATTGGAGGTGGGTCGGCGAAGCCGGCCCATCGTCCGGCGAGGCCGAACGAATACTACACGGAGGGTGGCCGGCCAAGCCGGCCCATCGTTCGGCGGAGCCAAACGAATACTACGCATGGAGATTGGAGGTGGGTCGGCGAAGCCGGCCCATCGTTCGGCGAGGCCGAACGAATACTACGCGTGGTGATTGCAGGTGGGTCGGCGAAGCCGGCCCATCGTTCGGCGGAGCCAAGCGAATACTACGCGTGGTGAATGGAGGTGGGTCGGCGAAGCCGGCCCATCGTTCGGCGAAGCCGAACGAATACTACACGGAGGGTGGCCGGCGAACCCGGCCCATCGTTTGGCGGAGCCAAACGAATACTACGCGTGGTGATTGGAGGTGGGTGGGCGAAGTCGGCTCATCGTATGGCGGAGCCAAACGAATACTACGCGTGGTGATTGGAGGTGGGTCGGCGAAGCCGGCGCATCGTTCGGCGGAGCCGAATGAATACTACGCGTGGTGATTGGAGGTGGGTCGGCGAAGCCGGCCCACCGTTCGGCGAAGCCGAACGAATACTACCCAAAGGGTGGCCGGCGATGCCGGCCCATCGTTTGGCGGAGCCAAACGAATACTACGCGTGGTGATTGGAGGTGGGGCGGCGAAGCCGGCCCATCGTTCGGCGGAGCCGAACGAATACTACACGTGGTGAATGGAGGTGGGTCGGCGAAGCCGGCCCATCGTTCGGCGGAGCCGAATGAATACTACGCGTGGTGAATGGAGGTGGGTCGGCGAAGCCGGCCCATCGTTCGGTGAAGCCGAACGAATACTACACGGAGGGTGGCCGGCGAAGCCGGGGCATCGTTTGGCGGAGTCAAACGAATACTACGCGTAGTGATTGGAGGTGGGTCGGCGAAGCCGGCCCAGTGTTCGGCGGAGCCAAACGAATACTACGCGTGGGAATCGGAGGTGGGTCGGCGAAGCCGGCCCATCGTTTGGCGAAGCCGAACGAATACTACGCGTGGTGATTGGAGGTGGGTCGGCGAAGCCGGCCCATCGTTCGGCGGAGCCGAATGAATACTACGCGTGGTGATTGGAGGTGGGTCGGCGAAGCCGGCCCATCGTTCGGCGAAGCCGAACGAATACTACGCGTGGTGAATGGAGGTGGGTCGGCGAAGCCGGCCCATCGTTCGGCGGAGCCGAACGAATACTACGCGTGGTGATTGGAGGTGGGTCGGCGAAGCCGGCCCATCGTACGGGGAAGCCGAACGAATACTACGCGTGGTGATTGGAGGTGGGTCGGCGAAGCCGGCCCATCGTTCGGCGGAGCCAAACGAATACTACGCGTGGTGATTGGAGGTGGGTCGGCGAAGCCGGCCCATCGTTCGGCGGAGCCGAACGAATACTACGCGTGGTGATTGGAGGTGGGTCGGCGAAGCCGGCCCATCGTTCG
Organism: Aplectana chamaeleonis; assembly: GCA_029168955.1. NCBI lineage: Eukaryota > Metazoa > Nematoda > Chromadorea > Rhabditida > Cosmocercidae > Aplectana > Aplectana chamaeleonis. Next base: position 179,812 of record JAPDOI010001296.1, on the reverse strand, counting down.
GCGAAGCCGAACGAATACTACACGGAGGGTGGCCGGCGAAGCCGGGCCATCGTTTGGCGGAGCCAAACGAATACCACGCGTGGTGATTGGAGGTGGGTCGGCGAAGCCGGCCCATCGTACGGCGGAGCCGAATGAATACTACGCGTGGTGATTCGAGGTGGGTCGGCGAAGCCGGCCCATCCTTCGGCGGAGCCGAACGATTACTACGCGTGGTGAATGGAGGTGGGTGGGCGAAGCCGGCCCATCGTTCGGCGAAGCCGAATGAATACTACGCGTGGTGATTGGAGGTGGGTCGGCGAAGCCGGCCCATCGTTCGGCGGAGCCAAACGAATACTACGCATGGAGATTGGAGGTGGGTCGGCGAAGCCGGCCCATCGTTTGGCGGAGCCAAATGAATACTACGCATGGAGATTGGAGGTGGGTCGGCGAAGCCGGCCTATCGTTCGCCTAAGCCGAACGAATACTTTACGTGGTGATTGGAGGTGGGTCGGCGAAGCCGGTCCATCGTTCGGCGAAGCCGAATGAATACTACGCGTGAGGGTCGGCGAAGTCGGCCCATCGTTCGGCGGAAGCCAAACGAATACTGCGCGTGGTGATTGGAGGTGGGTCGGCGAAGCGGCCCCATCGTTCGGCGAAGCTGAACGAATACTACGCGTGGTGATTCGAGGTGGGTCGGCAAAGCCGGTCCACCGTTCGGCGTAGCCGAACGAATACTACGCGTGGTGAATGGAGGTGGTGGGCGAAGCCGGCCCATCGTTTGGCGGAGTCAAACGAATACTACGCGTGGTGATTGGAGGTGGGTCGGCGAAGCCGGCCTATCGTTCGGCGAAGTCGAACGAATACTGCGCGTGGTGATTGGAGGTGGGTCGGCGAAGCCGGCCCATCGTTTGGCGGAGCCGAATGAATACTACGCGTGGTGATTGGAGGTGGGTCGGCGAAGCGGGCCCATCGTTCGGCGGAGCCGAATGAATACTGCGCGTGGTGATTGGAGGTGGGTCGGCGAAGCCGGCCCATCGCGTGGTGATTCGGCGAAGCCAAACGAATACTACGCATGGTGGTTGGAGGTGGGTCGGCGAAGCCGGCCTATCGTTCGGCGAAGCCGAACAAATACTACGCGTGGTGATTGGAGGTGGGTCGGCGAAGCCGGCCCATCGTTCGGCGAAGCCGAACGAATACTACACGGAGGGTGGCCGGCGAAGTCGGCCCATCGTTCGGCGGAGCCGAATGAATACTACGCGTGGTGAATGAAGGTGGGTCGGCGAAGCCAGCGTTCAACGGAGCCGAATGATTACTCCGCGTGGTGATTGGAGGTGGGTCGGCGAAGCGGGCCCATCGTTCGGCGAAGCTGAACGAATACTACGCGTGGTGAATGGAGGTGGGTCGGCGAAGCCGGCCCATCGTTCGGCGAAGCCGAATGAATACTACGCGTGGTGAATGGAGGTGGGTCGGCGGAGCCGGGTTATCGTTCGGCGAAGCCGAACGAATACTACGCGTGGTGAATGGAGGTGGGTCGGCGAAGCCGGCCCATCGTTTGGCGGAGCCGAATGGATACTACGCGTGGTGATTGGAGGTGGGTCGGCGAAGCCGCCCCTCGTTCGGCGGAGCCAAACGAATACTACGCGTGGTGATTGGAGGTGGGTCGGCGAAGCCGGCCCATCGTTCGGCGGAGCCGAATGAATACTACGCGTGGTGATTGGAGGTGGGTCGGCGAAGCGGGCCCATCGTTCGGCGAAGCCGAATGAATACTACGCGTGGTGATTGGAGGTGGGTCGGCGAAGCCGCCCCTCGTTCGGCGGAGCCAAACGAATACTACGCGTGGTGATTGGAGGTGGGTCGGCGAAGCCGGCCCATCGTTCGGCGGAGCCAAACGAATACTACGCGTGGTGAATGAAGGTGGGTCGGCGAAGCCGAAAAAATACTACGCGTGGTGATTCGAGGTGGGTCGGCGAAGCCGGCCCATCCTTCGGCGGAGCCGAACGAATACTACGCGTGGTGAATGGAGGTGGGTCGGCGAAGCCGGCCCATCGTTCGGCGAAGCCGAATGAATACTACGCGTGGTGAATGGAGGTGGGTCGGCGAAGCTAGTACACGGAGGCATCGTTTGGCGGAGCCAAACGAATACTACGCGTGGTGATTGGAGGTGGGTCGGCGAAGCCGGCCTATCGTTTGGCGAAGACGAACGAATACTACGCGTGGTGATTGGAGGTGGGTCGGCGAAGCCGGCCCATCGTTCGGCGGAGCCGAATGAATACTACGCGTGGTGATTGGAGGTGGGTCGGCGAAGCCGGCCCATCGTTCGGCGAAGCCGAACGAATACTACACGGAGGGTGGCCGGCGAAGCCGGGGCATCGTTTGGCGGAGCCAAACGAATACTACGCGTGGTGATTGGAGGTGGGTCGGCGAAGCCGGCCCATCGTACGGCGAAGCCGAATGAATACTACGCGTGGTGATTGGAGGTGGGTCGGCGAAGCCGGCCCAGTGTTCGGCGGAGCCAAACGAATACTACGCATGGTGATTGGAGGTGGGTCGGCGAAGCCGGCCCATCGTTTGGCGAAGCCGAACGAATACTACACAAAGGGTGGCCGGCAAAGCCGGTCCATCGTTCGGCGAAGCCGAACGAATACTACACGGAGGGTGGCCGGCGAAGTCGGCCCATCGTTCGGCGGAGCCGAATGAATACTACGCGTGGTGAATGAAGGTGGGTCGGCGAAGCCGAAAAAATACTGCGCGTGGTGATTGGAGGTGGGTCGGCGAAGCGGGCCCATCGTTCGGCGAAGCTGAACGAATACTACGCGTGGTGATTGGAGGTGGGTCGGCGAAGCCGGCCCATCGTTCGGCGGAGCCGAACGAATACTACGCGTGGTGAATGGAGGTGGGTGGGCGAAGCCGGCCCATCGTTCGGCGAAGCCGAACAAATATTATACGGAGGGTAGCAGGCGAAGTCGGCCCATCGTTTGGCGGAGCCAAACGAATACTACGCGTGGTGATTGGAGGTGGGTCGGCGAAGCCGGCCTATCGTTTAGCGAAGACGGACGAATACTATGCGTGGTGATTGGAGGTGGGTAGGCGAAGCCGGCCCATCGTTCGGCGAAGCCGAACGAATACTATACGGAGGGTAGCAGGCGAAGCCGGCCCATCGCATGGCGGAGCCAAACGAATACTACGGGTGGTGATTGGAGGTGGGTCGGCGAAGCCGGCCTATCGTTCGGCGAAGCCGAACGAATACTACGCGTGATGAATGGAGGTGGGTCGGCGAAGCCGAACGAATACTACGCGTAGTGATTGGAGGTGGGTCGGCGAAGCCGAACGAATACTACGCGTTGTGATTGGAGGTGGGTCGGCGAAGTCGGCCCATCGTTTGGCGGAGCCAAACGAATACTACGCGTGGTGATTGGAGGTGGGTCGGCGAAGCCGGCCCATCTTTCGGCGAAGCCGAACGAATACTGCGCGTGGTGAATGAAAGTGGGTCGGCGAAGCCGGCCTATCTTTCGGCGAAGCCGAACGAATACTACGCGTGGTGATTGGAGGTGGGTAGGCGAAGCCGGCCCATCGTTCGGCGAAGCCGAACGAATACTATACGGAGGGTAGCAGGCGAAGTCGGCCCATCGCATGGCGGAGCCAAACGAATACTACGGGTGGTGATTGGAGGTGGATCGGCGAAGCCGGCCTATCGTTCGGCGAAGCCGAACGAATACTACGCGTGGTGATTGGAGGTGGGTCGGCGAAGCCAGTCCATCGTTCAGCGAAGCCGAACGAATACTACGCGTGGTGAATGAAGGTGGGTCGGCGAAGCCGGCCCATCGTTCGGCGGAGCCGAATGAATACTACGCGTGGTGAATGGAGGTGGGTCGGCGAAGCCGAACGAATACTACGCGTGGTGATTGGAGGTGGGTCGGCGAAGCCAAACGAATACTACGCGTGGTGATTGTAGGTGGGTCGGCGAAGTCGGCCCATCTTTCGGCGAAGTCGAACGAATACTGCGCGTGGTGAATGAAAGTGGGTCGGCGAAGCCGGCCCATCGTTCGGCCAAGCCGAACAAATACTATACGGAGGGTAGCAGGCGAAGTCGGCCCATAGTTTGGCGGAGCCAAACGAATACTACGCGTGGTCAATGGAGGGTGGCCGGCGAAGCCGGCCCATCGTTCGGCGGAGCCGAATTAATACTACGCGTGGTGAATGGAGGTGGGTCGGCGAAGCCGAACGAATACTACGCGTGGTGATTGGAGGTGGATCGGTTAAGCCGGCCCATCGTTTGGCGAAACCGAACGGACACTACGCGTGGTGAATGGAGGTGGGTCGGCGAAGCCGGGTCATCGTTCGGCGAAGCCGAACGAATACTACGCGTGGGGATTGGAGGTGGGTAGGCGAAGCCATCCCATCGTTCGGCGAAGCCGAATGAATACTACGCGTGGTGAATGGAGGTGGGTTCGGCGAAGTCAGCCCATCGTTCGGCAAAGACGAAGGAATACTACGCGTGCTGATTGGAGGTGGGTCGGCGAAGCCGGCCCTTCGTTCGGCGGAGCCGAATGAATACTACGCGTGGTGATTGGAGGTGGGTCGGCGAAGCCGGCCATTGTTTGGCGAAGCCATACTACGGGTGGTGATTGGAGGTGGGTCGGCGAAGCCGGCCTATCGTTCGGTGAAGCCGAACAAATACTACGCGTGGTGATTGGAGGTGGGTCGGCGAAGCCAGTCCATCGTTCGGCGAAGCCGAACGAATACTACGCGTGGTGAATGAAGGTGGGTCGGCGAAGCCGGCCTATCGTTCGGCGAAGCCGAACGAATACTTCGCGTGGTGATTGGAGGTGGGTAGGCGAAGCCGGCCCATCGTTCGGCGAAGCCGAACGAATACTATACGGAGGGTAGCAGGCGAAGTCGGCCCATCGTATGGCGGAGCCAAACGAATACTACGCGTGGTGATTGGAGGTGGGTCGGCGAAGCCAGCCTATCGTTCGGCGAAGCCGAACGAATACTACGCATGGTGAATGGAGGTGGGTCGGCGTAGCCAGTCCATCGTTCAACGAAGCCGAACGAATACTACGCGTGGTGAATGGAGGTGGGTCGGCGAAGCCGGCCCATCGTTCGGCGGAGCCGAACAAATACTACACGGAGGGTGGCCGGCGAAGCCGGCCCATCGTTCGGCGGAGCCGAATGAATACTACGCGTGGTGAATGGAGGTGGGTCGGCGAAGCCGAACGAATACTACGCGTGGTGATTGGAGGTGGGTCGGCGAAGTCGGCCCATCGTTTGGCGGAGCCAAACGAATACTACGCGTAGTGATCGGAGGTGGGTCGGCGAAGCCGGCCCATTTTTCGGCGAAGCTGAACGAATACTGCGCGTGGTGAATGAAAGTGGGTCGGCGAAGCCGGCCCATCGTTCGGCCAAGCCGAACGGATACTATACGGAGGGTAGCAGGCGAAGTTGGCCCATAGTTTGGCGGAGCCAAACGAATACTACGCGTGGTCAATGGAGGTGGGTCGGCGGAGCCGGCCTATCGTTCGACGTAGCCAAACGAATACTACGCGTGGTGATTGGAGGTGGATCGGTTAAGCCGGCCCATCGTTTGGCGAAACCGAACGGACACTACGCGTGGTGAATGGAGGTGGGTCGGCGAAGCCGGCCCATCGTTTGGCGGAGCCAAACGAATACTACGCGTGGTGAATGGAGGTGGGTCGGCGAAGCCGGCCCATCGTTCGGCAAAGCCGAACGAATACTATACGGAGGGTAGCAGACGAAGCCGGCCCACCGTTTGGCGGAGCCAAACAAATACTACGTGTGTTGAATGGAAGGTGTCCGGCGAAGCCGGCCCATCGTTTGGCGGAGCCAAACGAATACTACGTGTGTTGAATGAAGGGTGTCCGGCGAAGCCCGTCCATCGTTTGGCAAATCCAAACGAATACTACACGAAGGGTGGACGGCGAAGCCGACCCATCGTTTGGCGGAGCCGAACAAATACTACGCGTGGTGAATGGAGTGTGGCCAGTATAGCCGACCCATCGTTCGGCAAAGCCAAACGAATATTAGGTGGTGGTGGCCGACGAAGCCTGCTCGCTGCGAGGATGCAAATGATACGTACCGATTTTGCGTGTCGCCACCTGTGAGCGCAGCATGATTGGCGAATTGAAAACATTGAGCAGTTAAAAGGCTTTTTGACTTCATGTTTATTTGCTTGCTTGACCTTTTTCAAATAGGACAACTATACTACTGCCATCGTGGTATTCGGTCTTTGGAACGGCGCTGGCCCCATGGTTGTAGACGTACTGGTCTATTCACGTTGCTTTCACAAGCATGTTTAGGAGCTTGTACCCTACATTAGGAAGTGAAATTTATTGTTCCTTCGAGTGCGTATGTGGAGCTGGGATACAGACAGTGTGAGTGTGGGATAGTTGAGTAGCAGCATACGCGCACACGCGCGCGATACACCTTAGTGAATTCGACTCTGGAACAGAGGGTTTGCAGCCTTCAAGTCAAGTGGCTGCTCCGGGCTAGGGACCCGAAGGGTCACTAGTTATAATAATAATTCATTACGCCGAAAAAAAATCGATGCAGAATTATCTTCTTCGGACCGCTTCTCATTGTTAAGTGAATGTTCAAAATTTGATGGATCGCACTATTATTAATACCGAGAAGGGAAATAAATATTCGTCAAGCGTGCCCACATAAAAAACCGATCTGAAGTGCATCGAACGCTGTGGATTATAAAGTTCCTGAGCTCATTTTAGAAATATATCATTCTAAGTATGCCAGACAGTATAGCGCACCACTTGCGAAGACGTTCCAGACGCTCTTTCTGGAGACTCACCCACTTCCCACGGCATCCTATTGACTCAATTCCCACGAGGCTACTCAGATTTCACGGCGCGACACACGTTCTTGATGAGGCGTCACTAACTTTCTATTAAGCGGTCAACGCTCTGCAATGAGCTCACCACTCGGCACACACTCCACTCCGCCACTTTCTATGACGCGATAAACGCTCCAGATGACGCCTTACCTATTTTCCACAATATCCTGCTGATGTAAACTAAGTGTCTATTTTGTTTTTTAGATCTATGGTGATTTATCGATTTTTAACGATTAAAGCTTAACGAAAATGAAATTTTCCATTCACACACACCCCTGTTGGGCACCCCAGAGTGGCTTCTCCCTTTATCTCGTTTATTCGGAGTAAATCGAGAGCTCGCACTTGGCAGGTGCTATACAAGGTGGGTCTACTTCACAGTTATGTGGGAATCTCAGATTTCGCCCCTGAGCTTGGGCTGTGCCCTAACTGCGATTCGACAGAACTTGTTGATGGTGACCTTCTCTAAATGGGTCGCATTAGGATCTTGTTCAACAGTCCTTCCTTTTTCCAAAAGTACAGTTCCGAGCCTACTTAGCCTTGAGATTGATAACTTTTCGGTTTGACAGAATTTTTCCCCACACTCTATCAAGCCTTTAGATAGGTTCTCGGAGTCTATCGTTTGACTTTTGTGGAGAATCCATGCGTAAGATTTGATAGTGGGTTCCAATAACTCAGCCTCGAAGATGGAGGTCCGAACGGGTGCGTATTCATCCATCTATTCCCACCTGATTGTGGTACCGGTATCGGCCACAGTCTTTGGGTCGGCGCACACTCCTACCGCACCAAGCTTGCTTACGCTTTGCTGCGCGTGCCCGGATCGACTAGGCTGGGTCGCGCAATCAAACGACCTCGATGAACTTGATAGAGGCTCCTAAACTATCACGCACAAAACAGCGCTACTATAGTTCCCTGATCACCTGAGGCTCTCAAGTAGCTTTTGATATATGGGATTTTCCCTTCCTGTGAAGGCTAGTTAAACGCCAGGTACATAGTAACTGACAGATATTGCATGGTTCGCCACACGACTAATCAAATGTGGGTGTATTACAGCACAGAACAGCTTTCGCCGTTTGCCGTTTTGCCGTTTTCCGGCCAATTTTGGGGTTTGCCGTTGCCGTTTGCTGAAATTTCAAATTCCTTTGCCGCACACCCCTTGCGCCGACTCATGAATGTCACGTTTAAAAGCAGCATACACGCTCGTAAACGTGTTTGAGATAACTACGGAAATAGAATCGTGTGGCTCAGCACACAACGCCTACGCATTTTGAAGCATCAAAAACGACCCACAATGCCGCTACACGAGTGAAAAGTTGGCCCTAGCCCTGTATCTGCCCGCCCCCTGTACTTACTATTCGCCTCCAAAACAGGGTTGCTGGACCATTTCCACCGTCGTCGATTTATGTGGTTTACTTATTCCACTCATTGTACCACCAACAAATGTCTCCGACGGTGGGAATGGCCTAGCACCCCTGTTTTGGAGGAGAACAGCAAATACGGGGGAGGGAAGATACAGGGGTAAGGCCAACTTATTAATCGTCTAGCGGCATTGTGGGTCGTTTTGGACGCTTCAAAATCCGCAGGCGTTGTGTTCTGACCCATAGCATTCCATTTCCGTATTGATAACGTTGATTGAAGCTTGCACGAGGTAGTATGAGGCTTTGTTCGGCTAACGTTTCGGCTATTTCGTCTTCTTCAGAACCTTAAAGGCAGCATACACGCTCGTCAACGTGGTTGAGATAACGACGTGAATCTAACCGTATGGCTCAAAACAAAATGCTTACGCATGTTGAAGTGTCGAAAACGACCCACAATGCCGCTACATGAGTTAGAAGTTGGCCCCGCCCTGTATTTTCGCGCCCCCTGTATTTGCATTTTTCCTCCAACGCAGGGTTGGTGGGTCACCTTCGCCGTCAGCGACGTGTGTGGTTCATTTGCTGGGCAATCCACCAACAGTACCGACGGTGAAGATGACCCGACAACATTGCGTTGCAGTAAAAGGGCAATAACAGGGGGCGTGAAAATACGGGTGGGGCCAAATTTGCTACTCCTGTAACGGCGTTGTGGGTCGTTTTTGACGCTCCAAAATGCGTAGGCGTTGTAATCTGAGCCATACCATTCTATTTGTGTAGTTATCTCAATCACGTTTACTAGCGTGTATGCTGCCTTTAAAGAGCCAAATGTATTCATGAAAATACCCGGTCAACCGCCGTTGCGGCAAACTCTCCGCAAAAATCCGACTTCCGATTTTTCAGCTAGTAAACAGGAGAAAAGTAGGCCAAGTAACATGCCTAGTCAAGTCCTGAGAGATCGCGGATCAGTAGAGTACGGCGGGGCACCAATAGAGCAGAGTTTCACGCCCAAGTCAGGATTCAGGTCTGACGTAAGGGTGGAGTTGCCGTGTGATACTAATACCCTCTTCTTTCCGGTGGACCTTGTGGTCCCTCGCACAGATCCAAACGCCTCAAAAGCTTTACGCGCACTTGTTATGGCCTCCCGCGCCAGTATCTCCACTCGCACTTCAAAATCTTCCCCCCGGTTCAAATAATCCGATGGCACCCCAGTGCAGTGTAACTACGCGACTTTTCGTTACCATCTAAGTGCTCTTTCATGCGCACATACGGAGGTCGAGCTGTTTCTCCGATATACTCCTCACCGTAGCTCTGGCATGTGATGAGATATGTAGATGGCACCTGAAACAGCACAGTCTCCTTCCTTGCCCTGAGAGCAATTGTACAATCAGGGGCAACGCAGGCGCGATCGTATAGGCGATTTCTCACTGATCCCGCACGAAACTTCAACGGGAACTTTATCGCCTTAAAGTCCGTTTGGACTTTGCTCGCGGCCATGAGTAGGCCTGTACCTCTTTGAGTAAGATTTACATCCGTTGAGGTGCGCGATTTGGCTAGCGAGTTTTTTGAACTCCTCGCGTTCTTGATAGCCCGAACAAACATTTACTGCGGTGCGGAACATGCTCCTTACAACTACCCTTTTGGTTTGGGTGGAGTGGGCGGACCGGCAGTAAACTAGTATGTTCCTGCTTGAGGGCTTGCTTGTGATTTTCCTGTTCCCCGAGAGTTGAACTTGAATATTTAGGAAAGACAACCAGTCATCGCACGGTTCTTCGCGTGCAAGTTTTCTGTGTTCGGACTGAGCGTTCATCAAGTCGAAACATTGGTTCATTTTCTATTGCGTCGAGCGAATTATGAAACAGTCGTCAATGAAGCAACGGTAAAACAAGGGCCAGGGTTCGAGCACAGGTATTTAGACCTTTGCCATGAAGTCGATCACAAGCGTTGGCGCTAGCCGCTGTTCCATAGCCAGTCCCCGTACTTGAGAAAAATAGTTCCCGGCCCACCTAAAAAATACACGGCCAAACGCCGTTGGGGTGAAGTCTCTACCTTCTGTCTCAAGAGTTTTGAATCACGTTACTTGCGAGGTATCCAAGAAAAATCAAGTTACCTGTGGCTCCTTTGAGTTTTCAAAGTTACATGCGAGGTTGGGACTCGCAAATAACTTACATGGGCATAACCATGATACTTGTGACTTTTGAATCTTGCTAGTAATTCTGATGCCGGCCCTGGAAGGCGACTTCGAGTCGCTCTCCGGAAGCCAGCTTATTTTTGACCGCTGGGGGATAGGGGTATCCTCCCGGCTGGGGGCGGGGGGCGGTTTTCGCCGCGGCGCTCCTCGGGGAGGGTGGTTCCTCGCCGCAGACCTTGGCGAAGGCTAGGCCCTTGTAGTGGACACAGGCTGGGCCTTCTCTGCCGTGGACCGCGACAATCACGCACCAGGGGTGCGTGATTGTCGCACACCAATGTCACCTGCATCTAAGGAGTAAGTTAAATGCTACTTCTGGGTAAACTACTTGTATACTAGAAGTAAGTTATTTGTGACCTAAAAGTAAGTTAATTGCCACATTAAGTTAGCTACTTGTGCTCATCTCACGATCTCGAGTTTTTGTTTGTTCACGTCGGAGGGCGGTCATTGCGCTTTTGAAGTTTGCCTTGCTCTCAAAGTAGCAACTTGGGACTCTTTTGGGGCTCTTCGTGGCTCGCTTTGGCTCGTCTTCGTCCTTTCGACGTAAGCGTTATAGTGTGCCAAACCACTACTCATTCCTACTGAAAACTGAAAAACATTTTTCATCCTGAACATTGCCTTTAAAGGTTTAGGACACCCAGAAATTTTTTCTCAGATTCTATCCTTGTCCTGGAGAGGGTCACATCCTGATCCCAATTATAAATAAATAAATAAATAAATAAATAAATAAATAAATAAATAAATAAATAAATAAATAGATAAATAATCCATCTAACCGTTGTTGAGTTCGAAATTCAGGCAGGGGTGTGGCCCGTGGTGGTGAGTTAAGGGGGTCAGGCCCGTGGTGGATGCTCATATCTCGCTTATTTGAAAGAATCGAGCTCTCGCACTTGGCAAATGTTATACAGGAGGGGTCTCTCACACAATTACATGAAAATCTCGAAATTCATGTCTGAGGGTGTACTGTGCCTTTGAGGCTTTGGGGAATATTGGACTTATCAGCGACAAGTCAGAAAATAGAATGCAGTAGTGGGGCCAAACGTTAGAAAAGATTATGGCATTCACTTGTTTCCTGTATCGCTCCAGCCGCGAAGCGGCTGGAAAGGTTTGATTTCGAGTTGAATTCTATTGGAATTTTTCAGCGATAGACTATGCCTGGCAAAAGATTCGAGATAATGCTGAAACACAACTGGTCGACGTATTAAAGGAGTTGCGGCAGCAACGATTCCATGCTATCCAATCCCCAATTCAATACATATTTTTGCATATGTGCGTTCTTGAAATGGCAGCAGAGGTGCGTTTTCTGAGAAGCCCTTCACTCAAAATATATTGCGAAAATAGTTTTAGCTTTTACGCGTTTCGTGGTGGGGATCGATGGCTTTAAAATAGGCGAATACGATTGCCTGTTCAAAGCCAGGGTCCATGGTGGTTTCCGAGTTTCCCACAAAGAAATGCTGTGTTCGCCGAGTAGGCTCCGCCGGTTTTTCAGCTGTCTCACGAGTGGCCAACTCTCTGTCTAGAACTTCAGAACGGCCTCTATCGAGAGTATTTACAGCTTAGGTTGCTAGGATTAGTCCGGGCGGAGTAAGCAGCGGAGCGGTCGATGATGGCAAAATATAGCAGTGATAAGGAGATTTTGACATGATAAGCTCGATAAGCCTTGCTTCGACCGGCTCAAAATGAGCGGCCTAGGCTATACCTTGAAAGAGAAATCAAGCCAATGTTCTTAAAGTCTGTTTTAATGCGTATGAACGCCCGAGCAGGGATGAGCGGAGTTCCGCGCTTCGCGTTCCCAAACCCGCAGTTTTGCGCAGTTTTGGCATTTCGCGTTCCGCATTCTGAAAACCGCAGAAAACGCCGCGGAGTGCGAAAATATCGGGTCGTCTGGGACGTAAGAAAACATTAGATGATTTCTGATTTTTTTTCCGCGTTTCGCGTTCCGAAAGCCGCATTTCCGCGCATTTCAAGGCGTTTCGCGCCCGATTTCCGGAACCCAAGAAAAATTTCTATTCCGAAACCCGAAAACCGATTTCCGAAATTTCCTTTTTTTTCGCTCATCCCTGCGATCGAGTGGTCGCCTTGCACGCTGAGTGGTAGCGCGGCTCTGAACGAGTTCAACAGTTCGAAATTGGATCGAGCAGGAATAGAATGCTGAAAGTCAATATACACGACGATTTCCTGACCTAAAACAATACGTTACCCACCAAGAGTAACCGTAATCGCGAAGAAATTGCAAACCACTCACTAACAAACTTTATTTCAGTGAGATTATTCTCTGGTCTAGAATAGTTTTTCGGTAGGATAAACGTGTTCATGGTGGTTGTGACTTGAGAAAAACGGGGTCAATCGGAAATGAAACAACATTCACGCAAAATAGTTTTAGATAGGGATCAAAGGAAAAAAACTGAGCAATTGAGGGTAGAAATTTTCAAAGAGCGCGCCCACAAAAGACTTCATTTTCACAACAAACAGATCCTCTGAGAGTGCTGGAGCGGAGTTAGAGTGAAGGATTTTGTGTAATTCTAGTTTGTTTTCCCCCTTTTTCGTCATTCATCTCCCTGTTGGTGCCAAGCAATCGATCTTGCAGATAATCTCGGAACTGAAGATTATTGTGTACACTGCCTTTAACCATACCAAAACCAACGCTGTTTTGTAGTTCGAATTAAAAAAAACCATTTATCACGAGTGATGTCTTCAGGGCGTCAAAATGGGTCGAAGGATCATATAGCCAGTTGATTTTGAACGAAATATGTTAGAGTATGCTACTCAGCCTGATTGCCAAGCATCTTTTAAGAACTGAACCGTCTGTTAGCCAAAACAGTTGTTCAAGAGCAACGCTTTAATTACAGTCCTTATTAGGGCTACGATTGGGTCCGCAGTTGCAGCACGCAACCAAAGAATAATCCTGCTAGGACCTTGCGTTCCCAAAATGATTTCCGGGTTTCAAGCCTGATATTGCGCAGGGCAACATTGGATGCCAAAACCTGTTATTCCACGGTCTGAGGAAGGGTGTAAACCTGTTTTTACTGCGGCTTGTCGCCGCGGCATTGCAAAGAACAACTGCTCCTTTCGCACTCCGATCGTAATAGCTTCGTGGCAGATGTCCGCCATCGCTGCATTGTGACTGCAAAATCATATGTTTTACTGCACCATTGCTCGAGGAGCGAACAACACTGGTCGCCCGTAATCGCTCCATCGCTGCCAACTTCTCAGGCATTGGGGAGCTCCTAGCCCACGACTATGGAGATTGGGGCGAGAATACCGCGAAGTGGCGCAAGCGACTTCGTCGCGGTCTTCTTTGGCAAACTAGCCAAATGCTTTTTTCCAACTTCATAGTAGCCCACGAGTATACGGCTGTCCTTTATTGACGATTTGCTGTCGCTACTAGCCCAAGACAAAGCTGTTTTCGAAATTTGCACGTACGCCCGACACTGATCGTGTCAAGACAGATCGAAACGTGTCCAAACTATTCGCCACGTCATAGTTGGGCGTCATTCTTGATTTTTTAAATTCCTGTTCTTGTGATGCTGTCTTCCGACTGCAATTCTCAAGTAAACTCCAAATACCGAGCGGTGCCGATTGCCACAAGGGCATAAAATGATGGTATCAGTTGCATTTCTATATATCAGGCTTCCAAATGAAAGTTAAATCAAAGCGTCTTATGGCTTTCTGGCAATCGAGACCGCTCGATATTTTTCGTCTAGTCGATGAATGATTGTGCTTTCAGAAATCTACTGTGCTTATCTGGGCCAGGGGGGTGTGTATACAAGTCTGTTGGTACCTGCTCGTTGGTGCCCCTGCTTCTACTGAACCCAGCAGACGTTTGAGTGTACACAGGGAACGTTCGAGCGATATAGCGTGCACAACTATATCGCGAAAGTATCCCGCACATTGCATAAAGGTGTCGCCGTCCGGCACACTAAGGCCTCTGGTCCATAACACCTTAGGATCCGTACCTAGGGAGTCATGGAGTCTTTGGCCACAAGCCACAATTTCGCCACCCTGAACTGTCGATCGCTGTCGAGTGATATCCAAAAACTGCGCTATCCAGACTTCTGAGCTATTTCCATGCACCGTTTGCTGCTTTGCAGGAAACCCGCCTCAAGGATAGACCCGTCATCAGCGTCGGAGAGTACACCATCTACTGCGGTAACGCTGACGATAGGAGAGTGGGAAGCTGTGCAATAGCTGTAAGGAAGGATTTCAATGGTATGGTCAAGGAGTTCGGCTCAACGTCGTGTCGGAATGCATTCGTACGACTGCGGGATCACAGAGGATTCAATCTGTGGATAGTGAGTGCTCATGCGCCCACTGAAACCGCCGAAGACAATTCGAAGGATGCGTTTTATGAGGAACTCAATACGTTGCTGGCCAGGATACCTTGTCAACATGCTGTTGTCGTGGGGATTGACGCAAATGCGAAGATGGGACTTGATCAGGAATCCGAAGTACTCGGTAAATGGTTCTACCCAGTGGAGCAAACATCGGACAATGGCTACCGCCTTGTCGACTTTGTGAACGCAGTGGTCTGATTATTGCATCGACATTCAAGAGGAATCATCGCCGCCATCAGCTTACGTGGCAGGGACCAACCCGGCTATCTCCAGAAGAGCAGCGGAAGCGGAAGATGACAACTTTGAAACTACAGCTTGACTATGTCCTGACGAGGAATATTCCAGTATCGGACATTCGAAGATCTAGAGCTGTGTGGGATGTCGCATTCGATTCGGATCACCGTCCTGTTCTGTTGAACTTCACTGCGAGGATTCATAAGAGGAAGCGAGGGGCTCAGCCTCTCCAGAGGATTGACATGACAAGTCTCAGAGATGAAGAGTGCAGAAGGAATTTCCGACAACGCGTTTCTATTTACATCGGAGTACGGACTAAGAAGAAACTTTGCGACGCGGATTCTTTTGTCAAGTGCATCCAGGACGCTTCGAAAGAGGCACTCCCGGTTGTACAGCCTAAGAAGAAGTTCGCCTACGTCTCAGAAGAAACAACATCTACCTACAACAGAGTATGTGCTCTCCGAACTGCAGGAAACTTCGTGGAGGAGAAGCGTCTGAGGAGGAAGTTGCGTCGGCAGCTTCAAAGTGACCGCGAACGAGAGTGGACGTGTAGAGCTAAGGAGTTCGAGAAGGCTTGGGAGGAGAAGAATCCGAAGAAAGCCTACACGTTGCTGCGACAGTAAAGCGGGAAGATGAAGAGATGTTCTCCTGTCTTGAACACTACCAATGGAGTTGCAGTTGGTGATGCGACGCTGCCAATATGGAAGGATTACTTCAGTTCACTACTGAATCGTCCAGCGCCATCAGTACCTGAGCTCCCGCATGTTCAGAGAGCACATTACGATGTCAGTGAGGAACCGCCGACTGAGTCTGAAGTTTTGGATTGTGTCCGGAAAATGAAGAATGGAAAGGCAGGTGGAGATGACAACATCACTGCTGAAATGCTGAAAGCTCTTCCTCCGTCTGGGATTCGTGAAATGACCAACACCATCCGTGCCATATGGATGAGCGAAAGGATACCCGATTCGTGGAGACATGCGATCATCGTACCTCTTCACAAGAAGCTATCCGTCACGGATCCTAAGAACTACAGAGCAATCTCTACTTCGTGTCATGTACAAGGTTTTAGAACGTATCATTCTCGAGCGACTTATCAAACATCGTGAAGGAACGACCAGAGATGAGCAAGCCGGTTTTCGACCTGGAAGATCGACCATCGACCAAGTGTTCGTCGTGAGAAGAGTAATTGAATCGTGGCAGCGGTTTTCGAAGCCATTACAGCTTGCTTTTGGACTTTAAAGCCGCGTTCGACTCTCCTCATCGTGATCGATTGCTCAATGCTCTGCGAGCAGATGGAGTCCCGGAAAAGTATGTTCGGTTAATCGAGGACATGAACAAAGGAACAACAGCAGCAGTTCGTACACCTGTCGGATTTACGTCAGCTTTCGAGGTGAAAACAGGAGTAAGGCAAGGAGCCGTTGCAGGACCTTTTTTCAACTTCGCCGTTGATGACATCATGCGTAGAGTTGCAGAACAGTTTCCTGCGGATGTGATCCTAACACCATCAGGACGCTCCCTTGTCGACCTGGAGTACGCCGACGACATTGTGTTATTCGCTGAAAACAACGCAAAACTGCAAAGGATTGTGAACCTCGTTTCGAAGTATGCCGCAGCCTATGAACTTCGTCTTCGTCCCGACAAATGCAAGCAGATGTGGGTCTCTCAGAGGCCTTCAACTGGAGTTTGTGTGGACGGACAACGTATCGAACTGGTGGACGATTTCTGTTATTTGGGCTGTTTGCTGAAGAACGATGGTAGTTATGCAGCGGATATTCGACAACGATGTGCGAAAGCTACGTCTGCATTCAATTCTCTAACCAAGTGTTTGTGGTCTACCACCATCGCGAAGGAAGTCAAGTTGCGCGTCTACCTATCCGCTATTCGCCCTATCATGATGTACGGATCGGAGACGTGGGCAGCACCGAAAACGCAGATGGAAAGGTTGGATTGCACGGAGAGGAAGCTTTTAGGCGTTTGCTTGGATATTTCTGGCCGCGTGTATGCCATAACGAAGACCTTTACAAGGAAATCGACGCAGTACATCAACGCTTGACACGAGGGAGGTGCCAGCATCTCTTAACGCCATCTCAAGCAGCAATGGAAAGTCGACTTCGACTGCTCGGGCATATACTAAGAAGAACGCCGGATCGTCTCGTACAACACGCTTTAAAAATGCTTCCAAATCCTGTCTGGAAACGGCCACCTGGGCGTAGGCGAAAGTTCTGGACGGATGTGGTTAAAGAGGATTTAAAGTCACTCGGCATCGAAAGACAGTTCAGGCGCGATGTTTCGTTTCGCAGGAAATGGAATAGTGACAGCTGGATGGAATGTGTTCAAATTGTGGCTGAAGACCGTGAAAAATGGACACGGCTGACTACTAGGACGGCACACCTCGGTGAAGATGCGGAATGACCGCGTCAGGCGAAAGCCAACCGATTAAGTCAAGTAAGTCATCTGGGCCAGGCTCCGGTCCGCAATTGCGCCACGCCACGCTTTGCGGCCGCACGCTCCCGATTTAGAACAGCTTCCAGCGCTGCAGCCGCCGATCTGCTGACTCTAAGCGGGTTTCGGAAACTGAAAACTGAGAAAAATTGGAGAAAATTGTATAAAAAAGCCACATCGAGTCGGCTTTGGCGCTGGAAACCCGACGGACTCGGGCGCGTGCGGCCGCAAAGCGTGTCGAGACGCAATTGCGGACCAGAATTTGGCCCTGATAACCACAGTATCAAATCTCATGGAATTTTTAGGAATTTACGAGTGATAACGTTATCACATATCTGATAACCAAAGAAATTTCCAATTTCATGACTTAATCTTTTCATTTCTTTCAGTAAGTCTTGGATGCCCCCCCCTACTTAGTTTTGCACCCTCATTTGCGCTTCTGTAATGATGGCGTATCGCGCAGTCGATTATCGTTCATCACTGGATGAGGGATCGCCGCGACGCTGCTTGGCGGGGAAAATTGCGCGCGGGAAAACGAAGGGAGAGTGGCTATTGATCGCGCAATTTTTCCCGCCAAGCAGCGTCACGGCCATCCCTCATCCAGTGATGGACGATACGTGCACAGTGTGCATCTGCAGACATGACAGACACTCCTGCACACTGCGCACGTCTGAGGCACTCCTGCACACTGCGCACGTTTCGCTGTCTCCTGCGGTCTGCGCTCTCTCCAACCATCGCGACGTCTCGGCACGAGCTCATGCTGTCGCCACCCTCTGCGCCCACGCCATCTCTCGCTCATGAAATCGAAGCCGAAGCGCATTAATCTCCATTAATCCATTAATGGCCTGATCACTTCAGTAAACGCAAATGATAGTTTTAATTTGCTGCTTGTTATTGTTGCTATTTTTCAGAGTTTATTCATAGAAAGTTTTAAAGTCACAAAGTCTATTTTTTTTATTTTCAGCGTCTTCTGGTGTCGCTGTGCGCAGGCGGACGAGACGAGTCGAACCACACCGATTTCGTGATCTTGGGTTTTCGGAGCCTTTGTTTCGAAACATGATCTGGTGAATTTCGGGTCCCCAGGCCTTTGTTATGAGAAATGATTGTGTGAATTAGGATGCCTATGCGAGAATCAGGGTGCTAGGCGAGAAGAATTCTCATGTGTTTTTTTGTAAAGTCGGGAAAATTTTTGCGTTTACGTGTTCATCCTGCTTGAATTCCATTATGAATCTGTATTGCTGGTGTTCACGGAACAACTTGAAAGAAAGCGGTACAAGTCTAGTTAGAAAGCTGTGTGATGGCGCATGAGCAGCACACCTATCATTGGCTTAGCTGAAGAGCGATTCAATACTTTTCGAGCGACAGTCAAAATCTGGGCTAGCAGCAGTAGGAGCGTGGTTGAACAGCTGTGCAATACGAGGTCAATAGCTGGTCAACACCACGAGGGCAGCACGTCAATTGCGCGACAATAGTCCGTCAACAGCTCGCAAATAGTGCGGCAGTAACGAGAGTATAGCACTTCAATACCGCTGCAGTATCGCGATAATAGTACGTCAATAGTGCGTCATGAACACGACAGAAGTGCGGCAATAGGAGTATTATAACGCGTCGAGTACGCGACGATAGCAAGACGAAACCGCGAGATTGACGCATCTAGACCGCCACAACAGCGAGAGAAAACCCCAAAAATAACGCGTCTAAACCGCGCCAGTAGCATAACAAGACCGCCATAATCGCGTGACGAAACCGCAACAATAGCATGACGAAACCACGTCATAGCAAGGCGAAACCGCGACAAACCGCTTCTATGCCGCGGGAGCTGCTTTTCCGCGACAGTGGCACATCAACGCTGCGACTATCACGATTTGGGGCTCCTAGCCCAGTTGTCTGAGCGCTCGGAGCGGCTTTCTTGTGGGCTAGGAGCGTCCCAGTGCCAGAGTTGGCTTCGACGGAGCGATTCATAGCTAATGACATGTTTCGTATAATGAACATTTATCCATTCTCTGACACTGGGGCGCTTCTAGCCCACAAGAAAGCAGCTCCGAGCGCTCGGACAACTGGGCTAGGAGCCCCAAATCGTGATAGTCGCGGTGTCGATGTGCCACTGTCGTGGAAAAGCAGCGTCACTCCCGCCGCATAGACGTGGTTTTGTCGCGATTTCGCCACGCTATGAAGTGGTTTCGTCATGCGATTATCGCGGTTTTGTCATGCTATAGTTGCGGTTTTGTCACGCGATTGTGGCGGTCTTGTTATGCTACTGGCGCGGTTTAGACGCGTTATTTTTGGGTTTTTCTCACGCTGTTGTGGCGGTCTAGATGCTTTATTCTCGCGGTTTCGTCTTGCTATCGTCGCGTTGTCGACGCGTTATAATACTCCTATTACCGCACTTCTGTCGTGTTCATACCGCACTACTGACGTACTACTATCGCGCTGAAGTGCTATACTCGCGTTACTGCCGCACTATTTGCGAGCTATTGACGGACTGTTGTCCCGCAATTGACGTGCTGCCCTCGTGGTGTTGACGAGCTATTGACCTGGTATTGCACAGCTGTTCAACCAAGCTTCTACTGCTGCTGACCGAGTGGTGGTAGTAATTGGGGGTGTTAAACGCGAATTAACAGGCGTTAAGTTCGCGTTAAAAGCTAGTTTAACCACAACAGAATCTGAGCAGGACTCCTAATAGTTGGGAGAGAATTCGCTCTATTTTCACCCTAACGTCCCTCAGTGGTAGGCATTTGTTACACTTTTAATGAAAACGCCTCGAAAAAGCGACAGCTGTAACCTTTGTTACAAAAAATAGCGGTTTCTAAACGTTCTCAGATCTGTTTTTTTCTCTAAAATTCCGACATGTGGCATCCTCGCGGTAAATTCGCGTTTAACATACTCTCGCAGACAGCACGGAAATAGTGCTGAAATGCGAGAGGAACTGGCGGTTAACGAAAAACTCCTCCCGAGGAGTTTTTGGATGCGGTTAGCAAGATACAGTAGGAACAGTTTTGACCATCTATACTGAGGGCAAGTACGAATTTGATTAATGCAGAGGGTTAAGGAAGTTTGATAGCCTTGTTAGCCATTTTTATTCAGGACGTCAGCCTATCTTTGAAACTGAAATGTGTTTCAAGGGATAGTCTTGTAACGGCTACCGCCAGGGAAACAGGCGATGAGGGATCAAAAACAAAGCAGGGATCATTGCTGAAACACGTTGGCCGTCTTCTTTGGTGGCACTAATCAATTCCTTCCAATCAGGTGTTATTTTTTTCGCCGCCGACACTTCTCCCACTTTTGTTTATTTTCTTCCGAAATTCATTCGCTTCGCTATTATCAGGTAAGTTTCATTTTCATAATTAATTGCATAGCACAGGCTATGAAGAGTATATAGCAAATTATTTGCTTGCTCGCGTTTCGAAGGGGTTTCCACAACTTTTTTTGTGCAAGAAAGTGAAAATTTTCCAAGCGACTGATTTTCAAGTGATTTAATGCTTTAGTAATGTTTAATCAGCATTAGTCGGGGCGTATCGGGCGAGTTTTGTGGGAAAGAAATGCGAACTTGTTTCTAAAACCAACTGTATTTGTTCTCCTTTTTCTGCAAGATTCGAATACTCCTCTTTCATTGCCAGATCAGTGCCATCGTGGCCTCTTTTTTTTGAGGGTCCGCGACGCACTTGCTTTGGTGCATTGGTAGAGCCACTCGAAGTGTTTCAAATTCTTACCTTGAAATATGTGCACAAAATCTTTTCCTTGCATGATGCGCATATGAGTGTGTAACAGTGTTTCTATATATTTTCAGCACTAACTGCGGGCGGGGGATTAGTTTCATTTTGAGAAGACGGCAAACACTTCACAAATTCAACTGCATCAATGACCGAAACCACACCATTACCCCAATCTCGGACGCCAGACTTCGGTTGCGCGCTTCCATAAAAAACACTTGAATTCTTTTTCAAGAACGAAAATAGACCATCTAGTTTATCATCATTCTTATAGGTTTTTAACTATCCATTTCAGTTGAATGCAGGACATTCTTTGAATTTATGCATTACTCGACGAGTTTCGGAATGTCTTTTTCGCACCTAGCGTTACCTTCCCAAGAACACCTTGTATATAATTCATCCAGATATTTTCAAATTTTCGTTCGCTCGAAATATCCTTTGAGGAAATTTTTCGTTTTTCAAAAAAACTTTCGTTTGAAAAAAATAAAAAAAAAGTTAACAAAGTCACTACAAGTGCAAACTTTTGTCAGATCGCACGCATTTGATTGATTGAGGCTAATGATTGCCCTAACATGTCTTTTCGAGAGTGGTCCTGAAAACTTACGGAGCTCATAAAAAATTACGAGAATTAGGATTTCCAAGGAAAATTTAAAAAATTGCGTTCTGATCGTGTTTTGAACAAGCGAAATATTAGGAAGTTCCCTTTGAATGCTCTTGCTAATGAATAAAATAAATAGCATTACTTGTATAATCTTTCGGATCCCTCGTCTTTCCACCGTAAACGTCGTTCGTGTTCAAGTGTAGAAAATACTTATGCGGGCGAAGGTCACGCATAATGTATGTGTAAGCAGAGGGCAGCTTTCGTTAAACCGGCAACAAACCGTGGCACCTATGTCGCAGTTCGTAGCCGGCCAGGAGGTGGCGGTTTGTTCGTGTTAATTTTGCGGCTCTACGCATTTATGTCGCGGTATGTTGGCGACTTGGAGGTGGCGGTTTATTCGCGTTTAACACACCATTTACTACCACCCCAGATTTTGACTGTCGCTCGAAAAGTATTGGATCGCTCTTCAGCTAAGCCACTGATTGGAGTGCTGCTCATGCGCCATCACACAGCTTTTTAACTAGACTTGTACCGCTTTCTTTCAAGTTGTTCCGTGAACACCAACAACACAGATTCATAATGGAATTCAAGCAGTATGACACGTAGTTGAACGCAAAAATATTTCAGACTTCACAAAAAAAGCACATGAGAATTCCTCTCGCCTAGCACCCTAATTCTCGCATAGGCACCCTAATTCACACAGTCATTTCTCATAACAAAGGCCTGGGGACCCGAAATTCACCAGATGATGTTTCAAAACAAAGGCTCCAAATACACAAGATCACGAGATGCAGCAAAGGCCTAAGGACCCTGATTCACAAGATCTTCAAAAATAGCAATAAAAACATGCTTCAAAAAGGTAAGATAAACAACAACCCAACAAGACAAGTTTGAACACCGGTTATCACGAGCTACTATAATAAGGATCCAAAAAATTCACGAAATCATGACCTTGCAGAAGTTGAACTCTTCAACTCGGGCAGCTGATCAACATGAAAGGGTGACGCTCCTCCAGTAAATTCATTCTTCCACTCCATCATCCAGATTCTCGTCAGGACTGCCGCTGTCTCTACGTCCCTACTTCTGAAAATACCATCTTCGGAGTAAACTGGGCCGGCTCAGACGCATATTCGTTAGAACCTACCGATCTTGGGGTTGGAACGTCGTTCGTTTCATTATAAAGACGAATATCATTCCTAAAGAAACAAAATTATATGTAGGGGAAGTCTGGAGAACATCACACCAAATGTATCCTCTTCAAAAAAAACTTACAACGCCCTTGTGATGGCGAGTCGACAGTTGGCCGTCCATTCCTCGCTTTTCTCTCTTCGCTTAACAAGGGCCTGGCGTCTTTTCTCATTATCGTTTCCAAGCTGGAAAAAGTATCTGAAAAGGAAATACTATTTCATTTATAGATGCCATGACCAATCATGGATGGCCTTCGCGGGGACGGGGACGTGCGGGGAGAGATGTGCATTCGGCCCCAGTAGTGTCTGTCATGTCTGCAGATGCACATTGTGCACATAATCGACTGCGCGATACGCCATCATCACAGAAGCGCAAATGAGGGTGCAAAACTAGTTGGGGGGGGCATTCAAGACCTACTCATAGAAATGAAAAGAATCATTCATGAAAATGAATATTTCTTTGGTTATCAGATATGCGATAACGTTATCACTCGTAATTTCCTAAAAATTCCATGAAATTTGATCGATTTCTGAAAGCAGAATCATTCATTTCTCACTTGAACTCTGAATGCCTCCCCAACTAGTTTCGCACCCGAGTTTTTCAGCGCTCCCAAATAAACGCGGTTCATTGCCACTTTGCGCACTCATTTACACGCAAACGCGGAAATTCACCAAATAACATATTCACTGCTACAAAAAATACGCAAAATCCAAATAAGCATAGCAGAATAAAAATAGTACAACATAAGAAAATAACGATTGCAGCTAGAGATCGAGTACGAAAGCCAAATACAAAAACAAAAATGTTCCAGCTCTACAGGAGTGTCACAAGCAAATAGGAAACTCGGTTACATTAAAAATGAGATCAAAGTAATGGTACAGATCTCAAGACTCATTTCAGAGAAATTATGTATCGTGCCACTTTGTTCGGTACATTTATTTATTTATTTATTTATTTATTTATTTATTTATTTATTTATTGAATACGATGCATAAGGCAAACGTGAGAAACACAAAAACACAGCAAGTTAGTAATGTACGGATTGAGCGCAGATATGAATCGCTGATACATAGTGATCCCCATTCACTCACCGAACTTGTTAAAAACACAGTAACTTCTTACGCGCAATACGTTTGAATGATCTCACTCCGGATCGAACGGCAGGTATCCCTTCTCTAAATGAAACAAAGAGCGACCCAGCTCTGCTCGTAAACGAGCAGGACCTGAACATCTCGATCTAGACAAAAAATACCGAGCGGTGCCGATTGCCACAAAGCCATAAAATGCTTTGATTTAAATTTTGTTTGAGAGCCTGATATATAGAAATGCAACTGATATCATCATTTAATGTCCTTGTGGCAATCGGCACCGCTCGGTATTTGGAGTTTACTCGATAATTGCAGTCGGAAGACAGCATCAAAAGAACAGGAAGAAAAAAATCAAGAATGACGCCCAACCATGACGTGGCGAATTGTTTGGACACGTTTCGATCTGCCTTGACCCGATCAGTGTCGGGTGTACGTGCAAATTTCGAAAACAGCTTTGCCTTGGGCTAGTAGCGACAGCAAATCGTCGATAAAGGACAGCCGTATACTCGTGGGTAGAGTGAGGACTTTTTGAAAAGAGACCGAACGAACGAATTTCGAATAAATTCGTTCATTTTTTATTTCGAACGAACGAATTTCGAATAAATTCGTTCATTTTTCATTCCGAACGGACGAATTTCGAATAAATTCGTTCATTTTTTATTTCGAACGAACGAATTTCGAATGAATTCGTTCATTTTTTATTTCGAACGAACGAATTTCGAATAAATTCGTTCATTTTTATTTCGAACGAACGAGTTTCGAATAAATTCGTTCATTTTTTGTTTCGAACGAACGAATTTCGAATAAATTCGTTCATTTTTTATTTCGAACGAACGAATTTCGAATAAATTCGTTCGTTTTTTATTTCGAACGAACGAATTTCGAATAAATTCGTTCATTTTCTATTTCGAACGAACGAATATTCGAAATTCGAATGACGAATAATTTAAGCATCCATAGCAATATCGCGCAACTACGAAGTGAGCGGCAATAACAAGTTGAATTCTTCTTCTAAAGCCTTATTTCCACCTACAAATGAAATTAATATGCACGACTCATCTCTAAACCTGTACGGGCTACAACGCAAAGAATGCTACAAAATCATTTTTTCCGCTCTAACTTAGCCTTAGGAGCTTATTTGAGGTGCATAACATGAATAAGAGGTCCACTTTCGGTGCTTCGAAAGATCACGGTAAGTATAGGGTAACTATATCATTAAAGTCTCCAAGATGACTGAAATTTTGCCAAGAGAACCTACCCCTAAACCTTCTCAGATAAAAAAGAAGCTCGACGCTCACTCCGATCTTCCCTTTTTCCCGGAGACACGATAAAGGCGAGTGCTTGCCCTCCTGACACGCATGCCCATCACGGGCAAAGCATGCCCCCAAAAAGATGCTCGTCGCTCAAGACGCTAGTTTCCAAGGGAGGCATACGACGCGGTTCGGAGCCAGGACTCGGATGAAGGCAATGCCTTCTGTTCAATTGCCCAATTTCGCGGTGCTTGGCTCCGCCTGGACGCTGAAGGCCCTACTCAATCGC
Organism: Aplectana chamaeleonis; assembly: GCA_029168955.1. Classification (NCBI taxonomy): domain Eukaryota; kingdom Metazoa; phylum Nematoda; class Chromadorea; order Rhabditida; family Cosmocercidae; genus Aplectana; species Aplectana chamaeleonis. The sequence continues at coordinate 154,295 of JAPDOI010001296.1, read as the reverse complement.
TGGAGGCCGCAGTTGGTGCTCGGTGCACTGGTCGGGTCGCGTGTTGGCGTGCGGCCGCGTCGTGCACCGGTGCGTGAGTATATTTTTGAAAACAAAAAGCTCAGAGGAGCTTATCACCAGGGCAGGAAGCAGCTACTCGCCCACGACAGTCGCTACCGCCCCCGCGATAGCTACTACCGCGGGCGGCAAAACTTCGGATTTTGCGCTCCACGGCCACTGTCCCGGTGGCGGCTTTCAGCGGAGCGTGGAGCGCGTTTTCACCTGAGCCATTAATCCTTTAAAAATTGCCAAAAGGATGAGAGATTGTTAATCCACAGCTCAAAAAGAATTGTCGGAAAATTTCATCAAGCGATTTTTGAAAGACTACCTGTTCTTCGCTCATACCATTTTTACCCTTTTCATGGATCTTCCAACAGAGCTGTTTCCGAAATCTTCATGATATTTCGCGTCAAATAATGTTTTCAATTTGAGAAAATGCGTTTCCGATCTCTCAGCCGATTTCAATCTATGAATTAACGTTTCTTTCACTAAAAGCAATCAGTTTTTCGTCCATAACTTTTTTACACTAGGAGACAGCCCTTTTGTGAAAAATGTTTTCGGAATCCCCATAAAATACTGCATCGAACAGCATTTCCAGTTGGGAAAATATTTTCTCGATCCTTCAGCCTAACTCATTTTACGAAACATCGGTTTTTCGCCTGTAACTCTTTGACCGTTGAAGATAGGGTTTTGGTGAAGGTTGTTTCTGAAATCTCTGTAAAATTCGGCTCCACCGACCTGGCTGGCTTATGAAGCAAGCAAAGTTGGGAACTCGATGTGTCATTCGACGCAGAATTTTACGTAGATTTCAAAAACGACGTTCACCAAAACTCTATCTCCAAAGGTTAAGGAGTTATAGGCGGAAGACCGGTGCTTCGTATAATGGATTAGGCTGAAGGATCGAGAAAAAACTTTTCCAAACTGGAAGCACAAGTTGACGCAGAATTCCATCGAGATTTTGAAAACAAGCTTCACCAGAGGTCTCTCCAAGCACAAAAAAGTTGTGAACGAAAAACAAATAATTTCAGGCTAAAAAAATGCACTTTATGGACTGATTTCGGCTGAAAGAAGGAGAACTCATTTTTCAAAACTGAAAGCGTTTTTCAATGCAGAATTATATGTGAATACCGAGAGCAACTTTCACCAAAGGTCTATCTCCGAGCACAAAAAAGTTATGGACGAAAAACCGGCAGTGACACCCACTCAATCTTGAAAATGACTTGCATGAGTGTTGGGTCACTTTCATTCTTTTTCGGAGCGTTTCACCGTTTGCCATCGGTTCTCCCAATGGTGAAGGTTCCCACTTCACCTGCCCAGGGGTGAAGGTTGGTGGAATACATGGGTCCACCTCACGAAGCTATGGTTGGTGTTGTCATTGCGCGGCGGCATGGAAAAATGGGCGTGGCCAAGTTTGATTGCCATGTGGCTCCCCCTGTTAGAACCGCACTAGTAGCCTCATCAGACGGTGTGTGGAAAAATTTAGCTCTTGCGTTCGGAAAAATGGAACAATGGAGTAGTGAAGAAAATGACATCAGTCTTGAAAGGTATGTCGATTCCTTCATACATTAGAGCTGATTTTCATATTTTTTGTTAAATCGGCTCGGGTATTCAAATTCGAATAACGTTCGAATATTCACCTCTGCGAATAATCGAATTTGAATAATGTTCGAATATTCTCCTTTTCCGAATAGTCGAATTCGAATAATACTCGAATATTCACCTTTTCCGAATAGTCGAATTCGAATAATAATCGAATATTCACCTTTTCCGAATAGTCGAATTCGAATAATATTCGATTATTCACCTTTTGCGAATAGTCGAATTCGAATATTGTTCGAATTTTCACCTTCTGCGAATATTCGAATTCGAATAATGTTCGAATTTTCACCTTTTGCGAATAGTCGAATTCGAATAATGTTCGAATTTTCACCTTTTGCAAATAGTCGAATTCGAATAATGTTCGAATTTTCACCTTTTGCGAATAGTCGAATTCGAATAATGTTCGAATTTTCACCTTCTGCGAATAGTCGAATTCGAATAATGTTCGAATATTCACACTTTTCGAATATTCGAATGTTCGAATAAAAATTCGTTCGAAAAATTCGAATATTTATTCGAACTCGAATATTCGATCCTCACTCTACTCGTGGGCTACTATAAAGTTGGAAAAAAGCATTTCGCTAGTGGCCCACGAGCTTTGCCAAGGAATACCGCAACAAAGTCGCTTGCGCCACTCCGCGGTATTTTCGCCCCAATCTCCATAGTCGTGGGCTAGGAGCTCCACAATGCCTGAGTTCACATGAAAAAATCAGTGTTTACGAGCCGAAACGTGTTATCAATAATCAATAGTCATTAATTTGTCCGATTGATCGATTTGCGACAAGAACCCATGGGGCTATGCAATTTGAACAAAAACGCTGTCAGCTGCAGCTGCTCCCAATCGCTGCGCGGAAAGCAGCAGCAATGCAGTAAAAACCGGGCTTCAAAAAAACCGCACCACGGATCAGTTCATGTAATGTTCATTCCAGAACGCATGAAACAAACCTAGCAATGCCTGTACAAAAAAAAATTCCCCACCCCCACCAAAGCGGGCTCGACACAACCCGTGGCTCACATAATCATTAAAAAGACTTTTCTTTGATAAGCTGTCACCTCAAAACTTGAAGTAGATAGTAGTATTACACATAAACAGAGTCGCAGTCAGGGACAGTACTAATCACCCCGTAAGGTGGGGCTACCAGCTGTCACTTCGTGGTGACAGCCAATCACTTCTCGACTATCAATGTTAACACACCGGCATAGACATGTATACGCAGCGCTCAAATAAATGACCAAGGAAGAAAAATAGCGCGTGATAGAGCGTGCATTCTAAGCCATAAGCAGGGATTCCCATCTTTTAAGGTTACGGCAAAAAAATCGGTTCCGAGTCCAGCGCGAGCGTGATGAAGACGTGGTCCATCAGGGGTGGTAGTAATCAATGAGTTGACCGCGAATGAAATGCGTAGTTAATGCGCAGTTAGGAGATGGTCAACGAGCCGTTGAACGCCGGTTAGTTGTAAGAAAACACATCCATTTTGTGAAATTGTGAACGATTAATTTCAACTGCAGCTTCATCCAGATACTATTTACACCCTTGTGTTGAAGTAAGGTAAGAAATCTGGTTGAAATCCTCACGTGCAAACCTGCAATTGATGATTGAAAAAGTTTATCGCGCGGTTTCGGCGCGGTCAGTTCATTGATTGTCCGTTGTCAAGGCAGGAAATCGTTTCATGGGCTGACCGTATGATACCGCCCGTCGACAACGAATTGAAAATATTTGAGCAGACTGTGTGAGAGAGCGCTGTGTTGAGGATGCGCCGACCGGTCGATTTGCCACTCGCAAAAAGTCCTCCTGAGGACTTATTGCGCGTGGTTGACCCACATCTGCGTTTCCTTCCCTCCAATGCTCTCTCTATCACTCTAACGTAAAGGCTCACGACGGTTTGCATTGTCGTACGCTGCAGTGCCCGGTTCTTTCGGGCGACGACTGCAATCAATGGTATGATCGTGATTATCAATTAATTTATCCATGCAATCAATAATTGGAGCATTCATTCATTTGCTTATTTGATCGCCTCCTCATTCATTTGTTTAACTGCGCATTTATTTGTTCACTTATTCATTCGTTCTCTTTGTAAGTTTCTATCTACACATCAATTTCTTAACTTGAAATGACGGACGTGCAATGACAGGAATCTCGGTAAAAAACAGGCTGAATTTTTGAAGATTACTGAGAAAAATATACAATTTCTATCATTGTAGAAAACAGTATGGAATTAGTAAGTCAAACGTCAAACCTTGTGCGCAAGTGAAGAAATTAAGCTTTAGATAGAAACTTACATATCCTAACAAACAATAAATAAAAAATAAATCAATAAATGAACAAAGAAATTCGCAAATAAACAGACGAACAAGGAGGCGAATTAATAAACAATTAAGCAATTTAATAAATACATAATTGAGGTAATAACTTAAATAATAATTGAATGACTTATTAAATGAATAAATAAAGAACGCCCAATAAAAATTAGTATCAGGATGTTTAGGGTGTTTGCTCCACCAAATGTGTGGCAGCGAATTTTCCGTTGCCCTTCCGTGAACTTTTGATCAAATGTGGTTTACCAATCAAGAGTAAAAGTGTATCCACGAAATAGCCGAGAAATGGCCCACCAGGCTCCGCAGCGGCTCCTGGTGGGCTATTTCCTGGCTAATTCGCGTCATTTCACGAAACTCGCAGAGCCACCAAGATAAGATGGAAATTGTTGATTTTGGCAAACTTCCTGAGAATGCGAAATTCGTTAGATTGAAAAAACACGTTTCGAACCCATTGTCGAAAAAAATAATTTAAATGATTATATAAATAAAGAATTAACTATTTGATGAATATTTGAGTAAGGGAATGAATAAAATGATTTATCATTTTAGAATTTCAGAAAGCAATTAGGTACTGTGCTTCTGGGCCAAATTCCGGTCCGCGATTGTGTCTCGACACGCTTTGCGGCCGCGCGCTTCCGAGTCGGGGTTTCCAGCGCCGCAGCCGCCAATCTGTTGACTTCAGGTGGGTTTTGAAAACTGGAAACTAAAAAATATTGGAGAAAGCTATACAAAAAAGCCACACCAAGTCGGCTTTGGCGCCTAGAGTCAAAGATCGGCGGCTGCGGCGCTGGAAACTCATCCAACTCGAGTGCGTGCGGCTGCAAAGCCTGTCATGACGATTTTGAGGACCGGACTTTGGCCCAGAGAAGCACAGTAAACAAATAAATAAATGAGATAAAAAGTGAGTGAACGAGTAGTTAAATAAATGAATGAGAAGTAGCTAAAAAGTATGTTCATCATTACTAAGTAAACAAACCAGCAAAGTTAGTGAGTAAGTAAATTCCGTATGCAGGAATGCTTGAGCTGAGAAGGAAATATTTAGTACAAAAATGGCAACTAAAGAGAAATCTAGTGCTTGAAAATGCTTACCGAATGGTCGAGTGTCCTGGAATTAGTGGTTGAACAATATTTGGTTACTTGGACTTTCTGTTTACACAGAATATTAGAAAAAATCTTTTTCCGAGCAAACTGAGTATTAGAATAGTGCAACAAGCGAAATTACGTTTTGGTGTTTTAATATTATTCTGTTTTAATCTGAAAATAGCTCGTTAATGCGAAAAAGGATTGAAGAAAATGCCTTTTCCAAGCTATTCTATTTGTGAACAAAAGCCCTAAGAACGCAGAAACAAATCTCCATATCGGCAGCTATTGACGAGCTGCTATGCTCTAGCATCTCTGAATAGAATCATTTACAGCAAAATACATATTCTGTTTCTTTTGAATCTTAACGTGGTAAAAAAGAGAGGCGATCGAGTCTCTGCTCAAAAAATATAGTCTCTGCTCAAAAAATATAACTGGAATTAATGATCTCAGCTCTTATAATCGTCTGACTGCGAGAAATATATGGTGAATTCAAAATGAGTGATGGTTTATAAATGATAATGGCGAATAGCATCCATGGACGAACTATTGACTCCTTGATTAGCACGAGAACAACAGCCGAGAGCACCGTCCCTCATGGCGCAGTGCGATGAGTCGTGTTGCCCGGGTTCGATTCCATGAGTGCAGCGAGTTTTGCACTTGTGACTGCTACCTTCTCCCATTCAACCACTGGTTAACAAGCGGTTTACGTGGGGTGTCCCCACGGTCAGCGGGCGGCTAACTCATGGCCAGCTTGGATTTAACCCGCAGCTGAGTTTCGCTGTTTAACTGCGGTTAACGCAATGATTACTACCACCCCTGGTGTTAAAAGACTTCTCCCCAATACAGAATAAATTGAGCAGATATGTACACATTCTCGTCTTGGCGCTCAATTCAATAAAAAATATTTATCATACAACTTATTTCTTTACGTAAGTGTAAGGGACCATACCTGATTTTATTTTGCAGGAGAATCTAATTCGGAAACCAAAGTACACACCGTATTTGGAGTCTTATGCGACCATGCTTAAGCGATATAATAGAAAGGTTGAAGCAGCTGAAGCAAGGGCGGAAGCGAAGGCGGCTGCATAGCGACTCTTTAAGAAAAAACGAACTCTTCTGAATCATCTTATTAAACGATTATCTTTTATCAATGACACAAATTCATTACAATTTCTCAATAAACGTTTTCCGAGAAGCTCCGTGTAAAAGACGAACATATGTGATGAATTGCGGAAGATCATGATGTTTGCGAATAACATGTGTTGTGCGTGAAATTCACTGTTGAGTGTGGAAACTAGAGCTTTGAAAACTCGGAAGATTTGGTCAATGCAGCTTGGCCGCTCTTGGCGATGTCCTCGGTCATCAGTTGAGACTGATTCCACGTCGCCTGGAATAAAAAATCAATGTATCCGTATGTCAACATTAGGAATTCCAATAAGAAAATAAAGTCACGATAAATTCAGTTGACCAGAAACTAGCAGGTATGTATGTAAAAGAGGCAAGCTGAAAAACATTCAAAGGCAGCATAAATGCTCACAAATGTGGTATAGTTCAATTCCGCAATCGCGTGCAGTCTTCATTATCACAATCGTAGAAGGGAAGCGGTTGTTTTTGAAAAACTGTGGTGCGCGCGAAGCGTGCACCTGATTTGGAAAGGGATTGCCTCTGCGCACACCCCACATTCCTAAATCTTGGTTCGAAAGACATCTTGAAACAAGAAACTTACCCAAAAGGTAGAGCAGTAAGGTTTCTAAGCATAGCCCAAATTTGAGAGAAATCCGCAAAGTGGGTCTCGAGATATCAAAAAAATTGCGAATTTTAAAATGTGTGTGTGTTTGTGTGTGCGTGTCTGTGTGTGTGTGTGTGTGTGTGTGTGTGTGTGTGTGTGTGTGTGTGTGTGTGTGTGTGTGTGTGTGTGTGTGTGTGTGTGTGTGTGTGTGTGTGTGTGTGTGTGTGTGTGTGTGTGTTTTCACACAAAGAGCGGCATTCAAGAAAGTGAATGGGAACTGAATGGTGTGTACAGATGTTATATAAGAGTAAATCAAGATGTTTCTCTATGTACTAGACTCCCATTCGATAGTGCTATCATACAAGATTACCCCGTATTTTCTCCAGTTTCACTTTTCACTCTGTTACTCGTGCGGGAGATAAAAACAGTCTCGCAAAGCAGGAATGCTCAAATATAGTGGAGTCCACCAAGAGTGTCTCATTTACTTATCAATAGGAAGCGGTCGGTTGGGGATCAACGTGCATGAATCCTATACCAGCACGCTCGATACCGATTGAGCGAGAGCGGTTATGCTGCAACGAGTTTCATGTTCATTGATCTCCAATCGACCGCTTCTCATTGATAAGTAAATGAGACACTCTTGGTGGACTCCACTATATGTAGTGCCATCTTGCATAGTTTTCAGTGCATCAAACTTCGTTGTCAACATGATAGGAAAAGTGCGAGCATGATTTGCTGCAAGATACAGGGGTGGTCTGATTCGCCCATGATTTGAAAACGCGAAATGCCGGACCGCACCGATTGCCAACACATGCGTCAAATGCAGTTTTTGGTGGTGTGACTGCACAACCCACAGTAGATGCTACGCCTAAGTTATTGTATCCACCACAAATTATGGTAGAACCACAAACTCGTAGCAGCGACGCTGTTTCATGAGGTAGATTTTGTTCATTCGATATGCTGCTGAAGGCAGATGTGAGAGAATGGTCAACATAGGAACTAATAGAGAATTCCAAAGCATAAGAAACGTGAAATAAAGTAGGAAATAAACGAAACTACTAATGAGTAGTCTAGGCGTGCAACAGTTTTGACAGTTCCCGCTTGAAGGATTTGCCACAACCCAGGGATTTCCCTCTCTTGAGGCAAATAGAGTTAAAACGGATCTCGAAATATCCGATACACGACAGATTCAGCCTCCACGCAGGGGATTTACTCCCCTGAGCACCGTCCGAATAGGGTTACAAACGAGTTCTAGAGAGTTTCCACCTCGGAATTCACGGATAACAGCCGACATCCTCAATACTAGTAAATTTTAATTCTCATTAATCAATTGCGATAAGCTAATTGTGGTGAGCGCGAAGCGCTCACCAGATTTGGTTTTGATTCGCCATCGCGCAACCCCCTGACCTCAGTATCAGGGTCCAGAGTAAACGTAGAAATTCCGTTCTTTTTGCATTCAATATTCTTTAGAAAGTTGAATAACTCTTCAAAAAATGGTCCGGAACGGTTACCTGAGATTCCAGAAAAATTGTCAAAACCACGTGATTTTGGTCGAAAAAATGGTTGATCTCCTTTTTTTTCAGTTGGCGTACACGATCTTGTTGGAACACTTATCGTTGAGCTAGAAAGCTCATTTTTGGCCAGAAAGTTGGCTATGATTGCTCCTAGCTCCTGTCAAAATTTGAAGTTTGTAGCTCAATTTTTGTGGAACCTCAAAATCGAGGGTCAGGAAAGACAAAAACACGTAAACATGTTATTATAAACCACCCGACGTTTACTCATTCGTAAAAATGAAATAATTGAATAAATACCGTTACTGATAGGCTTTTTCTCAGGATTGGACGCTCCCTGAGACGGGGCAACGCTTCAATCACTACGGCGGGATCTTAGAAGTACTTTTTGGAACGCCGCACGGTGTGAATCAGAAGTGCGCCACAGAACGCCGAAGATAGTGTGCGGAACCCCGGTAGGAGTGCGCAAGACGCCGTAGAATGTGTGTGGGACTCAAGTGGGAGTCCGCCGGACGCCGTAGAAAGTGTGCGGGACCCAAATGCGAGTGCGCAGAACGTCGTAGAAAATGTGTGGGACCCAAATAGCAGTGCATCGGACGCCGTAGAATGTGTGTGGGACCCAAATGAGAGTGCTCAGGACGCGGTAGAAAATGTGTGGGACCCAAATAACAGTGCGTCGGACGCCGTAGAAAGTGTGTGGGACCCAAATGGGAGTGCTCAGGACGCGGTAGAAAATGTGTGGGGCCCAAATAACAGTGCGTCGGACGCCGTAGAAAGTGTGTGGGACCCAAATGAGAGTGCGCAGGACGCCGTAGAAAATGTGTGGGACCCAAATGAGAGCGCGCCGGGCGCCTAGATAGTGTGCGGAACCCCAGGAGGAGTGCGCAAGACGCCGTAGAATGTGTGTGGGACCCAAGTGGGAGTCCGCCGGACGCCGTAGAAAGTGTGCGGGACCCAAATGCGAGTGCGCAGAACGTCGTAGAAAATGTGTGGGACCCAAATAGCAGTGCGTCGGACGCCGTAGAATGTGTGTGGGACCCAAATGAGAGTGCTCAGGACGCGGTAGAAAATGTGTGGGACCCAAATAACAGTGCGTCGGACGCCGTAGAAAGTGTGTGGGACCCAAATGGGAGTGCTCAGGACGCGGTAGAAAATGTGTGGGGCCCAAATAACAGTGCGTCGGACGCCGTAGAAAGTGTGTGGGACCCTAATGGGTGTGCGCAGCGCGCCGTAGAAAGTGTGTGGGACCCAAAAGAAAGTACGTTGGACGCCGTAGAAACTGTGATGTGACCAAGTGGAAATGCGCAAGACGCCGTAGAACGTGAGCGGGACCCAAGTGGGATGCGCCGGACGCCGTAGAAAGTGTGCGGGACCCAAGTGGGAGTGCGCCGGACGCCGCAGAAAGTGTGCGGGACCCAAACACAAGCACGCCCATGCCGATCATTCCTTCCGCATGGCTACCATAACCATTCTTGAACAAAACATGATAACGAACGATAACACTCGCTCATAACATGCGGGATATAAAAGGGCAGAGGAGCGGTATGCATTCATTCACACACCGCTCCCTTCCAGAAGCCGCTGGGAAGTGGCTGAGGAGGTCGAAATTGTGCAAACATGATTGTTGGCTATTACGATGTGCTCATATTTAGGCTGACACTTGGAAATTTTTTGAAGGAGGGTTACGGTAGCCCTGCGGACAAAATAATCCGCATGAGCGTGCTTGGAACCCAACTGGTTGTGCGCAGAACGCCGTAGAAAGTGTGCAGGACATCTGTGGGAGTGTGCAGGATGTCACAGAAAGTGTGCAGGACATCAGTGGAAGTGTGCAGGATGTCACAGAAATTGTGCAGGACATCAGTGGGAGTGTGCAAGACATTAGTGGGAGTGTGCAGGATGTCACAGAAAGTGTGCAGGACATCAGTGGGAGTGTGCAGGATGCCACAGAAAGTGTGCAGGACATCAGTGGAAGTGTGCAGGATGTCACAGAAAGTGTGCAGGACATCAGTGCGAGTGTGCGGGATGTCACAGAAAGTGTGCAGGACATCAGTGGAAGTGTGCAGGATGTCACAGAAAGTGTGCAGGACATCAGTGGAAGTGTGCAGGATGTCACAGAAAGTGTGCAGGACATCAGTGCGAGTGTGCGGGATGTCACAGAAAGTGTGCAGGACATCAGTGGAAGTGTGCAGGATGTCACAGAAAGTGTGCAGGACATCAGTGCGAGTGTGCGGGATGTCACAGAAAGTGTGCAGGACATCTGTGGGAGTGTGCAGGATGTCACAGAAAGTGTGCAGGGCATCAGTGGGAGTGTGCAGGATGTCACAGAAAGTGTGCAGGACATCAGTGGGAGTGTGTAGGATGTCACAGAAAGTGTGCAGGACATCAGTGGGAGTGTGCGGGATGTCACAGAAAGTGTGCAGGACATCAGTGGGAGTGTGCAGGATGTCACAGAAAGTGTGCAGGACATCAGTGGGAGTGTGCAAGACATTAGTGGGAGTGTGCAGGATGTCACAGAAAGTGTGCAGGACATCAGTGAGAGTGTGCGAGACATTAGTGGGAGTGTGCAGGATGTCACAGAATGTGCGCAGGACATTAGTGGGAGCGTGCAGGACTTCATAGAAAGTGTGCAGGACATCTGTGGGAGTGTGCAGGATGTCACAGAAAGTGTGCAGGACATCAGTGGAAGTGTGCAGGATGTCACAGAAAGTGTGCAGGACATCAGTGGAGTGTGCAAGACATTAGTGGGAGTGTGCAGGATGTCACAGAAAGTGTGCAGGACATCAGTGAGAGTGTGCGATACATTAGTGGGAGTGTGCAGGATATCACAGAATGTGAGCAGGACATTAGCGGGAGCGTGCAGGACTTCATAGAAAGTGCGCAGGACATCAGTGGGAGTGTGCAAGATGTCACAGAAAGTATGCAGGACATCAGTGGGAGTGCGCAGGATGTCACAAAAAGTGTGCAGGACATCGGTGGGAGTGTGCAAGATGTCACAGAAAGTGTGCAGGACATCAGTGGGAGTGCGCAGGATGTCACAAAAAGTGTGCAGGACATCGGTGGGAGTGTGCGAGACATTAGTGGGAGTGTGCAGGATGTCACAGAAAGTGTGCAGGACATCAGTGAGAGTGTGCGGGATGTCACAGAAAGTGTGCAGGACATCAGTGGGAGTGTGCAGAATGTCACAGAAAGTGTGCAGGACATCAGTGGGAGCGTGCAGGACTTCACAGAAAGTGTGCAGGACATCAGTGGGAGTGTGCAGAATGTCACAGAAAGTGTGCAGGACATCAGTGGGAGTGTGCAGGATGTCACAGAAAGTGTGCAGGACATCAGTGGGAGTGCGCAGGATGTCACAGAAAGTGTGCAGGACATCAGGGGGAGTGTGCAAGACATTAGTGGGAGTGTGGCAGGATGTCACAGAAAGTGTGCAGGACATCAGTGAGAGTGTGCGAGACATTAGTGGGAGTGTGCAGGATGTCACAGAAAGTGTGGAGGACATCAGTGGGAGCGTGCAGGATGTCACAGAAAGTGTGCAGTACATCAGTGTGAGTGTGCAGGATGTCACAGAAAGCGTGCAGGACATCAATGTGAGTGTGCAAGACATTAGTGGGAGTGTGCAGGATGTCACAGAAAGTGTGCAGGACATCAGTGAGAGTGTGCGAGACATTAGTGGGAGTGTGCAGGATGTCACAGAATGTGCGCAGGACATCAGTGGGAGTGCGCAGGATGTCACAAAAAGTGTGCAGGACATCGGTGGGAGTGTGCAGGATATCACAGAATGGGAGCAGGACATCAGTGGGAGTGTGCAGGATATCACAGACATTAGTGGGGTGTGCAGGATGTCACAGAAAGTGTGCAGGACATCAGTGGGAGTGTGCAGTGCGATAGGACATCAGTGGGAGTGTGCAGGATGTCACAGAATGTGCGCAGGACATTAGTGGGAGCGTGCAGGACTTCATAGAAAGTGTGCAGGACATCTGTGGGAGTGTGCAGGATGTCACAGAAAGTGTGCAGAACATCAGTGGGAGTGTGCAGGATGTCACAGAAAGTGTGCAGGACATCAGTGCGAGTGTGCGGGAGTCACAGAAAGTGCAAAGGACATTAATGGGAGTGTGCAGGATGTCACAGAAAGTGTGCAGGACATCAGTGCGAGTGTGCGGGATGTCACAGAAAGTGTGCAGGACATCTGTGGGAGTGTGCAGGATGTCACAGAAAGTGTGCAGGACATCAGTGCGAGTGTGCGGGATGTCACAGAAAGTGTGCAGGACATCAGTGGGAGTGTGCAGGATGTCACAGAAAGTGTGCAGGACATCGATGGGAGTGTGCAGGATGTCACAGAAAGTGTGCAGGACATCAGTGCGAGTGTGCGGGATGTCACAGAAAGTGTGCAGGACATCAGTGGGAGTGTGCAGGATGTCACAGAAAGTGTGCAGGACATCAGTGGGAGTGTGCAAGACAGTGGGAGTGTGCAGGATGTCACAGAAAGTGTGCAGGACATCAGTGAGAGTGTGCGAGACATTAGTGGGAGTGTGCAGGATGTCACAGAATGTGTGCAGGACATTGGTGGGAGCGTGCAGGACTTCATAGAAAGTGTGCAGGACATCGGTGGGAATGTGCAGGAAGTCACAGAAAGTGTGCAGACATCAGTGGGAGCGTGCAGGACTTCATAGAAAGTGTGCAGGACATCGGGTCAGAGTGTGCAGGGATGTCCCTGAAAGACATTAGTGGGAGTGTGCAGGATGTCACAGAAAGTGTGCAGGACATCAGTGAGAGTGTGCGAGACATTAGTGGGATTGTGCAGGATGTCACAGAATGTGCGCAGGACATTAGTGGGAGCGTGCAGGGACTTCATAGAAAGTGCAGGACATCAGTGTGAGTGTGCAAGATGTCACAGAAAGTGTGCAGGACAGCCGTGGGAGTGTGCAGGATGTCACAGAAAGTGTGCAGGACATCGATGGGAATGTGCAGGATGTCACAGAAAGTGTGCAGGACATCCAGTGCGAGAGGTGCAAGACATTAGTGGGAGTGTGCAGGATGTCACAGAAAGTGTGCAGGACATCAGTGAGAGTGTGCGAGACATTAGTGGGAGTGTGCAGGACTTCATAGAAAGTGCGCAGGACATCAGTGGGAGTGTGCAAGATGTCACAGAAAGTATGCAGGACATCAGTGGGAGTGCGCAGGATGTCACAAAAAGTGTGCAGGACATCAGTGGGAGTGTGCAAGACATTAGTGGGAGTGTGCAGGATGTCACAGAAAGTGTGCAGGACATCAGTGAGAGTGTGCGATACATTAGTGGGATTGTGCAGGATGTCACAGAATGTGCGCAGGACATTAGTGGGAGCGTGCAGGACTTCATAGAAAGTGCGCAGGACATCAGTGGGAGTGTGCAGGATGTCACAGAAAGTGTGCAGGACATCAGTGGGAGTGTGCAAGACATTAGTGGGAGTGTGCAGGATGTCACAGAAAGTGTGCAGGACATCAGTGAGAGTGTGCGATACATTAGTGGGATTGTGCAGGATGTCACAGAATGTGCGCAGGACATTAGTGGGAGCGTGCAGGACTTCATAGAAAGTGTGCAGGACATCGGTGGGAGTGTGCAGGATATCACAGAAAGTGTGCAGGACATCAGTGGGAGTGTGCAGGATGTCACAGAAAGTGTGCAGAACATCAGTGCGAGGTGCGAGACATTAGTGGGAGTGTGCAGGATGTCACAGAAAGTGTGCAGGACATCAGTGAGAGTGTGCGGGATGTCACAGAAAGTGTGCAGGACATCTGTGGGAGTGTGCAGGATGTCACAGAAAGTGTGCAGGACATCAGTGCGAGTGTGCGGGATGTCACAGAAAGTGTGCAGGACATCAGTGGGAGTGTGCAGGATGTCACAGAAAGTGTGCAGGACATCGATGGGAGTGTGCAGGATGTCACAGAAAGTGTGCAGGACATCAGTGCGAGTGTGCGGGATGTCACAGAAAGTGTGCAGGACATCAGTGGGAGTGTGCAGGATGTCACAGAAAGTGTGCAGGACATCAGTGGGAGTGTGCAAGACATTAGTGGGAGTGTGCAGGATGTCACAGAAAGTGTGCAGGACATCAGTGAGAGTGTGCGAGACATTAGTGGGAGTGTGCAGGATGTCACAGAATGTGCGCAGGACATTAGTGGGAGCGTGCAGGACTTCATAGAAAGTGTGCAGGACATCTGTGGGAGTGTGCAGGATGTCACAGAAAGTGTGCAGGACATCAGTGGAAGTGTGCAGGATGTCACAGAAAGTGTGCAGGACATCAGTGGGAGTGTGCAAGACATTAGTGGGAGTGTGCAGGATGTCACAGAAAGTGTGCAGGACATCAGTGAGAGTGTGCGATACATTAGTGGGATTGTGCAGGATGTCACAGAATGTGCGCAGGACATTAGTGGGAGCGTGCAGGACTTCATAGAAAGTGCGCAGGACATCAGTGGGAGTGTGCAAGATGTCACAGAAAGTATGCAGGACATCAGTGGGAGTGCGCAGGATGTCACAAAAAGTGTGCAGGACATCGGTGGGAGTGTGCAGGATATCACAGAAAGTGTGCAGGACATCAGTGGGAGTGTGCAGGATGTCACAGAAAGTGTGCAGAACATCAGTGCGAGGTGCGAGACATTAGTGGGAGTGTGCAGGATGTCACAGAAAGTGTGCAGGACATCAGTGAGAGTGTGCGAGACATTAGTGGGATTGTGCAGGATGTCACAGAATGTGCGCAGGACATTAGTGGGAGCGTGCAGGACTTCATAGAAAGTGCGCAGGACATCAGTGGGAGTGTGCAAGATGTCACAGAAAGTATGCAGGACATCAGTGGGAGTGCGCAGGATGTCACAAAAAGTGTGCAGGACATCAGTGGGAGTGTGCAAGACATTAGTGGGAGTGTGCAGGATGTCACAGAAAGTGTGCAGGACATCAGTGAGAGTGTGCGATACATTAGTGGGATTGTGCAGGATGTCACAGAATGTGCGCAGGACATTAGTGGGAGCGTGCAGGACTTCATAGAAAGTGCGCAGGACATCAGTGGGAGTGTGCAGGATGTCACAGAAAGTGTGCAGGACATCAGTGGGAGTGTGCAAGACATTAGTGGGAGTGTGCAGGATGTCACAGAAAGTGTGCAGGACATCAGTGAGAGTGTGCGAGACATTAGTGGGATTGTGCAGGATGTCACAGAATGTGCGCAGGACATTAGTGGGAGCGTGCAGGACTTCATAGAAAGTGCGCAGGACATCAGTGGGAGTGTGCAAGATGTCACAGAAAGTATGCAGGACATCAGTGGGAGTGCGCAGGATGTCACAAAAAGTGTGCAGGACATCAGTGGGAGTGTGCAAGACATTAGTGGGAGTGTGCAGGATGTCACAGAAAGTGTGCAGGACATCAGTGAGAGTGTGCGATACATTAGTGGGATTGTGCAGGATGTCACAGAATGTGCGCAGGACATTAGTGGGAGCGTGCAGGACTTCATAGAAAGTGCGCAGGACATCAGTGGGAGTGTGCAAGATGTCACAGAAAGTATGCAGGACATCAGTGGGAGTGCGCAGGATGTCACAAAAAGTGTGCAGGACATCGGTGGGAGTGTGCAGGATGTCACAGAAAGTGTGCAGAACATCAGTGCGAGGTGCGAGACATTAGTGGGAGTGTGCAGGATGTCACAGAAAGTGTGCAGGACATCAGTGAGAGTGTGCGAGACATTAGTGGGATTGTGCAGGATGTCACAGAATGTGCGCAGGACATTAGTGGGAGCGTGCAGGACTTCATAGAAAGTGCGCAGGACATCAGTGGGAGTGTGCAAGATGTCACAGAAAGTATGCAGGACATCAGTGGGAGTGCGCAGGATGTCACAAAAAGTGTGCAGGACATCGGTGGGAGTGTGCAGGATATCACAGAAAGTGTGCAGGACATCAGTGGGAGTGTGCAGGATGTCACAGAAAGTGTGCAGAACATCAGTGCGAGGTGCGAGACATTAGTGGGAGTGTGCAGGATATCACAGAATGTGCGAAGGACATTAGTGGGAGCGTGCAGGGCTTCATAGAAAGTGTGCAGGACATCAGTGGGAGTGTGCAGGATGTCACAGAAAGTGTGCAGGACATCAGTGGGAGTGTGCAAGACATTAGTGGGAGTGTGCAGGATGTCACAGAAAGTGTGCAGGACATCAGTGGGAGTGTGCAAGACATTAGTGGGAGTGTGCAGGATGTCACAGAATGTGCGCAGGACATCATTGGGAATGTGCAGGATGTCACAGAAAGTGTGAAGGACATCAGTGGAAGTGTGCAGGATGTCACAGAAAGTGTGCAGGACATCAGTGCGAGTGTGCGGGATGTCACAGAAAGTGTGCAGGACATCAATGGAAGTGTGCAGGATGTCACAGAAAGTGTGCAGGACATCAGTGCGAGTGTGCGGGATGTCACAGAAAGTGTGCAGGACATCTGTGGGAGTGTGCAGGATGTCACAGAAAGTGTGCAGGACATCAGTGGAAGTGTGCAGGATGTCACAGAAAGTGTGCAGGACATCAGTGCGAGTGTGCGGGATGTCACAGAAAGTGTGCAGGACATCAGTGGGAGTGTGCAGGATGTCACAGAAAGTGTGCAGGACATCGATGGGAGTGTGCAGGATGTCACAGAAAGTGTGCAGGACATCAGTGCGAGTGTGCGGGATGTCACAGAAAGTGTGCAGGACATCAGTGGGAGTGTGCAGAATGTCACAGAAAGTGTGCAGGACATCAGTGGGAGTGTGCAAGACATTAGTGGGAGTGTGCAGGATGTCACAGAAAGTGTGCAGGACATCAGTGAGAGTGTGCGAGACATTAGTGGGAGTGTGCAGGATGTCACAGAATGTGCGCAGGACATTAGTGGGAGCGTGCAGGACTTCATAGAAAGTGTGCAGGACATCAATGGAAGTGTGCAGGATGTCACAGAAAGTGTGCAGGACATCAGTGCGAGTGTGCGGGATGTCACAGAAAGTGTGCAGGACATCTGTGGGAGTGTGCAGGATGTCACAGAAAGTGTGCAGGACATCAGTGGAAGTGTGCAGGATGTCACAGAAAGTGTGCAGGACATCAGTGCGAGTGTGCGGGATGTCACAGAAAGTGTGCAGGACATCAGTGGGAGTGTGCAGGATGTCACAGAAAGTGTGCAGGACATTAGTGGGAGTGTGCAGGATGTCACAGAATGTGTGCAGCGCATCAGAGGGAGTGTGCAGGATGTCACAGAAAGTGTGCAGGACATCAGTGGGAGTGTGCAGGATGTCACAGAAAGTGTGCAGGACATCAGTGGGAGTGTGCAAGACATTAGTGGGAGTGTGCAGGATGTCACAGAAAGTGTGCAGGACATCAGTGAGAGTGTGCGAGACATTAGTGGGAGTGTGCAGGATGTCACAGAATGTGCGCAGGACATTAGTGGGAGCGTGCAGGACTTCATAGAAAGTGTGCAGGACATCAGTGGGAGTGTGCAGGATGTCACAGAAAGTGTGCAGGACATCAGTGGGAGTGTGCAAGACATTAGTGGGAGTGTGCAGGATGTCACAGAAAGTGTGCAGGACATCAGTGGGAGTGTGCAAGACATTAGTGGGAGTGTGCAGGATGTCACAGAAAGTGTGCAGGACATCAGTGGGAGTGTGCAGGATGTCACAGAAAGTGTGCAGGACATCAGTGGGAGTGTGCAGGATGTCACAGAAAGTGTGCAGGACATCAGTGGGAGTGTGCAGGATGTCACAGAAAGTGTGCAGGACATCAGTGGGAGTGTGCAGGATGTCACAGAAAGTGTGCAGGACATCAGTGGGAGTGTGCAGGATGTCACAGAAAGTGTGCAGGACATCAGTGGGAGTGTGCAGGATGTCACAGAAAGTGTGCAGGACATCAGTGGGAGCGTGCAGGATGTCACAGAAAGTGTGCAGGACATCAGTGGGAGCGTGCAGGATGTCACAGAAAGTGTGCAGGACATCAGTGGGAGTGTGCAGGATGTCATAGAAAGTGTGCAGGACATCAGTGAGAGTGTGCAGGATGTCACAGAATGTGCGCAGGACATCAGTGAGAGTGTGCGAGACGTCATAGAAAGTGTGCAGGACATCAGTAGGAGTGTGCAGGACGTCACAGAAAGTGTGCAGGACATCAGTGGGAGTGTGCAAGACATTAGTGGGAGTGTGCAGGATGTCACAGAAAGTGTGCAGGACATCAGTGAGAGTGTGCGAGACATTAGTGGGAGTGTGCAGGATGTCACAGAATGTGCGCAGGACATTAGTGGGAGCGTGCAGGACTTCATAGAAAGTGTGCAGGACATCAGTGGGAGTGTGCAGGATGTCACAGAAAGTGTGCAGGACATCAGTGGGAGTGTGCAGGATGTCACAGAAAGTGTGCAGGACATCAGTGGGAGTGTGCAAGACATTAGTGGGAGTGTGCAGGATGTCACAGAAAGTGTGCAGGACATCAGTGGGAGTGTGCAGGATGTCACAGAAAGTGTGCAGGACATCAGTGGGAGTGTGCAGGATGTCACAGAAAGTGTGCAGGACATCAGTGGGAGTGTGCAGGATGTCACAGAAAGTGTGCAGGACATCAGTGGGAGTGTGCAGGATGTCACAGAAAGTGTGCAGGACATCAGTGCGAGTGTGCAGGATGTCACAGAAAGTGTGCAGGACATCAGTGGGAGTGTGCAGGATGTCACAGAAAGTGTGCAGGACATCAGTGGGAGTGTGCAAGACATTAGTGGGAGTGTGCAGGATGTCACAGAAAGTGTGCAGGACATCAGTGAGAGTGTGCGAGACATTAGTGGGAGTGTGCAGGATGTCACAGAATGTGCGCAGGACATTAGTGGGAGCGTGCAGGACTTCATAGAAAGTGTGCAGGACATCTGTGGGAGTGTGCAGGATGTCACAGAAAGTGTGCAGGACATCAGTGGAAGTGTGCAGGATGTCACAGAAAGTGTGCAGGACATCAGTGGGAGTGTGCAAGACATTAGTGGGAGTGTGCAGGATGTCACAGAAAGTGTGCAGGACATCAGTGAGAGTGTGCGATACATTAGTGGGATTGTGCAGGATGTCACAGAATGTGCGCAGGACATTAGTGGGAGCGTGCAGGACTTCATAGAAAGTGCGCAGGACATCAGTGGGAGTGTGCAAGATGTCACAGAAAGTATGCAGGACATTAGTGGGAGCGTGCAGGACTTCATAGAAAGTGCGCAGGACATCAGTGGGAGTGTGCAAGATGTCACAGAAAGTGTGCAGGGCTGCAGTGGGAGTGTGCAGGATGTCACAGAAAGTGTGCAGGACATCAGTGAGAGTGTGCGAGACATTAGTGGGAGTGTGCAGGATGTCACAGAAAGTGTGCAGGACATCAGTGGGAGTGTGCAGGATGTCACAGAAAGTGTGCAGGACATCAGTGGGAGTGTGCAGGATGTCACAGAAAGTGTGCAGGACATCAGTGGGAGTGTGCAGGATGTCACAGAAAGTGTGCAGGACATCAGTGGGAGTGTGCAAGACATTAGTGGGAGTGTGCAGGATGTCACAGAAAGTGTGCAGGACATCAGTGAGAGTGTGCGAGACATTAGTGGGAGTGTGCAGGATGTCACAGAATGTGCGCAGGACATTAGTGGGAGCGTGCAGGACTTCACAGAAAGTGTGCAGGACATCAGTGGGAGTGTGCAGGATGTCACAGAAAGTGTGCAGGACATCAGTGGGAGTGTGCAAGACATTAGTGGGAGTGTGCAGGATGTCACAGAAAGTGTGCAGGACATCAGTGGGAGTGTGCAAGACATTAGTGGGAGTGTGCAGGATGTCACAGAATGTGCGCAGGACATTAGTGGGAGCGTGCAGGACTTCATAGAAAGTGTGCAGGACATCAGTGGGAGTGTGCAGGATGTCACAGAAAGTGTGCAGGACATCAGTGGGAGTGTGCAGGATGTCACAGAAAGTGTGCAGGACATCAGTGGGAGTGTGCAGGATGTCACAGAAAGTGTGCAGGACATCAGTGGGAGTGTGCAGGATGTCACAGAAAGTGTGCAGGACATCAGTGGGAGTGTGCAGGATGTCACAGAAAGTGTGCAGGACATCAGTGGAAGTGTGCAGGATGTCACAGAAAGTGTGCAGGACATCAGTGGGAGTGTGCAGGATGTCACAGAAAGTGTGCGGGACATCAGTGGGAGTGTGCAGGATGTCACAGAAAGTGTGCAGGACATCAGTGGGAGTGTGCAGGATGTCACAGAAAGTGTGCAGGACATCAGTGGGAGTGTGCAGGATGTCACAGAAAGTGTGCAGGACATCAGTGGGAGTGTGCAGGATGTCACAGAAAGTGTGCAGGACATCAGTGGGAGTGTGCAAGACATTAGTGGGAGTGTGCAGGATGTCACAGAAAGTGTGCAGGACATCAGTGAGAGTGTGCGAGACATTAGTGGGAGTGTGCAGGATGTCACAGAATGTGCGCAGGAGACTGGTGGGAGCGTGCAGGACTTCATAGAAAGTGTGCCGGACATCAGTGGGAGTGTGCAGGATGTCACAGAAAGTGTGCAGGACATCAGTGGGAGTGTGCAGGATGTCACAGAAAGTGTGCAGGACATCAGTGGGAGTGTGCAGGATGTCACAGAAAGTGTGCAGGACATCAGTGGGAGTGTGCAGGATGTCACAGAAAGTGTGCAGGACATCAGTGGGAGTGTGCAGGATGTCACAGAAAGTGTGCAGGACATCAGTGGGAGTGTGCAGGATGTCACAGAAAGTGTGCAGGACATCAGTGGGAGTGTGCAGGATGTCACAGAAAGTGTGCAGGACATCAGTGGGAGTGTGCAGGATGTCACAGAAAGTGTGCAGGACATCAGTGGGAGTGTGCAGGATGTCACAGAAAGTGTGCAGGACATCAGTGGGAGTGTGCAAGACATTAGTGGGAGTGTGCAGGATGTCACAGAAAGTGTGCAGGACATCAGTGAGAGTGTGCGAGACATTAGTGGGAGTGTGCAGGATGTCACAGAATGTGCGCAGGACATTAGTGGGAGCGTGCAGGACTTCATAGAAAGTGTGCAGGACATCAGTGGGAGTGTGCAGGATGTCACAGAAAGTGTGCAGGACATCAGTGGGAGTGTGCAGGATGTCACAGAAAGTGTGCAGGACATCAGTGGGAGTGTGCAGGATGTCACAGAAAGTGTGCAGGACATCAGTGGAGAGTGCAGGATGTCACAGAAAGTGTGCAGGACATCAGTGGGAGTGTGCGGGATGTCACAGAAAGTGCGCAGGACATCAGTGTGAGTGTGCAGGATGTCACAGAAAGTGTACAGGACATCAGTGGGAGTGTGCAGGATGTCACAGAAAGTGTGCAGGACATCAGTGGGAGTGTGCAGGATGTCACAGAAAGTGTGCAGGACATCAGTGTGAGTGTGCAGGATGTCACAGAAAGTGTGCAGGACATCAGTGGGAGTGTGCAGGATGTCACAGAAAGTGTGCAGGACATCAGTGGGAGTGTGCAAGACATTAGTGGGAGTGTGCAGGATGTCACAGAAAGTGTGCAGGACATCAGTGAGAGTGTGCGAGACATTAGTGGGAGTGTGCAGGATGTCACAGAATGTGCGCAGAACATTAGTGGGAGCTTGCAGGATGTCACAGAAAGTGTGCAGGACATCAGTGGGAATGTGCAGGATGTCAAAGAATGTGCGCAGGACATCAGAGGGAGTGTGCAGGATGTCACAGAAAGTGTGCAGGGCATCAGTGGGAGTGTGCAGGATGTCACAGAAAGTGTGCAGGACATCAGTGGAGAGTGCAGGATGTCACAGAAAGTGTGCAGAACATCAGTGGGAGTGTGCAAGACTTTAGTGGGAGTGTGCAGGATGTCACAGAATGTGCGCAGGACATTAGTGGGAGCGTGCAGGACTTCACAGAAAGTGTGCAGGACATCAGTGGGAGTGTGCAGGATGTCACAGAAAGTGTGCAGGACATCAGTGGGAGTGTGCAAGACTTTAGTGGGAGTGTGCAGGATGTCACAGAAAGTGTGCAGGACATCAGTGGGAGTGTGCAGGACATCAGTGGGAATGTGCAGGATGTCACAGAATGTGCGTAGGCCATCAGTTGGAATGTGCAGGATGTCACAGAAAGTGTGCAGGACATCAGTGGGAGTGTGCAGGATGTCACAGAAAGTGTGCAGGACATTAGTGGGAGCGTGCAGGATGTCAGAGAAAGTGCGCAGGACATCAGTGGGAGTGTGCAGGATGTCACAGAAAGTGTGCAGGACATCAGTGGGAGTGTGCAGGATGTCACAGAAAGTGTGCAGGACATCAGTGGGAGTGTGCAGGATGTCACAGAAAGTGTGCAGGACATCAGTGGGAGTGTACAGGATGTCACAGAAAGTGTGCAGGACATCAGTGGGAGTGTGCAGGATGTCACAGAAAGTGTGCAGGACATCAGTGGGAGGTGCGCGACATTAGTGGGAGTGTGCAGGATGTCACAGAATGTGCGCAGGACATTAGTGGGAGTGTGCAGCACTTCACAGAAAGTGTGCAAGACATTAGTGGGAGTGTGCAGGATGTCACAGAAAGTGTGCAGAACATCAGTGGGAGTGTGCAGGATGTCACAGAAAGTGTGCAGGACATCAGTGGGAGTGTGCGAGACATTAGTGGGAGTGTGCAGGATGTCACAGAAAGTGTGCAGGACATCAGTGAGAGTGAGACAGGATTGTGCAGGATGTCACAGAAAGTGTGCAGGACATCAGTGGGAGTGTGCAGGATGTCACAGAAAGTGTGCAGGACATCAGTGGGAGTGTGCAGGATGTCACAGAAAGTGTGCAGGACATCAGTGGGAGTGTGCAGGATGTCACAGAAAGTGTGCAGGACATCAGTGGGAGTGTGCAGGATGTCACAGAAAGTGTGCAGGACATCAGTGGGAGTGTGCAGGATGTCACAAAAAGTGTGCAGGACATCAGTGGGAGTGTGCGGGACATTGGTGGGAGTGTGCAGGATGTCACAGAATGTGTGCAGGACATCAGTGGGAGTGTGCAGGATGTCACAGAAAGTGTGCAGGACATCAGTGGGAGTGTGCAGGATGTCACAGAAAGTGTGCAGGGCATCAGTGGGAGTGTGCAGGATGTCACAGAAAGTGTGCAGGACATCAGTGGAGAGTGCAGGATGTCACAGAAAGTGTGCAGGACATCAGTGGGAGTGTGCGAGACATTAGTGGGAGTGTGCAGGATGTCACAGAATGTGCGCAGGATATTAGTGGGAGCGTGCAGGACTTCATAGAAGGTGTGCAGGAGATCAGTGGGAGTGTGCAGGATGTCACAGAAAGTGTGCAGGACATCAGTGGGAGTGTGCAAGACATTAGTGGGAGTGTGCAGGATGTCACAGAAAGTGTGCAGGACATCAGTGGGAGTGTGCAAGACATTAGTGGGAGTGTGCAGGATGTCACAGAATGTGCGCAGGACATCAGTGGGAGTGCGCAGGATGTCACAAAAAGTGTGCAGGACATCAGTGGGAGTGTGCAGGATATCACAGAAAGTGTGCAGGACATCAGTGGGAGTGTGCAGGATGTCACAGAAAGTGTGCAGGACACGACATCAGTGGGAGTGTGCAGGATGTCACAGAAAGTGTGCAGGACATCAGTGGGAGTGTGCAGGATGTCACAGAAAGTGTGCAGGACATCAGTGGGAGTGTGCAGGATGTCACAGAAAGTGTGCAGGACATCAGTGGGAGTGTGCAAGACACTAGTGGGAGTGTGCAGGATGTCACAGAATGTGCGCAGGACATTAGTGGGAGCGTGCAGGACTTCACAGAAAGTAGGCAGGACATCAGTGGGAGTGTGCAGGATGTCACAGAAAGTGTGCAGGACATCAGTGCGAGAGTGGGGGATGTCACAGAAAGTGTGCAGGACATCAGTGGGAGTGTGCAGGATGTCACAGAAAGTGTGCAGGACATCAGTGGGAGTGTGCAGGATGTCACAGAAAGTGTGCAGGACATCAGTGGGAGTGTGCAGGATGTCACAGAAAGTGTGCAGGACATCAGTGGGAGTGTGCAGGATGTCACAGAAAGTGTGCAGGACATCAGTGGGAGTGCGCAGGATGTCACAGAAAGTGTGCAGGACATCAGTGGGAGTGTGCAGGATGTCACAGAAAGTGTGCAGGACATCAGTGGGAGTGTGCAGGATGTCACAGAAAGTGTGCAGGACATCAGTGGGAGTGTGCAAGACATTAGTGGGAGTGTGCAGGATGTCACAGAATGTGCGCAGGACATTAGTGGGAGCGTGCAGGACTTCATAGAAAGTGTGCAGGACATCAGTGGGAGCGTGCAGGATGTCACAGAAAGTGGGCAGGACAGCAGGGGGGGTGTGCAGGTGCAGGATGTCACAGAAAGTGTGCAGGACATCAGTGGGAGTGTGCAAGACATTAGTGGGAGTGTGCAGGATGTCACAGAGAGATGTGCGCAGGACATCATTGTGGGAATGTGCAGGATGTCACAGAAAGTGTGCAGGACATCAGTGGGAGTGTGCAGGATGTCACAGAAAGTGTGCAGGACATCAGTGGGAGTGTGCAGGATGTCACAGAAAGTGTGCAGGACATCAGTGGGAGTGTGCAGGATGTCACAGAAAGTGTGCAGGACATCAGTGGGAGTGTGCAGGATGTCACAGAAAGTGTGCAGGACATCAGTGGGAGTGTGCAGGATGTCACAGAAAGTGTGCAGGACATCAGTGGGAGTGTGCAGGATGTCACAGAAAGTGTGCAGGACATCAGTGGGAGTGTGCAGGATGTCACAGAAAGTGTGCAGGACATCAGTGGGAGTGTGCAGGATGTCACAGAAAGTGTGCAGGACATCAGTGGGAGTGTGCAGGATGTCACAGAAAGTGTGCAGGACATCAGTGGGAGTGTGCAGGATGTCACAGAAAGTGTGCAGGACATCAGTGGGAGTGTGCAGGATGTCACAGAAAGTGTGCAGGACATCAGTGGGAGTGTGCAAGACATTAGTGGGAGTGTGCAGGATGTCACAGATAGTGTGCAGGACATCAGTGGGAGTGTGCAGGATGTCACAGAAAGTGTGCAGGACATCAGTGGGAGTGTGCAGGATGTCACAGAATGTGCGCAGGACATCAGTGGGAGTGTGCAGGATGTCACAGAAAGTGTGCAGGACATCAGTGGGAGTGTGCAGGATGTCACAGAAAGTGTGCAGGACATCAGTGGGAGTGTGCAGGATGTCACAGAAAGTGTGCAGGACATCAGTGGGAGTGTGCAGGATGTCACAGAAAGTGTGCAGGACATCAGTGAGAGTGTGCGAGACATTAGTGGGAGTGTGCAGGATGTCACAGAAAGTGTGCAGGACATCAGTGGGAGTGTGCAGGATGTCACAGAAAGTGTGCAGGACATCAGTGGGAGTGTGCAGGATGTCACAGAAAGTGTGCAGGACATCAGTGGGAGTGTGCAGGATGTCACAGAAAGTGTGCAGGACATCAGTGGGAGTGTGCAGGATGTCACAGAAAGTGTGCAGGACATCAGTGGGAGTGTGCAGGATGTCACAGAAAGTGTGCAGGACATCAGTGGGAGTGTGCAGGATGTCACAGAAAGTGTGCAGGACATCAGTGGGAGTGTGCAGGATGTCACAGAAAGTGTGCAGGACATCAGTGAGAGTGTGCGAGACATTAGTGGGAGTGTGCAGGATGTCACAGAATGTGCGCAGGACATTAGTGGGAGCGTGCAGGACTTCATAGAAAGTGTGCAGGACATCAGTGGGAGTGTGCAGGATGTCACAGAAAGTGTGCAGGACATCAGTGGGAGTGTGCAGGATGTCACAGAAAGTGTGCAGGACATCAGTGGGAGTGTGCAAGACATTAGTGGGAGTGTGCAGGATGTCACAGAAAGTGTGCAGGACATCAGTGAGAGTGTGCGATACATTAGTGGGATTGTGCAGGATGTCACAGAATGTGCGCAGGACATTAGTGGGAGCGTGCAGGACTTCATAGAAAGTGCGCAGGACATCAGTGGGAGTGTGCAAGATGTCACAGAAAGTATGCAGGACATCAGTGGGAGTGCGCAGGATGTCACAAAAAGTGTGCAGGACATCGGTGGGAGTGTGCAGGATATCACAGAAAGTGTGCAGGACATCAGTGGGAGTGTGCAGGATGTCACAGAAAGTGTGCAGAACATCAGTGCGAGGTGCGAGACATTAGTGGGATTGTGCAGGATGTCACAGAATGTGCGCAGGACATTAGTGGGAGCGTGCAGGACTTCATAGAAAGTGTGCAGGACATCAGTGGGAGTGTGCAGGATATCACAGTGGGAGTGTGCAGGACATCAGTGGGAGTGTGCAGGATGTCACAGAAAGTGTGCAGGACATCAGTGGGAGTGTGCAGGATGTCACAGAAAGTGTGCAGGACATCAGTGGGAGTGTGCAGGATGTCACAGAAAGTGTGCAGGACATCAGTGGGAGTGCGCAGGATATCACAGAAAGTGTGCAGGACATCAGTGGGAGCGTGCAGGATGTCACAGAAAGTGTGCAGGACATCAGTGCGAGGTGCGCGACATTAGTGGGAGTGTGCAGGATGTCACAGAATGTGCGCAGGACATTAGTGGGAGCGTGCAGGACTTCACAGAAAGTGTGCAGGACATCAGTGCGAGTGTGCAGGATGTCACAGAAAGTGTGCAGGACATCAGTGGGAGTGTGCAGGATGTCACAGAAAGTGTGCAGAACATCAGTGGGAGTGTGCAGGATGTCACAGAAAGTGTGCAGGACATTAGTGGGAGCGTGCAGGATGTCAGAGAAAGTGCATAGGCCATCAGTTGGAATGTGCAGGATGTCACAGAAAGTGTGCAGGACATCAGTGAGGTGCGAGACATTAGTGGGAGTGTGCAGGATGTCACAGAATGTGCGCAGGACATTAGTGGGAGCATGCAGGACTTCATAGAAAGTGTGCAGGACATCAGTGGGAATGTGCAGGATGTCACAGAATGTGCGCAGGACATCAGTGGGAGTGTGCAGGATGTCACAGAAAGTGTGCAGGACATCAGTGGGAGTGCGCAGGATGTCACAAAAAGTGTGCAGGACATCAGTGGGAGTGTGCAGGATATCACAGAAAGTGTGCAGGACATCAGTGGGAGTGTGCAGGATGTCACAGAAAGTGTGCAGGACATCAGTGCGAGGTGCGCGACATTAGTGGGAGTGTGCAGGATGTCACAGAATGTGCGCAGGACATTAGTGGGAGCGTGCAGGACTTCATAGAAAGTGTGCAGGACATCAGTGGGAATGTGCAGGATGTCACAGAATGTGCGCAGGACATCAGTGGGAGTGTGCAAGATGTCACAGAAAGTGTGCAGGACATCAGTGGGAGTGCGCAGGATGTCACAAAAAGTGTGCAGGACATCGGTGGGAGTGTGCAGGATATCACAGAATGTGAGCAGGACATTAGCGGGAGCGTGCAGGACTTCATAGAAAGTGCGCAGGACATCAGTGGGAGTGTGCAAGATGTCACAGAAAGTATGCAGGACATCAGTGGGAGTGCGCAGGATGTCACAAAAAGTGTGCAGGACATCGGTGGGAGTGTGCAGGATATCACAGAAAGTGTGCAGGACATCAGTGGGAGTGTGCAGGATGTCACAGAAAGTGTGCAGAACATCAGTGCGAGGTGCGAGACATTAGTGGGAGTGTGCAGGATGTCACAGAATGTGCGAAGGACATTAGTGGGAGCGTGCAGGACTTCATAGAAAGTGTGCAGGACATCAGTGGGAGTGCGCAGGATCTCACAGAAAGTGTGCAGGACATCAGTGGGAGTGTGCAGGATGTCACAGAAAGTGTGCAGGACATCAGTGGGAGTGTGCAGGATATCACAGAAAGTGTGCAGGACATCAGTGGGAGTGTGCAGGATGTCACAGAAAGTGTGCAGAACATCAGTGCGAGGTGCGAGACATTAGTGGGAGTGTGCAGGATGTCACAGAATGTGCGAAGGACATTAGTGGGAGCGTGCAGGACTTCATAGAAAGTGTGCAGGACATCAGTGGGAGTGTGCAGGATATCACAGAAAGTGTGCAGGACATCAGTGGGAGTGTGCAGGATGTCACAGAAAGTGTGCAGGACATCAGTGGGAGTGTGCAAGACATTAGTGGGAGTGTGCAGGATGTCACAGAATGTGCGCAGGACATCATTGGGAATGTGCAGGATGTCACAGAATGTGCGCAGGCCAGCAGTTGTAGTGTGCAGGATGTCACAGAATGTGCGCAGGACATTAGTGGGAGCATGCAGGATGTCATAGAAAGTGTGCAGGACATCAGTGGGAGTGTGCAGGATGTCACAGAATGTGCGCAGGACATTAGTGGGAGTGTGCAGGATGTCACAGAAAGTGTGCAGGACATCAGTGGGAGTGTGCAGGATGTCACAGAAAGTGTGCAGGACATCAGTGGGAGTGTGCAGGATGTCACAGAAAGTGTGCAGGACATCAGTGGGAGTGTGCAGGATGTCACAGAAAGTGTGCAGGACATCAGTGGGAGTGTGCAGGATGTCACAGAAAGTGTGCAGGACATCAGTGGGAGTGTGCAGGATGTCACAGAAAGTGTGCAGGACATCAGTGGGAGTGTGCAGGATGTCACAGAAAGTGTGCAGGACATCAGTGGGAGTGTGCAGGATGTCACAGAAAGTGTGCAGGACATCAGTGGGAGTGTGCAGGATGTCACAGAAAGTGTGCAGGACATCAGTGGGAGTGTGCAGGATGTCACAGAAAGTGTGCAGGACATCAGTGGGAGTGTGCAGGATGTCACAGAAAGTGTGCAGGACATCAGTGGGAGTGTGCAAGACATTAGTGGGAGTGTGCAGGATGTCACAGAATGTGCGCAGGACATCATTGGGAATGTGCAGGATGTCACAGAATGTGCGCAGGCCAGCAGTTGTAGTGTGAAGGACGTTAGTGGGAGTGTGCAGGACATCAGTGGGAGTGTGCAGGATGTCACAGAATGTGCGCAGGACATTAGTGGGAGCATGCAGGACTTCATAGAAAGTGTGCAGGACATCAGTGGGAATGTGCAGGATGTCACAGAATGTGCGCAGGACATCAGTGGGAGTGTGCAGGATGTCACAGAAAGTGTGCAGGACATCAGTGGGAGTGCGCAGGATGTCACAAAAAGTGTGCAGGACATCAGTGGGAGTGTGCAGGATATCACAGAAAGTGTGCAGGACATCAGTGGGAGTGTGCAGGATGTCACAGAAAGTGTGCAGGACATCAGTGCGAGGTGCGCGACATTAGTGGGAGTGTGCAGGATGTCACAGAATGTGCGCAGGACATTAGTGGGAGCGTGCAGGACTTCATAGAAAGTGTGCAGGACATCAGTGGGAATGTGCAGGATGTCACAGAATGAGCGCAGAACATCAGTGGGAGTGTGCAGGATGTCACAGTAAGTGTGCAGGACATCAGTGGGAGTGCGCAGGATGTCACAAAAAGTGTGCAGGACATCAGTGGGAGTGTGCAGGATATCACAGAAAGTGTGCAGGACATCAGTGGGAGTGTGCAGGATGTCACAGAAAGTGTGCAGGACATCAGTGCGAGGTGCGCGACATTAGTGGGAGTGTGCAGGATGTCACAGAATGTGCGCAGGACATTAGTGGGAGCGTGCAGGACTTCATAGAAAGTGTGCAGGACATCAGTGGGAATGTGCAGGATGTCACAGAATGTGCGCAGGACATCAGTGGGAGTGTGCAGGATGTCACAGAAAGTGTGCAGGACATCAGTGGGAGTGTGCAGGATGTCACAGAAAGTGTGCAGGACATCAGTGGGAGTGTGCAGGATGTCACAGAATGTGCGCAGGACATTAGTGGGAGCGTGCAGGACTTCATAGAAAGTGTGCAGGACATCAGTGGGAGTGTGCAGGATGTCACAGAAAGTGTGCAGGACATCAGTGGGAGTGTGCAGGATGTCACAGAAAGTGTGCAGGACATCAGTGGGAGTGTGCAGGATGTCACAGAAAGTGTGCAGGACATCAGTGGGAGTGTGCAGGATGTCACAGAATGTGCGCAGGACATTAGTGGGACTGTGCAGGACATCAGTGGGAGTGTGCAAGACTTTAGTGGGAGTGTGCAGGATGTCACAGAATGTGCGCAGGACATTAGTGGGAGCGTGCAGGACTTCATAGAAAGTGTGCAGGACATCAGTGGGAGTGTGCAGGATGTCACAGAAAGTGTGCAGGACATCAGTGGGAGTGTGCAGGATGTCACAGAAAGTGTGCAGGACATCAGTGGGAGTGTGCAGGATGTCACAGAAAGTGTGCAGGACATCAGTGGGAGTGTGCAAGACTTTAGTGGGAGTGTGCAGGATGTCACAGAATGTGCGCAGGACATCAGTGGGGATGTGCAGGATGTCACAGAAAGTGTGCAGGCCATCAGTGGTAATATGTAGAACGTTATTGGGAGTGTGCAGGACATCAGTGGGAGCGTGCAGGATGTCACAGAATGTGCGCAGGACATTAGTGGGAGCGTGCAGGACTTCATAGAAAGTGTGCAGGACATCAGTGGGAATGTGCAGGATGTCACAGAATGTGCGCAGGACATCAGTGGGAGTGTGCAGGATGTCACAGAAAGTGTGCAGGACATCAGTGGGAGTGTGCAGGATGTCACAGAAAGTGTGCAGGACATCAGTGGGAGTGTGCAGGATGTCACAGAAAGTGTGCAGGACATCAGTGGGAGTGTGCAGGATGTCACAGAAAGTGTGCAGGACATCAGTGCGAGGTGCGCGACATTAGTGGGAGTGTGCAGGATGTCACAGAATGTGCGCAGGACATTAGTGGGAGCGTGCAGGACTTCATAGAAAGTGTGCAGGACATCAGTGGGAATGTGCAGGATGTCACAGAATGAGCGCAGAACATCAGTGGGAGTGTGCAGGATGTCACAGAAAGTGTGCAGGACATCAGTGGGAGTGCGCAGGATGTCACAAAAAGTGTGCAGGACATCAGTGGGAGTGTGCAGGATATCACAGAAAGTGTGCAGGACATCAGTGGGAGTGTGCAGGATGTCACAGAAAGTGTGCAGGACATCAGTGGGAGTGTGCAAGACATTAGTGGGAGTGTGCAGGATGTCACAGAATGTGCGCAGGACATTAGTGGGAGCGTGCAGGACTTCATAGAAAGTGTGCAGGACATCAGTGGGAATGTGCAGGATGTCACAGAATGAGCGCAGAACATCAGTGGGAGTGTGCAGGATGTCACAGAAAGTGTGCAGGACATCAGTGGGAGTGTGCAAGACATTAGTGGGAGTGTGCAGGATGTCACAGAAAGTGTGCAGGACATCAGTGGGAGTGTGCAGGATATCACAGAAAGTGTGCAGGACATCAGTGGGAGTGTGCAGGATGTCACAGAAAGTGTGCAGAACATCAGTGCGAGGTGCGAGACATTAGTGGGAGTGTGCAGGATGTCACAGAATGTGCGCAGGGCATTAGTGGGAGCGTGCAGGATGTCACAGAAAGTGTGCAGGACATCAGTGGGAGTGTGCAGGATGTCACAGAAAGTGTGCAGGACATCAGTGGGAGTGTGCAGGATGTCACAGAAAGTGTGCAGGACATCAGTGGGAGTGTGCAGGATGTCACAGAAAGTGTGCAGGACATCAGTGGG
The DNA here is from genome assembly GCA_029168955.1 of Aplectana chamaeleonis. Taxonomy (NCBI): domain Eukaryota; kingdom Metazoa; phylum Nematoda; class Chromadorea; order Rhabditida; family Cosmocercidae; genus Aplectana; species Aplectana chamaeleonis. Next base: position 122,487 of record JAPDOI010001296.1, on the reverse strand, counting down.
AGTGTGCAGGACATTAGTGGGAGTGTGCAGGATGTCACAGAATGTGTGCAGCGCATCAGAGGGAGTGTGCAGGATGTCACAGAAAGTGTGCGGGACATCAGTGGGAGTGTGCAGGATGTCACAGAAAGTGTGCAGGACATCGGTGGGAATGTGCAGGATGTCACAGAAAGTGTGCAGACATCAGTGGGAGCGTGCAGGACTTCATAGAAAGTGTGCAGGACATCGATGGGAATGTGCAGGATGTCACAGAAAGTGTGCAGGACATCAGTGGAAGTGTGCAGGATATCACAGAAAGTGTGCAGGACATCAGTGGGAGTGCGCAGGATGTCACAGAAAGTGTGCAGGACATCAGTGGGAGTGTGCAGGATGTCACAGAAAGTGTGCAGGACATCAGTGCGAGGTGCGCGACATTAGTGGGAGTGTGCAGGATGTCACAGAATGTGCGCAGGACATTAGTGGGAGCGTGCAGGACTTCATAGAAAGTGTGCAGGACATCAGTGGGAATGTGCAGGATGTCACAGAATGTGCGCAGGACATCAGTGGGAGTGTGCAGGATGTCACAGAAAGTGTGCAGGACATCAGTGGGAGTGTGCAGGATATCACAGAAAGTGTGCAGGACATCAGTGGGAGTGTGCAGGATATCACAGAAAGTGTGCAGAACATCAGTGGGAGTGTGCAGGACGTCACGGAAAGCGTGCATGACTTCAGTGGGAGGTGTGCAGGACATTAGTGGGAGTGTGCAGGATGTCACAGAATGTGCGCAGGACATTAGTGGAAGCGTGCAGGACTTCATAGAAAGTGTGCAGGACATCATTGGGAATGTGCAGGATGTCACAGAAAGTGTGCAGGACATCAATGGGAGTGTGCAGGATGTCACAGAAAGTGTGCAGGACATCAGTGGGAGTGTGCAGGATGTCGCAGAAAGTGTGCAGGACATCAGTGGGAGTGTGCAGGATGTCACAAAAAGTGTGCAGGACATCAGTGGGAGTGTGTAGGATGTCACAGAAAGTGTGCAGGACATCAGTGGGAGTGTGCAAGACACTAGTGGGAGAGTGCAGGATGTCACAGAATGTGCGCACGACATTAGTGGGAGCGTGCAGTACTTCATAGAAAGTGTGCAGGACATCGGTGGGAATGTGCAGGATGTCACAGAATGTGCGCAGGACATCAGTGGGAGTGTGCAGGATGTCACAGAAAGTGTGCAGGACATCAGTGGGAGTGCGCAGGATGTCACAAAAAGTGTGCAGGACATCAGTGGGAGTGTGCAGGATATCACAGAAAGTGTGCAGGACATCAGTGGGAGTGTGCAGGATGTCACAGAAAGTGTGCAGGACATCAGTGGGAGTGTGCGAGACACTAGTGGGAGAGTGCAGGATGTCACAGAATGTGCGCACGACATTAGTGGGAGCGTGCAGTACTTCATAGAAAGTGTGCAGGACATCGGTGGGAATGTGCAGGATGTCACAGAAAGTGTGCAGGACATCAGTGGGAGTGTGCAGGATGTCACAGAAAGTGTGCAGGACATCAGTGGGAGTGTGCAGGACATCAGTGGGAGTGTGCAAGACATTAGTGGGAGTGTGCAGGATGTCACAGAAAGTGTGCAGGACATCAGTGTGAGTGTGCGAGACATTAGTGGGAGTGTGCAGGATGTCACAGAATGTGCGCAGGATATTAGTGGGAGCGTGCAGGACTTCATAGAAGGTGTGCAGGAGATCAGTGGGAATGTGCAGGATGTCACAGAATGTGCGCAGGACATCAGTGTGAGTGTGCAGGATGTCACAGAAAGTATGCAGGACATCAGTGGGAGTGTGCAGGATGTGACAGAAAGTGTGCAGGGCATCAGTGGGAGTGTGCAGGATGTGACAGAAAGTGTGCAGGACATCAGTGGAGAGTGCAGGATGTCACAGAAAGTGTGCAGGACATCAGTGGGAGTGTGCAGGATGTCACAGAATGTGCAGGGACATTGGTGGGAGTGTGCAGGACATCAGTGGGAGTGTGCAGAACATTAGTGGGAGTGTGCAGGATGTCACAGAATGTGCGCAGGACATCAGTGGGAGTGTGCAGGATGTCACAGAAAGTGTGCAGGACATCAGTGGGAGTGTGCAGGATGTCACAGAAAGTGTGCAGGACATCAGTGGGAGTGTGCAGGATGTCACAGAAAGTGTGCAGGACATCAGTGGGAGTGTTCAGGATGTCACAAAAAGTGTGCAGGACATCAGTGGGAGTGTGCAAGACATTAGTGGGAGTGTGCAGGATGTCACAGAAAGTGTGCAGGACATCAGTGGTAGTGTGCAGGATGTCATAGAAAGTGTGCAGGACATCAGTGGGAGTGTGCAGGATGTCACAGAAAGTGTGCAGGACATCAGTGGGAGCGTGCAGGATGTCACAGAAAGTGTGCAGGACATCAGTGGGAGTGTGCGAGACATTAGTGGGAGTGTGCAGGATGTCGCAGAATGTGCGCAGGCCATTAGTGGGAGTGTGCAGGTCATCAGTGGGAGTGTGCAGGGCATCAGTGGGAGTGTGCAGGATGTCACAGAATGTGCGCAGGACATCAGTGGGAGTGTGCAGGACGTCATAGAAAGTGTGCAGGGCATCAGTGGGAGTGTGCAGGTTGTCACAGAAAGTGTGCAGGACATCAGTTGGAGTGTGCAGGATGTCACAGAAAGTGTGCAGGACATCAGTGGGAGTGTGCAAGACATTAGTGGGAGTGTGCAGGATGTCACAGAATGTGCGCAGGACACTAGTGGGAGCGTGCAGGACTTCATAGAAAGTGTGCAGGACATCATTGGGAATGTGCAGGATGTCACAGAATGTGCGCAGGCCAGCAGTTGTAGTGTGAAGGACGTTAGTGGGAGTGTGCAGGACATCAGTGGGAGTGTGCAGGATGTCACAGAATGTGCGCAGGACATTAGTGGGAGCATGCAGGACTTCATAGAAAGTGTGCAGGACATCAGTGGGAATGTGCAGGATGTCACAGAATGTGCGCAGGACATCAGTGGGAGTGTGCAGGATGTCACAGAAAGTGTGCAGGACATCAGTGGGAGTGCGCAGGATGTCACAAAAAGTGTGCAGGACATCAGTGGGAGTGTGCAGGATATCACAGAAAGTGTGCAGGACATCAGTGGGAGTGTGCAGGATGTCACAGAAAGTGTGCAGGACATCAGTGCGAGGTGCGCGACATTAGTGGGAGCGTGCAGGACTTCATAGAAAGTGTGCAGGACATCAGTGGGAGTGTGCAGGATGTCACAGAAAGTGTGCAGGACATCAGTGGGAATGTGCAAGACATTAGTGGGAGTGTGCAGGATGTCACAGAAAGTGTGCAGGACATCAATGGGAGTGTGCAGGATGTCACAGAAAGTGTGCAGGACATCAGTGGGAGTGTGCAGAACATCAGTGGGAGTGTGCAAGACATTAGTGGGAGTGTGCAGGATGTCACAGAAAGTGTGCAGGACATCAGTGGGAGTGTGCAGAACATCAGTGGGAGTGTGCAAGACATTAGTGGGAGTGTGCAGGATGTCACAGAAAGTGTGCAGAACATCAGTGGGAGTGTGCAAGACATTAGTGGGAGTGTGCAGGATGTCACAGAATGTGCGCAGGACACTAGTGGGAGTGTGCAGGATGTCACAGAAAGTCTGCAGGACATCAGTGGGAGTGTGCAGGATGTCACAGAAAGTGTGCAGGACATCAGTGGCAGTGTGCAGGATGTCACAGAAAGTGTGCAGGACATCAGTGGGAGTGTGCAGGATGTCACAGAAAGTGTGCAGGACATCAGTGGGAGTGTGAAGGATGTCACAGAATGTGCGCAGGACATTGGTGGGACTGTGCAGGACATCAGTGGGAGTGTGCAAGACATTATTGGGAGTGTGCAGGATGTCACAGAATGTGCGCAGGACACTAGTGGGAGTGTGCAGGACATCAGTGGGAGTGTGCAAGACATTAATGGGAGTGTGCAGGATGTCACAGAATGTGCGCAGGACACTAGTGGGAGTGTGCAGGATGTCACAGAAAGTGTGCAGGACATCAGTGGGAAGGTGCAGGATGTCACAGAAAGTGTGCAGGACATCAGTGGGAGTGTGCAAGATGTCACAGATAGTGTGCAGGACATCAGTGGGAGTGTGCAGGATGTCACAGAAAGTGTGCAGGACATCAGTGGGAGTGTGCAGGATGTCACAGAAAGTGTGCAGGACATCAGTGGGAGTGTAAAGGATGTCACAGAAATTCTGCAGGACATCAGTGCGAGGTGCGAGACATCAGTGGGAGTGTGCAGGATGCCACAGAATGTGAGCAGGACATTAGTGGGAGCGTGCAGGACATCAGTGGGAGTGTGCAAGACACTAGTGGGAGTGTGCAGGATGTCACAGAATGTGCGCAGGACACTAGTGGGAGCGTGTAGGACTTCTAAGAAAGTGTGCAGGACATCATTGGGAATGTACAGGATGTCACAGAATGTGCGCAGGCCAGCAGTTGTAGTGTGGAGGACGTTAGTGGGAGTGTGCAGGACATCAGTGGGAGTGTGCAAGACATTAGTGGGAGTGTGCAGGATGTCACAGAAAGTGTGCAGGACATCAGTGGGAGTGTGCAAGACATTAGTGGGAGTGTGCAGGATGTCACAGAATTTGCGCAGGACACTAGTGGGAGTGTGCAGGATGTCACAGAAAGTGTGCAGGACATCAGTGGGAGTGTGCAGGATGTCACAGAAAGTGTGCAGGACATCAGTGGGAGTGTGCAGGATGTCACAGAAAGGGTGCAGGACATCAGTGGGAGTGTGCAGGATGTCACAGAAAGTGTGCAGGACATCAGTGGGAGTGTGCAGGATGTCACAGAAATTGTGCAGTACATCAGTGCGAGGTGCGAGACATTAGTGGGAGTGTGCAGGATGTGACAGAATGTGCGCAGGACATTAGTGGGAGCGGGCAGGACTTCATAGAAAGTGTGCAGGACATCAGTGGGAATGTGCAGGATGTCACAGAATGTGCGCAGAACATCAGTGGGAGTGTGGGACGTTAGTGGGAGAAAAAAGGGCATCAGTGGGAGTGTGCAAGACATTAGTGGGAGTGTGCAGGATGTCACAGAAAGTGTGCAGGACATCAGTGGGAGTGTGCAAGACATTAGTGGGAGTGTGCAGGATGTCACAGGAATTGTGCAGGACATCAGTGGGAGTGTGCAAGACATAAGTGGGAGTGTGCAGGATGTCACAGAAAGTGTGCAGGACATCAGTGGGAGTGTGCAAGACATTAGTGGGAGTGTGCAGGATGTCACAGGAATTGTGCAGGACATCAGTGGGAGTGTGCAGGATGTCACAGGAAGTGTGCAGGACGTCAGTGGGAGTGTGCAAGACATTAGTGGGAGTGTGCAGGATGTCACAGAAAGTGTGCAGGACATCAGTGGGAGTAAGCAAGACATTAGTGGGAGTGTGCAGGATGTCACAGGAATTGTGCAGGACATCAGTGGGAGTGTGCAAGACATAAGTGGGAGTGTGCAGGATGTCACAGAATGTGCGCAGGACACTAGTGGGAGCGTGCCCAGATAACTAAGAAGATTTTCGTTAACCTAATGTGGACTTTGAGAACAACTTTCTGCTTGTCGCCGTAACGAACCACGGTATAGTTGTTCTTACGTGGATAACAACTTGAGACTCACCAACTTGTTATACAACAATTGCTCTTACTGTAAGAACCACTCGAAAACAAGTTAGCAGCCTTATGCTGTTATCTAGTTGTTGATACCGTGTTGCAGAATGTAGCTGACAAGTATAGCCCATTAACTTGTCAACAGCAACCCAGGGAACACTATGTACTCTATCGCTGCATTGATTCCTAGCAGTTCTCAGTTCTCACTGCTAGGAATCAATGTAGGGATAGAGTAGTGTTTGATATTGGCAGTAGTTTTCTGCAGCTTAGAACCGAGTATGGTACAGATTTATTCGGCTGACGTTTCGGCGTTTTCGCCTTCTCCAGAGCCTGGAAAGTGGAGAGCATTTGGAAAACTACCCGAGCAAGCGTCATTTCATTCAACAGAATCGCTTTCAGTGGGAAGCAGGCCCACCCACGACACGAAGAGGTAAGGAGAAACGGACCAATCTTAGACTGTGAGCCGACGAGCTCAACAGGTCACCCTCAGATGAGACAAACGCAGGGGATGAAACTCGCACCCCGAGCCCCCTTATATATGGTAGCGACCTGCCTCAAAGGACCACCTAGGGCGACTGATTAAATAGACATAGCCCGCAGAGGTCCATGTAAGGCGCCAAATCTTGAGTAATTGCGACGCACTCCTCCCTGCGAGTGATTTTTGGGTTCCTTGCAGCGATCCAGAATGCCTCTAGCGTTTTGCGGGCAGAAATGTCAGCCTCGCGCGCCAGAATACTTACCGCAATTTCAAAGAACGCATCGCCATGATCGCGGATGCGGTGGCCTCCTAAAGGGGTAGAAGTTTTTCACCCTTGCACAGTTGACATGAAATGAGGTACACAACCCCAGAGATCATGCAACCACCTTCTCTTCTGGAAGGGCGGACCACACATGAAGGAGTAGTACAAAGACGGTCGTAGAGACGGTTGCGTGTAAGCTGTTTTCTGAGATTGGCGGGTGGGAGCTCAACCAATCGGACCAAATCCTTCAGGTTAGCCTTTCGGATGCATGCACGGACTTCAGTGCTTAATTCACCAGAGATGGAGGGCGGGCGAAAAGGTATCAAAACAGTCATCTATATAGCGACAGTAAACATTGGAAAACTGTCCAGAAAGAGACTTTCCACTTTTGACATGAAGGAAACTGCCAGAATCGGAGCTAACCTTTCTCCCATAGTAAGTCCTCTTATCTGCTTGTAATAGTCCCCAATCCACCTGAACACGTTGCATTTTAGACACTCATTGAGCAGTGTCATGACCGGTCCGATACTGAGAACCTTACAGGCCGTTTTCGAGATTCTCTGCGAGCAGCATTCTAATGTTCATTTATACGGTCTCAGTATCGGACAGGTCATGACACTGCTCAATGAGTGTCTTAAATGCAACGTGTTCAGGTGGATTGGGGACTATTACAAGCAGATAAGAGGACTCGCGATGGGACAAAGGTTAGCTCCGGTTCTGGCAGTTTCCTTCATGTAAAAAGTGGAAAGTCCCATTCTGGATAGTTTCCCAATGTTGCGCTATCGCTATATCGCTCCAGCCGCGAAGCGGCTGGAGAGGTTTGGTTTTGCCTGGCACTTGTGATCACTTGGATTTTGGTAAAGTAGTTAATAAAACCTGTAAAACAAATTTTCTAGAGATTTCCTTCTGGATATAAGTGAGAGAGTCTAGAAGACACCCGCTGACAAAATTTGAGCCAAATCGATTGGAAATTAACAAAGTTAGATCGGCGGAAGCTTAGCGAAAATTCGCGTTTTTTCTTGTAACGCGTCCCTCGTGTCCTGTTCCTCGTGTCCTGTTCCTCGTTCCTCGTTTCTCGTTCCTCGTTCCTCGTTGCTCGTTGCTCGTTCCTCGTTCCTCGTTCCTGCCACTAGCCACTGCCAGAGGCCACTGCCAGGCGATCAGTTAGGCAGGTAGGTAAGTTGGTATGTGGACAGATATGATTACTTACTCACTTACTTTAACATTAACTGCTTCACCCTTTACTACTTATCATATCAAGTGATATTATCAGTTGGTTGATCAAATCGCTAAAACACGTCGTAGGCTGAACTTTTCGATGGGAAGGGACAGGGGAAGTGACTAACAAGTTTGTTAGTTACTGTTTCACGTTAACCACTCTACTTTTTACTGCTTATCATATCATGTGATATTATCAGTTGGTTGATCAAATCGCTAAAACACGTCGTAGGCTGTACTTTTCGATGGGGAGGGACAGGGGAAGTGACTAACAAGTTTTTTAGTTACTGTTTCACATTAACTACTTTACTTCTTACTGCTTATAATATCAAGTGATATTATCAGTTGGTGGAACAAATCACTGAAACACGTTGTAAGCTGTACTTTTCCGTAGGGAAGGGACAGGGGAAGTGACCAACAAGTTTGTTAGTTACTGTTTCACGTTAACCACTCTACTTCTTACTGCTTATCATATCATGTGATATTATCAGTTGGTTGATCAAATCGCTAAAACACGTCGTAGGCTGTACTTTTCGATGGGGAGGGACAGGGGAAGTGACTAACAAGTTTGTTAGTTACTGTTTCACATTAACTACTTTACTTCTTACTGCTTATCATATCAAGTGATATTATCAGTTGGTGGATCAAATCACTGAAACACGTTGTAAGCTGTACTTTTTCGTAGGGAAGGGACAGGGGAAGTGACTAAAAAGTTTGTTACTTACAGTTTAACATTAACTACCTCCCTTCTTACTGCTTATCATATCAAGTGATATTATCAGTTGGTGGATCAAATCACTGAAACACGTTGTAAGCTGTACTTTTTCGTAGGGAAGGGACAGGGGAAGTGACTAAAAAGTTTGTTACTTACAGTTTAACATTAACTACCTTACTTCTTACTGCTTATCATACCATGTGATATTATCAGTTGGTTGATCAAATCGCTAAAACACGTCGTAGGCTGTACTTTTCGATGGGGAGGGACAGGGGAAGTGACTAACAAGTTTGTTAGTTACTGTTTCACATTAACTACTTTACTTCTTACTGCTTATAATATCAAGTGATATTATCAGTTGGTGGAACAAATCACTGAAACACGTTGTAAGCTGTACTTTTCCGTAGGGAAGGGACAGGGGAAGTGACCAACAAGTTTGTTAGTTACTGTTTCACGTTAACCACTCTACTTCTTACTGCTTATCATATCATGTGATATTATCAGTTGGTTGATCAAATCGCTAAAACACGTCGTAGGCTGTACTTTTCGATGGGGAGGGACAGGGGAAGTGACTAACAAGTTTGTTAGTTACTGTTTCACATTAACTACTTTACTTCTTACTGCTTATAATATCAAGTGATATTATCAGTTGGTGGATCAAATCACTGAAACACGTTTTAAGCTGTACTTTTTCGATGGGAAGGGACAGGGGAAGTGACTAACAAGTTTGTTAGTTACTGTTTCACATTAACTACTTTACTTCTTACTGTTTATCATATCAAGTGATATTATCAGTTGGTGGATCAAATCACTGAAACACGTTGTAAGCTGTACTTTTTCCGTAGGGAAGGGACAGGGGAAGTGAATAACAAGTTTGTTAGTTACTGTTTCACGTTAACCACTCTACTTTTTACTGCTTATCATATCATGTGATATTATCAGTTGGTTGATCAAATCGCTAAAACCCGTCGTAGGCTGTACTTTTCGATGGGGAGGGACAGGGGAAGTGACTAACAAGTTTGTTAGTTACTGTTTCACATTAACTACTTTACTTCTTACTGCTTATAATATCAAGTGATATTATCAGTTGGTGGAACAAATCACTGAGACACGTTGTAAGCTGTACTTTTCCGTAGGGAAGGGACAGGGGAAGTGACCAACAAGTTTGTTAGTTACTGTTTCACGTTAACCACTCTACTTCTTACTGCTTATCATATCATGTGATATTATCAGTTGGTTGATCAAATCGCTAAAACACGTTGTAAGCTGTACTTTTTCGTAGGGAAGGGACAGGGGAAGTGACTAAAAAGTTTGTTACTTACAGTTTAACATTAACTATCTCCCTTCTTACTTGACTTACTTGACTTAATCGGTTGGCTTTCGCCTGACGCGGTCATTCCGCATCTTCACCGAGGTGTGCCGTCCTAGTAGTCAGCCGTGTCCATTTTTCACGGTCTTCAGCCACAATTTGAACACATTCCATCCAGCTGTCACTATTCCATTTCCTGCGAAACGAAACATCGCGCCTGAACTGTCTTTCGATGCCGAGTGACTTTAAATCCTCTTTAACCACATCCGTCCAGAACTTTCGCCTACGCCCAGGTGGCCGTTTCCAGACAGGATTTGGAAGCATTTTTAAAGCGTGTTGTACGAGACGATCCGGCGTTCTTCTTAGTATATGCCCGAGCAGTCGAAGTCGACTTTCCATTGCTGCTTGAGATGGCGTTAGGAGATGCTGGCACCTCCCTCGTGTCAAGCGTTGATGTACTGCGTCGATTTCCTTGTAAAGGTCTTCGTTATGGCATACACGCGGCCAGAAATATCCAAGCAAACGCCTAAAAAGCTCCCTCTCCGTCCAATCCAACCTTTCCATCTGCGTTTTCGGTGCTGCCCACGTCTCCGATCCGTACATCATGATAGGGCGAATAGCGGATAGGTAGACGCGCAACTTGACTTCCTTCGCGATGGTGGTAGACCACAAACACTTGGTTAGAGAATTGAATGCAGACGTAGCTTTCGCACATCGTTGTCGAATATCCGCTGCATAACTACCATCGTTCTTCAGCAAACAGCCCAAATAACAGAAATCGTCCACTAGTTCGATACGTTGTCCGTCCACACAAACTCCAGTTGAAGGCCTCTGAGAGACCCACATCTGCTTGCATTTGTCGGGACGAAGACGAAGTCCATAGGCTGCGGCATACTTCGAAACGAGGTTCACAATCCTTTGCAGTTTTGCGTTGTTTTCAGCGAATAACACAATGTCGTCGGCGTACTCCAGGTCGACAAGGGAGCGTCCTGATGGTGTTAGGATCACATCCGCAGGAAACTGTTCTGCAACTCTACGCATGATGTCATCAACGGCGAAGTTGAAAAGAAAAGGTCCTGCAACGGCTCCTTGCCTTACTCCTGTTTTCACCTCGAAAGCTGACGTAAATCCGACAGGTGTACGAACTGCTGCTGTTGTTCCTTTGTTCATGTCCTCGATTAACCGAACATACTTTTCCGGGACTCCATCTGCTCGCAGAGCATTGAGCAATCGATCACGATGAGGAGAGTCGAACGCGGCTTCAAAGTCCAAAAAAGCAAGCTGTAATGGCTTCGAAAACCGCTGCCACGATTCAATTACTCTTCTCACGACGAACACTTGGTCGATGGTCGATCTTCCAGGTCGAAAACCGGCTTGCTCATCTCTGGTCGTTCCTTCACGATGTTTGATAAGTCGCTCGAGAATGATACGTTCTAAAACCTTGTACATGACACGAAGTAGAGAGATTCCTCTGTAGTTCTTAGGATCCGTGACGGATAGCTTCTTGTGAAGAGGTACGATGATCGCATGTCTCCACGAATCGGGTATCCTTTCGCTCATCCATATGGCACGGATGGTGTTGGTCATTTCACGAATCCCAGACGGAGGAAGAGCTTTCAGCATTTCAGCAGTGATGTTGTCATCTCCACCTGCCTTTCCATTCTTCATTTTCCGGACACAATCCAAAACTTCAGACTCAGTCGGCGGTTCCTCACTGACATCGTAATGTGCTCTCTGAACATGCGGGAGCTCAGGTACTGATGGCGCTGGACGATTCAGTAGTGAACTGAAGTAATCCTTCCATATTGGCAGCGTCGCATCACCAACTGCAACTCCATTGGTAGTGTTCAAGACAGGAGAACATCTCTTCATCTTCCCGCTATACTGTCGCAGCAACGTGTAGGCTTTCTTCGGATTCTTCTCCTCCCAAGCCTTCTCGAACTCCTTAGCTCTACACGTCCACTCTCGTTCGCGGTCACTTTGAAGCTGCCGACGCAACTTCCTCCTCAGACGCTTCTCCTCCACGAAGTTTCCTGCAGTTCGGAGAGCACATACTCTGTTGTAGGTAGATGCTGTTTCTTCTGAGACGTAGGCGAACTTCTTCTTAGGCTGTACAACCGGGAGTGCCTCTTTCGAAGCGTCCTGGATGCACTTGACAAAAGAATCCGCGTCGCAAAGTTTCTTCTTAGTCCGTACTCCGATGTAAATAGAAACGCGTTGTCGGAAATTCCTTCTGCACTCTTCATCTCTGAGACTTGTCATGTCAATCCTCTTGAGAGGCTGAGCCCTCGCTTCCTCTTATGAATCCTCGCAGTGAAGTTCAACAGAACAGGACGGTGATCCGAATCGAATGCGACATCCCACACAGCTCTAGATCTTCGAATGTCCGATACTGGAATATTCCTCGTCAGGACATAGTCAAGCTGTAGTTTCAAAGTTGTCATCTTCCGCTTCCGCTGCTCTTCTGGAGATAGCCGGGTTGGTCCCTGCCACGTAAGCTGATGGCGGCGATGATTCCTCTTGAATGTCGATGCAATAATCAGACCACTGCGTTCACAAAAGTCGACAAGGCGGTAGCCATTGTCCGATGTTTGCTCCACTGGGTATTTTACCGAGTACTTCGGATTCCTGATCAAGTCCCATCTTCGCATTTGCGTCAATCCCCACGACAACAGCATGTTGACAAGGTATCCTGGCCAGCAACGTATTGAGTTCCTCATAAAACGCATCCTTCGAATTGTCTTCGGCGGTTTCAGTGGGCGCATGAGCACTCACTATCCACAGATTGAATCCTCTGTGATCCCGCAGTCGTACGAATGCATTCCGACACGACGTTGAGCCGAACTCCTTGACCATACCATTGAAATCCTTCCTTACAGCTATTGCACAGCCTCCCACTCTCCTATCGTCAGCGTTACCGCAGTAGATGGTGTACTCTCCGACGCTGATGACGGGTCTATCCTTGAGGCGGGTTTCCTGCAAAGCAGCGAACGGTGCATGGAAATAGCTCAGAAGTCTGGATAGCGCAGTTTTTTGGATATCACTCGACAGCGATCGACAGTTCAGGGTGGCGAAATTGTGGCTTGTGGCCAAAGACTCCATGACTCCCTAGGTACGGATCCTAAGGTGTTATGGACCAGAGGCCTTAGTGTGCCGGACGGCGACACCTTTATGCAATGTGCGGGATACTTTCGCGATATAGTTGTGCACGCTATATCGCTCGAACGTTCCCTGTGTAAACTCAAACGTCTGCTGGGTTCAGTAGAAGCAGGGGCACCAACGAGCAGGTACCAACAGACTTGTATACACACCCCCACTGCTCCCTTCTTACTGCTTATCATATCAAGTGATATTATCAGTTGGTGGATCAAATCACTGAAACACGTTGTAAGCTGTACTTTTTCGTAGGGAAGGGACAGGGGAAGTGACTAAAAAATTTGTTACTTACAGTTTAACATTAACTACCTTACTTCTTACTGCTTATCATACCATGTGATATTATCAGTTGGTTGATCAACTCGCTAAAACACGTCGTAGGCTGTACTTTTTGATGGGGAGGGACAGGGGAAGTGACTAACAAGTTTGTTAGTTACTGTTTCACATTAACTTCTTTACTTCTTACTGCTTATCATATCAAGTGATATTATCAGTTGGTGGATCAAATCACTGAAACACGTTGTAAGCTGTACTTTTTCGTAGGGAAGGGACAGGGGGAGTGACTAAAAAGTTTGTTACTTACAGTTTAACATTAACTACCTTACTTCTTACTGCTTATCATACCATGTGATATTATCAGTTGGTTGATCAACTCGCTAAAACACGTCGTAGGCTGTAATTTTTGATGGGGAGGGACAGGGGAAGTGACTAACAAGTTTGTTAGTTACTGTTTCACATTAACTTCTTTACTTCTTACTGCTTATCATATCAAGTGATATTATCAGTTGGTGGATCAAATCACTGAAACACGTTGTAAGCTGTACTTTTTCGTAGGGAAGGGACAGGGGAAGTGACTAAAAAGTTTGTTACTTACAGTTTAACATTAACTACCTTACTTCTTACTGCTTATCATACCATGTGATATTATCAGTTGGTTGATCAACTCGCTAAAACACGTCGTAGGCTGTACTTTTTGATGGGGAGGGACAGGGGAAGTGACTAACAAGTTTGTTAGTTACTGTTTCACATTAACTTCTTTACTTCTCACTGCTTATTATATCAAGTGATATTATCAGTTGGTGGATCAAATCACTGAAACACGTTGTAAGCTGTACTTTTTCGTAGGGAAGGGACAGGGGAAGTGACTAAAAAGTTTGTTACTTACAGTTTAACATTAACTACCTTACTTCTTACTGCTTATCATATCATGTGATATTATCAGTTGGTTGATCAACTCGCTAAAACACGTCGTAGGCTGTACTTTTTGATGGGGAGGGACAGGGGAAGTGACTAACAAGTTTGTTAGTTACTGTTTCACATTAACTTCTTTACTTCTTACTGCTTATCATATCAAGTGATATTATCAGTTGGTGGATCAAATCACTGAAACACGTTGTAAGCTGTACTTTTTCGTAGGGATGGGACAGGTGAAGTGACTAAAAGTTTGTTACTTACAGTTTAACATTAACTACCTTACTTCTTACTGCTTATCATACCATGTGATATTATCAGTTGGTTGATCAACTCGCTAAAACACGTCGTAGGCTGTACTTTTTGATGGGGAGGGACAGGGGAAGTGACTAACAAGTTTGTTAGTTACTGTTTCACATTAACTTCTTTACTTCTTACTGCTTATCATATCAAGTGATATTATCAGTTGGTGGATCAAATCACTGAAAAACACGTTGTAAGCTGTACTTTTTCGTAGGGAAGGGACAGGGGAAGTGACTAAAAAGTTTGTTACTTACTGTTTCACATTAACTACCTCCCTTCTTACTGCTTATCATATCAAGTAATATTATCAGTTGGTGGATCAAATCACTGAAACACGTTGTAAGCTGTACTTTTTCGTAGGGAAGGGACAGGGGAAGTGACTAAAAAGTTTGTTACTTACAGTTTAACATTAACTACCTTACTTCTTACTGCTTATCATACCATGTGATATTATCAGTTGGTAGATCAACTCGCTAAAAACGTCGTAGGCTGTACTTTTCGATGGGGAGGGACAGGGAAAATGACTAACAAGTTTGTTACTTACTATTTCACAACAACTACTTTGCTTCTTACTGCTTATCATATCATGTGATATTATCAGTTGGTAGATCGAATCGCTAAAACACGTCGTAGGCTGTACTTTTCGATACATAGGGCATCTGATGACGTCATCAGGGTGTCAGGTAAAGTACATAGGGCATCAGATGACGTCATCAGGGTGTCATGTAAAGTACATAGTGCATCTGATGACGTCATCAGGGTGTCATGTAAAGCACATAGGGCATCTGATGACGTCATCAGGGTGTCATCTAAAGTACATAGGGCGTCTGATGACGTCATCAGGATGTCATGTAAAGTACATAGTGCATCTGATGACGTCATCAGGGTGTCATCTAAAGTACATAGGGCATCTGATGACGTCATCAGGATGTCATGTAAAGTACATAGTGCATCTGATGACGTCATCAGGATGTCATGTAAAGTACATAGGGCATCTGATGACTTCATCAGGATGTCATGTAAAGTACATAGGGCATCTGATTACGTCATCAGGGTGTTATCTGAAGTACATAGGGCATCTGATGACGTCATCAGGATGTCATGTAAAGTACATAGGGCATCTGATGACGCTATCAGTGTGTCATCTAAAGTACATAGGGCATCTGATGACGTTATCAGGGTGTCATCTAAAGTACATAGGGCATCTGATGACGTCATCAGGATGTCATGTAAAGTACATAGTGCATCTGATGACGTCATCATGGTGTCATGTAAAGTACATAGGGCATCTGATGACGTCATCAGGATGTTATGTAAAGTACATAGTGCATCTGATGACGTCATCATGGTGTCATGTAAAGTACATAGGGCATCTGATGACGTCATCAGGATGTTATGTAAAGTACATAGGTCATCTGATGACGTTATCAGGGTGTCATCTAAAGTACATAGGGCATCTGATGACGTTATCAGGGTGTCATCTAAAGTACATAGGGCATCTGATGACGTCATCAGGATGTCATGTAAAGTACATAGTGCATCTGATGACGTCATCATGGTGTCATGTAAAGTACATAAGGCATCTGATGACGTCATCAGGATGTCATATACAGTACATACTGCATCTGATGACGTCATCATGGTGTCATGTAAAGTA
Organism: Aplectana chamaeleonis; assembly: GCA_029168955.1. Classification (NCBI taxonomy): domain Eukaryota; kingdom Metazoa; phylum Nematoda; class Chromadorea; order Rhabditida; family Cosmocercidae; genus Aplectana; species Aplectana chamaeleonis. The sequence continues at coordinate 106,568 of JAPDOI010001296.1, read as the reverse complement.
CATAGGGCATCTGATGACGTCATCAGGATGTTATGTAAAGTACATAGGTCATCTGATGACGTTATCAGGGTGTCATCTAAGGTACATAGGGCATCTGATGACGTTATCAGGGTGTCATCTAAAGCACATAGGGCACCTGATGACGTCATCAGGGTGTCATGTAAAGTACATAGGGCATCTGATGACGTCATCAGGATGTCATGTAAAGTACATAGGGCATCTAATGACGTCATCAGGATGTCATGTAAAGTACATAGTGCATCTGATGACGTCATCATGGTGTCATGTAAAAAGCATAGGGCATCTGATGACGTCATCAGGACGTCGTGGAAAGTGAGAAGCGCTTCATTTGTAGCGTGCGTAACAAGTTTGTCGCTTACTGATTATTATAGCAATCCATGCTATTTGAAAAATATTGAAGATTTTTTCATAGATATTACTTCGTAGTATCAATAAAAAGTGAACAATTCTATCAAAAAGGGGTCTTCCAAGCGAAAGAGGTTTGGTTGGCGTCAGAAACGTTCCAACAAAAAGAGAGCAATAGGTAAGTAGATTGAGGAGAGTCTACAAAAAGTGAACAATATTCTCTGAGAGTAATTTTCTTGGTGAACACTTCTTAACAGCGAAAACAAACCGTTGCGTTGTTCTACACGGAAGCATTCTGTGGTTCCAAAAATGGTATTGATTACGCGAGAACCATTTAAACGTAGGTGCATGTAAATCTAACTATTATCATCAGAATAGAAGATGACGTCGCAAACACTTAGACAGACGGTTAGGTCTTGCTCTAAGGAGAAGCAAAACTATAAAATAGAAATACAGCATTAAGCAAGAGTAATTCCGTAAAATCTCGTTAAACGATTAGAAGTCCTTTTTCCGAAAGACACTAAACTCATCATCGTAAAATGCCACAACGGTTTGTTTCCGCTGTTAAGAAGTGTTCACCAAGAAAATTACTCTCAGAGAATATTGTTCACTTTTTGTAGACTCTCCTCAATCTACTTACCTATTGTTCCCTTTTTGTTGGAACGTTTCTGACGCCAACCAAACCTCTTTCGCTTGGAAGACCCCTTTTTGATAGATAGATGACTGTTTTGTAGTGTGCTCTACCCAAGCTGAGATGGACGAATGTTTTGAGCTTTTGAACCAGCAATCAGAGAATATAACATTCACTCGAGAAACCCCTAAGAACAAATGGCTAGCCTTCCTAAATGTAGAAGTTCACAATTTTCAAAGAGTTTGCCGGACAAAGCGGCATCGAAAGCCGACTAGCAAAAATATCGTTCATTGCAGTTTGGCCCACCCCAAGAGAATGAAACGGGCGATTGTAGGTGGCATGTTCAGGACAGCAGCCTCGGTTTCATCAGGCATTGAGGAGAAGGCCGTTTCTGAAGAAATGGCAAAATCAATAGCTATTGCCAACGGATACGCTCCAACAATATGGAATGTCCAAGGAGAGAGACGACTCTATGCGTCTGACCAACGCGATGAAAAAAGTACGAAGATACCTTTTTGCCTGCCCTCCATCTCTGGTGAAGTAAGCACTGAAGTCCGTGCATGCATCCGAAAGGCTAACCTGAAGGATTTGTTCCGATTGGTTGAGATCCCACACGCCAATCTCAGAAAACAGCTGACACGCAACCGTCTCTACGACCGTTTTTGTACTACTCCTTCATGTGTGGTCTGCCCTTCCGGAAGAGATTGTGATTTCATGATCTCTGGGGTTGTGTACCTCATTTCATGTCAACTGTGCAAGGAAGAGTATATTGGTGAGAGGGGCAGACCACTCTGTCTTAGGATAAAAGAGCACCTTAGCGGTCTCACTAAGTGAAAAACTTCTACCCCAATTGCGGTAAGTATTATGGCGCGCGAGGCTGACATTTCTGCCCGAAAAACGCTTGAGGCATTCTGGATCGCTGCAAGAAATCCAAAAATCAGGGAGTGCGTCGCAATTACTCAAGATTAGGCGCCTTACATGGACCTCTGCTGGCTATGTTACCTTAAAGGTAGTGTTCACGATAAAAAAAATGTGGTTCAGTTTCCAGTAGGAATGGGTAGTGGAGGGGCAAACTGTAACATTGACGTCGAAAGAACGCATGAAAACGAGCCAGAAAGAGCCCCAAGAAAGCCCGAAGTTGCCACTCCGAGCGCAAGGCAAACCCCAAAAGCGCAGCACACGCCCACCGACGTGAACGAATGAATGCTCGAGATCGTGAGATGAGCAATGGTTTTCAATCAAGAGCCCCGTTCATCCCTTCATTCACAACTTCTCTCTCTACTCAGGTCAGCTCGCATAGATCGGCTGCAAAAGGTGGAAGTTACAAGCCTCGGAAAACTCGTCCACCATGTTTCCTTAGCTCAATCTTTGAGGGACCCTAACTCCGTTTCCAGAAGGTCTTGTACGATATCAGAGACATCATTGGAATCAGCATGGGGCCGTTTTCAAGATAGGCAAAAAACAGACAAACGATTCTCATCGTGAACACTGCCTATAATCAGTCGCCCTAGGTGGTCCTTTGAGGCAGGTCGCTACCATATATAAGGGGGCCCGGGGCGCGAGCTCCATCCCCTGCGCTTGTCTCATCAGAGGGTGACCTGTTGAGCTCGTCGGCTCACAGTCTAAGGTTGGTCCGTTTCTCTTCACCTCTTCGCGTCGTGGGTGGTCCTACTTCCCACCGAAAGCGGTTCTGTTGAATGAAATAACGCTTGATCGGATAGTTTTCCAAATGCTCTCTACTTTCCAGGCTCCGAAGAAGGCGAAAACGCCGAAACGTCAGCCGAATAAATCTGTACAATACTCGGTTCTAAGCTGCAGAAAACTACTGCCAATATCAACTTTATCAATGCCGAGATTAATTGAAAATCGTACATGGACAGAGAGTAGTGTTTCCTAGGAGGCTCAAACCTTATGTCAGGTGTCGACTACTGGAATACGGTTTGAAACTCCTAGAAAACACCGTTCTGTTGGTACATTGTTCCCAAGAAATCCCCACCGTAAGGGACCAATTTTAAAAATGGACGAATGTGTTTATCACTACAACCTATGCATTGGAAACAAAGACGGCAGCTACATATAAATCTTGAGAGGGTCATGTGAATGAATAGCACCCAAAATAGCAGATGATAATTCAATTATTGCGAAAAAACATCAAAGTGAGGACGAAACCGAAGAACATAGTTAGAGAGGAGGGATAACACCACCGTGGCGAAAATTGCACTAAAGCTTCAGAGGAGATACCAGGTTGCCCAATAATTCTTGTCCGAAAATTTCACCATTTTTAATTTTTTAACTTTATTGAAAAACAAATTAAATCAACAATATAATCACCACAGTTATCGACAACAGTGGCCCATCGATTGGGCAGGTCGCCGATGCCCTTCGCCCAGAACTCCGAGGGCTGCGACTTGAAGAAGTCTGCGATGTAGGATTTGAGGTTGTCGTAGTTGGTGAATTTTCTTCCGGCCAAATGGTGCTTCAGCGGGCGGAACAAGCGGTAGTCGGAGGGGGCGAGGTCCGGGACTACGGCGTATGGGCAACCGTCTCCCAGCCGAGCGTCGCCAACTTCTGCTGGGTCTCCTTCGCCACGTGGGGGCGCGCGTTGTGCAGCAGGTGGACCGAGGCCCGTCGGGGACGTTTTTCTCGTATGGCGGCGGCTAGTTTCTCGAGCTGATCGGTTTAGATGGAGGCGGTGACCGTCCTGCCTTGCGGAAGCAGCTCGAAGTACAGCATGCCCTTGGTGTCCCACCAGCAGCAGAGCATGATCTTCAGCGGGTGCAGGTCGGCTTTCGGCGTCGTCGGCGGCTCTTCTCCGCGCGGGATCCAGACGGCACGGCGGGCGAGGTTGTCTTAGAGGACCCAGCTCTCATCCCCAGTGACCAGGTCTTCGAGAAACTCCTTGCGATGCGGACGAAGGAGGAGGGACTGGCAGACGGCCACGCGGCTCTGCTTGTTGGCGTCCGTCAGACGGTGGGGGATCCAACGGGCCAGAACTTTGTGGTAGCCGAGTAAGTTGAGTCGATTGTGGATGGTCGACTTGCTGCACCCGAGCGTCGTCGCCAGTTCACAGGTGGTGGATCCCGGCTTCTTCTTGATACAGCAACGGACTTCGTCATCATCCATCGTCGAAGGCCTCCCGCTGTGCTCCCTGTCCTCGAGGCTCGTGTCGCCGCTCTCAAAACGATTGAACCAGCGGCTGGCTGTGCGTTGGGACACTGCATCCTCCTTGCACGCTCTTCAGATGTTGGCGGCCGCGGTGCCCGTGTCGTTGCCCAGCAGCCACTAGTAGTACACGAACGTACGAATTCGACCTTGGTTCATTTTAGCTTGTACTGGTAGCTAGACGCGGCGAGTGCGCCTTATATACCCCTAGCATAGAACTTTGGAGAACCTCCTAGAAGGTTCTTACACTTGCCTGATATTATAACACCTCTAAGGAAAATCATAGAATTTTGATAATTTTCGGACCGGAAGTATTGGACGGCCTGGTAGTTTCACGGACCGGTACACAGATTTGCAAAACTTGATGCCTTTAACGTTTCGTGATGTGGAGATGTTTGTAAACTACAGCGGGCAAAAATTTTGAAAAGCACTTGATCAATTAGATCAACACTGGGCACTAAGAGAGTGCCTACATTCAAATAGTTTTTATTCCTGCAGAATATGTAGAGCCATTTCTGAGCCAGATTTTTGAGCTTAATTCTCGCAGACGGCTCGGTTATTGGGACTCACGCGTCAAATGAAATGCGTGTTGTGTAGGCACGCACAACACACGCGCCTTTACGCGCGAACTGCTAAAATTGTCCCAACTCGTCACTTCTCGGATCTACGTTCTTCATAGTCCGAAATAGGATCTGAAACAGCTTTGCAGCCAGTTTGTCTGCAGTATGCCATTTTAATTACAAATTTCAATCAACTTGTTTATACCCTCGAGTAATACGGTTTAAATCGCTAACTTTGTGATGTGCTACTGAATTCACATGTCATATATTCTTTATACATAAAAATTTATACAATTATTGATGACGATTTTTGCAAAGATAGCCTTAAACGTTAACAAAGCTGAGAATCTCAAATGATCGGGCAGCACAGCGCTACACAAGGCGGGGTCATCGAAAAAATTTTCAATTCCAAGATTGAAATGAAAAAACTACGTCTTTTTCGAAAACTTTATACAGGCATTTGCGTTGCTTCAACGTGCGGAAACGTTAGTCCGGAATCCAAGTAAGAAACTAAGCTTTTTTAGACCGTTCGAAACGGCCTTTGGAGACTAATTTTTAGGTGTGATAAAGTGGATTGTATCACACTCGAAAAATAGTTTCCAAAGGCTGTATTGGACAAACCAAAAAAAACACTTGTTTATTCGGGTGCCGGACTCAATTTCTGCACGTTGCTGTAACGCAAAAAGCCCTCATAACAACTTCGAGTAATATTTGTGAATTTTTCATTTCAATCTTAGACTTGAACATTTTTCCGAGGACCCCGCCTTGTGTAGCGCTCTGCTGCCTGAAGCTGCAACCATGAAATTTTCGTACGTTTTCTGATACGGACAGTCATATTCTGAGGGTAGTTTTCTGCGCAACAGGAAATACCCCTGTGTGCATGAAAAAAGGCTCGACCCATATAATGCAACGTTCTGCAGATTGAAGCCGCATGCGTCCATGAATTTTTTAAAATTTTTTAGAGCGTTTGAAAAAATGTTTAGGATTTGGCTCAAAACTTGTACGTGGAGGTAATCTAGGGTGGTGAACACGAATCTGGAGTCCATTTGTCGAAATGTTGAGATTTACTGTAGGTTACGGCAGGTACCATGCCATTTAGGGGCAAAACCTAACTTAGTATTTCAAAAATCGACCAGTGGACGTTAAATTCGTTTTCACCACCCCAAATAACCCTCGTACACGAGTCAAAGTTGAGTCAAATTTGAGACTTTGACCAAACTACCGTAAACAAACCGTAATCTACCGTAATCTGTCAAAAATGGATAAACCGACCTCATATTCGTGCTCAACACTCCACATAACCCCCGAAGCAACAATTTGAGCCATACCTATCGCAGCACTACGGAAGTAGTTAAAAGTCGCGATTTGTGATCAGATTTTTCCCATATGGGAAGCTTTGAACGAAGCTGGTCGAAAACTTTGGAAAATCGACAAATAACTTCAGCCCAGCTAACCCATCTGTGAGGATTTTAGGCCAATTCTGAAACATTTATTTTGAACGCTTTCAGAGCCCTCTAATTGCAGTGAAGAAACTCTTTCTCCAAAAAATAGTGCGCGCTTTGGAAGGTGCAATAGGTGCGAAAATCTGACGAAAAACGCCCATGCCTCTTTTCAGAGTGGTTTCAGACGTCTGCGAAGACCATAATCAGATTCATTGCCAAAGAAGGTTCTAGAGAAGTACATTTCATCCGGAATGGCCAACCTGACTAGAAGTAGTTCCCTTCTAAGAGCTTTGGTAGGATTGTAGCTGTCAGAGTTTTATACTCTCACTTTCTAATACCAGGGAGCAAAGGTACAAGCTTAGCTTCGCTAGGCCTCGTTCCAAGGCTGGCGGCATTTCCTCACGGTTCGTGCGGGATTGTATTATCTAGGCTGGGATTCATGAACGCAGCCGGCTAGGTTTGGGTTTGGTTAGGGCAGCAACCCCAGCGGTAGCCAAACCGCGAACCGGCATTCACAACCGCCCCATCGCGGTTGGGTGGCTAACCATTCCGCGGCCACGTACTTGCCACTCAATTGACGCCGGGAATCTCGATTGGAGAAAATCAATATTGGCACTCGGGTCGGAATTTCCCTATCCCGTCATTGTTTTTGTTGCACATGATTATTAATTTTGCTTGCTTTTTGAATTCTTATTTTTGTCAACCTTGTGCTTTACCTTCTTCAATGGATCGCAGGCATTTAAAGGGATTTTCCTCAACTTGGAGATGTTTTTCCCATTTTAAAGTTTTTCATTTTTTCCTTTTTTTTTGAAAAATCCTTTTTGGTTTTTTGAAAGTACATAAAGTGATGCTGCTCTCTCACGATGAGCCGCAAACCTGCTGGTGAAATTTTAACCCCCAATTTAGCTTTTTCTCGCATTACTAGCCTTTTCAACTTCTTTTTTTTTCGAAACGCCCCTGTAATTTTTTTTGTGTTTCACATGGCTTAGGTGTTGCTGCAGGGATCATCATCGTCCTTTCGATGAGTTTTCGGCTTCAAGTTCTCCGTTTGTCGTTTGAGTTCCGAGTTTTTTCCATCTCTTTTTTGTCTAAGAATCCCTTTTTTGTTTTTTTTTCTCTTTGTCATTCTCACACAAGCTTATTGTCGCTCACAACAGGAGAAAAATAAAAGGACTCCTTAGAAAAATCATATGGAAAAAAGCTCAAAATGCAAGGGAAAAACAAGTTTGAACTAAAAACATCGAGAAAACCCAGGTTGATCACAGAACCATGTAAAAAACATTAACATTTGAAATCCAAGTGGGCGCTTCGGAAAAAAAAGTAGAAGAAAACGTTGTAAATGCGAAAAAAACCAAATCATGCATCACAGTATCAAACCAAGTTAGGGTTTTCCAACAGAAAAATAACGAAAGCGTGTACGAAAAGTGTATGGAAAAAATTCTGAGGAAAAAATGAGGGAATTCGGAGCCGAAATGGGAAAGAAACCCAGCGAAGAGCCTGTGGCTGCTCGGTAAATGGTCAGCGCACGGAAGACAAGAATTAGGAACAAAAAGTGGAGGCAAAAAGAACAACGACGTGCTATAAAATAAAGAAGAGAGCGAGAGCAGGGAGGACAGGCATAGAGATTTTAGTTAGCCATGGGCAACATATATGAAACTTACAGATGAGGTTGATGAATCTGAGAATTTTCGTTGTTATCGAGAGGAACACATTAAGGCTAGAGGGCCTATAATGTGGCAGTCAATAACGGCGGCATTCCTGTATTTTCAGCTTGCCTTGAAGATATCAAGTTTTTATGCGTATTCGCAAAAGGTGCGTTTCCTCAGTGTTGTGCCCTAATACAACACACCATCAATTCGACGACTAAGCCGCGAAACCGCTGCTAACCGCGGTTAACCGCAGCTCCGAGGTGCGGTTACGCGTAGCCCAATCGTAGCCCAGCCGTAACCAAACCGGATTTTTCGTGAATGCCGGTTTCTTCCGCTAGCCCAGCCGTAACCGTGGTTTGCCTTTCATGAATCCCAGCCCTAAGCTCGGCCAAGAAATCGCAAGTTTTTTCCACGTTTTTCCGTTTCAAACTGTTCTCAGTCGGTATCTTACACCGGAATAAATGGTGTTCTAGCTCTATTTATATTAGGATTACGTTTAAAGTTTTTGATCTCTGTGACTCTGACTGTTTATTCATATCTTACTACCTAAGCAAGTGTGATAAATTTAAATTTGAAAATCAGCCGTTCCGCAAGAAAATCAGAAAATTTGCGCGTAAAGGTGCGTGTGTTGTGTGTGCCTACACAACACGCATTTTATTTGACGCGTGAGTCTCAATGACCGAGGCGTCTGTGAGTATTAAGCCAAATTTTGTTCCCAATCAATATTCATCAAGTTTGAAATGTAAAGAGACTTTAGAGTTGGGATTCGAAATGTTTGAAATTTTCTTTGGATGGGCTCTCAGTCTTAGAGACTTCATCAGGCCCCCGATTTCTGCCCAAGTGGGCCAGAAACCATTATTGGGTAGCAGGGATGAGCGGAATTCCGCGTTTCGCGTTCCGAAACCCGCAACGCAGCTGCCGAGATGTCGTACGTTCGTGCCGTGGCAGTGTGGAGGAAAGAAGATCATCTCCGTGCAAACCGACGTCATCCCCTCCACGAAGAGGGTTTTTGTCATGGGAGAGGTGCTGGCCGGCCGCAGCTCTCCTTCGGATTCTCCTGCAAAGGGCCGGCGTGGAGAGGAATCCTGGACCCGCTCAGAAGTACCTATGCGCCGCGTGCGGCAAGGATGTTACCAGGAGACATACCAGCGTCCAGTGCTTTGGATGCCAAAGGTGGGTGCATCTCTCCTGTTCGGGTCTCTGTTCTGTGAGGCATCATAACTCTTCTTTTCGATGTGTTTTGTGCTCCTCACCTACCAACTCCTGATTCCTCAAACTCCAATCGCCCCCTTTCCATTGTACATATAAATCTCAACGGCCTTCGTGGCAAGCTTTCTGAGCTATCTCTCTTTGCACGTACTTACCATCCAGACGTGATCATGGTTCAGGAAACCAAGCTCTCTCCATCCCCTACAAATCCTCATCCCAATATCCCGGGCTATACTTCTTACCATGCTCCAAGGTCAAATCTTGGCGGAGTTTCCACTTTGTATTATCTACTCTTCCCTCACACCTCATACCTAACACTCCCACGGACGGTACTCTCGATTACCTCCCGGTCCCTCTCCCCCTTAAAACTCCCCTTTCTCTCTTCAACATCTATATTCCCCCTACCACATCATGCCCTCCATCCTATGATCCTATTCTACTCCTCAGGCAGCTTTACGACTGCTCCCTCTCATCTTCGTCTATATTTGCGGGCGATTTTAATGCTCATACATTTTGCTCGTCTCTTGGCTCTGATGCTAGAGGAAGTGACGTCGAGGAATGGGTGGAGGAGTGCGACCTGGTCATACTACACAATGATCAGCCACTCGCCTCCCTGCCAACGGCCGATCTTCTAGCCCAGACATAACTCTTGTCTCTTCCAACCTTTCAAACACCTGCTCATGGTCTACCTCGACTACATTGTCTAGTGATCATATTCCTGTCTTTGTGCACATCGACCTCTCAAATTCTCTTGCTCCTTATTCTGGTGTTCGACAACGTTCTTATCTCAATTTAGGCCAAGCAGACTGGTGCCTGTTCAGCGAGGTTGCGCTCCGCCTAGCGGCTGACTATCCGTGGAACGGCAATGTGCATCAAAAAGAGCACCACCTGTCTGATGTAATCCGCTGGCCATGAAGGCGGCTATTCCTGTTGGCGCGTTAAGACGTTCTATCCAACCGTCACCAGAGAAATTCTCCAAAAGATTAGGACTAGAGATGCCAGGAGAGCAGCCGACCATCTAGACCCTGTCGTTGCTCAACTCGATGACGAGATCAGAAAAGATCTGGACAGGCACAAGAAAGAAGAATGGGAAAAGTTCACGGGACAGTTGGATTTCAAGGCGGACAGTGCAACTACGTGGAAGGTACTACGGAAGCTATCTGGAAAGAGCTCGCCAGCTACCGTATCCACCATTGAATTTGATAATAACGTTTTCAAGACGGGTAAGGAAGCCGCCTACTCTCTTGAAAAAAGCCTTTGTCACAAGTACACGGCGTGGTCCGCAGAATAGAGTTACAGTTAGAGAGCTGTGCCGCCTCCCGCTCATGAGCACGGCCGATGCGTACACTGTGGCGCATGTAGAGAAGATCATAAAGGACATGCGGAACTCCAAAGCTGTCGGTCCCGACGGCATTTGTCCTGCTGTACTGAAGAAGCTCCCGACTGAGATCCTCCCACTCGTCGTTGATGTGATTAACACTTCATTCAGCTCGTGCATTATTCCCCAAAACTGGAAGACAGCCAACGTCATCCCGTTGCCGAAGCCAGGCAAACCTCAGTCGTCAGTAAAGGGTTATCGACCCATTAGCTTGATGTCACCTTTCGCTAAGGTAGCCGAAAAGCTCATTGTGGAGAATTTAGCAGAGCATAACGAGAAACAATTGTTTCAACACGGGTTCAAAAGGCTGCATTCTACAACTACTGCGTTGCTAGAAATTACTAGCTATGCAATCGACGGGTTCAACGCTTTGAAGCCATTGAGAACTGTTGCTGTCGCGTTGGATCTCACCAAGGCTTTCGATACGGTTAACCTAGGAATCTTGTCAAGAAACGTTTTGGAGTCGTCGATACCACCGTGGCAAAAGCGCTGGATATCGGCCTTTATCAAAGGTCGACGGGCAAGAGTCATGTTCCAGAACCATGTCTCCAACAGTATTCCTATGGCAGCTGGAGTCCCCAGGGCGGTGTTTTATCACCAGCTCTCTTCAGTCTGTATCTAGAAGATATGCCTGAACCACCACAGGATATCAAGACTGTCGCCTACGCCGATGATATAACAATCATGTGTCGAGACCGGGATATAAAGGTAGCCGCCACCAAGATCAACGAGTACCTGAAGACGCTGAAGAGGTTCTTCGACGACAAGATGCTAAAGATCTCCGCATCGAAATCATCAGTATCCGTCCTCACAACGGACCCATCCGAGCACAGAGCTCATCCGGAGGTAGAGTGGGATGGAGACCGTCTGCCTGCTGCTCGATTTCCAAAACTGCCCGGTCTTGTACTCGATCCGCTGCTCAAGTTTCATAAGAACACCGAGCAGAAGCAGGCTGTCTTTAAAGCTAAACTCAATGTTCTCAGGGCCCTAGGCGGTACCTCATGGGGGTAGCAGCGAGGAAACAATACTCGCGACGTATAAGGCGATTCTCCAGGCCGCACTGGAATACGCCGCACCGGTTTGGCAGCATCTAGTTTCAGATTCCTCTCGGACTAAGATGCAACGCGTACAGAATGCCGCTCTTCGCATTGCCACCGGATGTGCAAAGAGTTCCCAGTCGAGCATCTGCATGCCGAAGCCCGTCTATTGCCTGTGAAGGAGCACTGTCAGCTGCAAGCCCAACAATTACGAATCAATATTATTAAGCAACCAAATCACCCGTCCTGAGAGTGCTTAACCCTGTTAGAGAGAGAGCCAAAAGAATGCCATTTGCCGATGCTCCATGCAAAGTCAACTTGCAGAGATGGCACGACTCACAGCAAGAACGACTCCGTCTTTTGCGCGAGGAGCACACCAAGTTCGTACGGTGTCATCTTGAGAAGGGGGGGGTGAATCCTATACTAGGAGAAGTACCGCCCCCAGTCTGCGAATCCGAGACTAACTCGGAAGAAGGGCTAGATGCACACTGGCATCGTTGCGCTGCGGTCACTCGTCAATGCTCATGTCCTACGTCAGCAAAATCGACAGCAGCAAATCTGATGTCTGGTCCGGACTGCGGCAATTATCGGCCATGATACAGCACATTTATTTCGCTGTCCGGTGAGACCTACCACGCTGACCATAATGGATCTATGGACGAATCCACTACTGGTCGCCCAGTTTCTTCACCTATGACAAAACCCTCGATGTGGCTGCAAAGAAGAAGAAGAAACCCGCAGTTTCGCGCGTTTTTGACCTTCCGCGTTCCGCCTTCCGAAAACCGCAGAAAGTGCTGCGGAACGCGGAAAATGCGGAACAAAATAGCGCGACTCCGTCTTTATTGAAAAGTTCCCGGTTGATTTCTCTACATTGATTAGAATATTTGACATTGCATCAAACCTTCTATTTTTTCTCCAATGTACCTCGCCATGAAAGAATATTATTCCGACAATTATTATCAGGTCCTGAAGAGCGGTCGAAACTACCAAATAACAGCTGCTCTGGGTATCATATCCCAGAATTTTTCTGTTGCTTTACTAGTTTAGTGATTTCTTTCTACGCTTCATGTATGTGAACTGTGTTGCGAGCTAAGCGTGTACCAGATTTGGCTACAACTCGCACTTGAGCAACCCTGCGATTCCGGAAACAACGTTTGGAGTAACTGTCGAGAAGCTTTTTTCCTTCCATTGATGAGAGCGCAAAAGTTGGTATTACCATCAAGAAGTGGTCTGGAATGGTTCCCTGAGAATCAAAGACATGAAAAAACCGCTCGGTTTTTGGTGTTAATCTTCTTTTATTCTCAGATGGCGTTCACGATCTTGTGAGAACACTTCTCGAAGAGCTAGGGAGCTAATTTTCCGACAGTGGGCTGGAAATGGGTGCAGCTACATATCTTCTATCCCAATTTGGAGTTGATAGCTCAAATTTAGCGGCACTTCAAAGTTGAGGTAGAAAGCATTCAGAAACATATAAACATGTTATTACGAGCCACCCGACGTTCTTCAGTCCGTAAAAATGGAAACTAATGAAAACCAGCACCGTTACTGATTGGATTCCGCCCAGGGTTCTACTTTTTTTGAGACAGTATTACGCTCCAAGACTCACCGAAGGCAAATGCTGTCAGAGGTTTCGGCTCTTCCAAATTTGAATCTCTCAGCAAAAGTCAAGCCAGAAAGGGAATCTTCGAGAAATAAGATACATGTTTTTAGAGTTCTGACCCTCTGGGTGTTAATTTGATTTGGCAATGTCACGAAATATTTTACAAATAGTATTGGCGCACGATAACCTGAAGTAACAAGCCAACTGGGAAATGTAGTGAAATGTTCAAGACACGATTCGATGGTCAATCATAGATCAGTTGTCGATAGTAAAAGACGAAAGATAGGATTTTACAAGCTTTACCGTTGCACTTATTAAAACAAAACAAAGGTGCTATGAAACTACAATACAATATTTGCAAAAACGAGGAGCATTTGCGAAACTTCGCAAAAAAGGCAAAAAAAACGTCCGATGCTTATAACTTTTTTGAATAAAGACGCCTTTGTGTTTTGAAAACGCTATTATATTCACAGCTCGAATTCCCACATAAAACTGTGCATTGTGGACCGAAGTTCCTTAAAGTCGCTTTGTTTTCGAGCGAAATCGTTTTTGCAAACGTTTCTCAAAAGCGTCGCGCGCGGAAAAGTGCGGCGAAACTTTTAGTAGTAATTGTACTAGTAATAGAAGAGGAATCTCTATGTATTCTTAGCAAGTTATATGTCGAGATTTGTGCAGATTTAGTTTTCGAAATCCTCGATTAAACACGATCGGAAGCTTCCTGAAAAATTGGACTTCTGTTGCGAAAGCCTCAGACCGATAAATGAAGGAGTTCAAAAATTCAACCTGCTCAGATCTCGAGATCGCTCCACCTTCATATTACTCACGAAGAGAACAAAAAGATTGCTCTTCTACTACTTTTACAAATACTACAAAAATTTACGCCGCACGCGACGTTTTTGAGAAACTACCGCAGAAACAATTCTTAGATTAGATTTTTAGATTAGGTTTTCGGATTTTCCTCAACAACAAAGCGATTCCAGGAAACCTCGGTGCACAAAGCAATTTATTGGGTGGACATTTGAGCAGTGAATATGATTGCGTTTTCTGAAAAGTCTTCGATCAAAAAGTTACGTGCATCGGCCTTTTTTTTGCAAAGTTTGGCAAATGCTTCCCGTTTTTACAAAACTTAGCGCGGGTACTGTACTGTGCTTATCTGGGCCAAATTACGGTCCGCAATTGCGTCTCGACACGCTTTGCGGCCGCACACTCCCGAGTCAGAAGAGCTTTCAGCGTCGCAGCCGTCGATCTGCTGACTCTAGTTGGGTTTTATAAACTGCAAACTAAGAAAAATTGGAGAAAATTGCATAAAAAAGCCACATGGAGTCGGCTTTGGCGCTGGAAATTCGACTGACTCAAGTGCATGCGGCTGCAAAGCGTGTCGAGATGCAATTGCGGACCAGAATTTGGCCCAGATGAGCACAATATGTATTGAAACATTTTCCAATTTATTGTACGGCAGTCAACACTAGTGAAGCTGGGGAACCGTAGCGCTCCAATCCATATCGTGCTTGACTTTGCTTTGACAAATTCAATGGAGAAGCTTGTATGGTTAGGTCCGTGGCTCGTTTCCTCAAGAAAAAACATTTGAATTCAAACCGCGGCCGGCCCGGCGGTTTTAATTTTCACCAGCGGCTGGCTGAGATTTAAACCTCCGCGCCAGCCGCGGTTTTAATTTGAATGTGTTTTCTTGAGGAAACAAGCCACGGACCTAAATATAGATTCCGGTCCCTCGTCAGTATTTGCTTATCGATAATTTGTCTATGTTTGACCACCAAAACGCATTTGTAATCATCTCACTACATTTCCTAGTTTCTTCTTTACGCTAGGTTATTGTGAGCCAAATATTTTTCATAAATGTTCCAGGACATTTTTTGATTCCTTCGACCTCTAATTTCTTGTAAATATGACATTACCAAACCATTACTCCTGCAAGAGAACAAAGCTATCTAAAATTCTCCACTCATCAGTCTGATACGTTGGTTCTGTCAATTCTTGGGCGTTTCCTTTCTCCAATGGATAATTTAAAATGTAGTACATAGCTTCTGGTTCCGAGCCAGATTTACTCTGTTTCCTCGCGCGCATGTCCGGAGCGAGGGTGGAGACAGCGAGAAAGTGTGGGGAGAAAGAGACGCAGCGTACGCGCGCAGACGTACGCGATGAACGGAAATAAATTTCACTCGGAAACAGAGGATATGTCTGTGCATTTTTCGAGATCAGTTCCTATATGTATCAAGATGTTCTTCTGAAGTTGCATAGTATGTAACTTATTAGGATAGGATCTCTTCGAAAATGATTCCTTGGAATCGAATGTGCTTCTCAGACTTTAGTTAAGCCTAAGGAGATTTTTTGAAAATTTCCGCGTTTCGCGTTCCGAAAACCGAAGTTCCGCGCATTTTTGGGCGTTTCGCACCCGATTTCCGAAAACCGAGAAAAAAATTTCTGTTCCGAAACCCGAGAACCGATTTCCGAAATTTTGAATTTTTATTCCGCTCATCCCTGTTGGGTAGTGC
This sequence comes from Aplectana chamaeleonis, assembly GCA_029168955.1. NCBI lineage: Eukaryota > Metazoa > Nematoda > Chromadorea > Rhabditida > Cosmocercidae > Aplectana > Aplectana chamaeleonis. Next base: position 91,024 of record JAPDOI010001296.1, on the reverse strand, counting down.
GAAAAGGTGTGAACCTAGTTTCCCGCTTGTTTTATACAGAAATTTGTCGAAAGTCGAAACGAGTCGATTTTGACGAGTCGAAAGCTAATCCAAAAAAGTGTCGAACTTTTGGGGTCCGAAGTAAGGAGTTTTCGAAAGGTTCGCAATTTAACAAAAAAATTCTTCAGCCTCTCTCATGTATTCTGTTTTGCTAGGGAAAAGATCTAAGGCTCAGCAGGTTCACTATCCTGCAGGAATGAAAGACCACCGTATTTACTCCAGGTAAAGAAATTTTGATCTTCAAGCGTGGGGGGACGTAGCTTCGTCGATGTTCTGGACAACGGCCCGCCTAGCCCTGATAAGCCCAATGAACTTCTCTTAAACCGGCTCAAAATGAGGAAGCTAGGCTATATGTAGCTGGGAAATTCTATCTATGTCCCATGAATAGAACTGGGCGTTACTGGGCAATGGAATCTATTCCACTGGTCATCCTATTTCTCTAAAATGAACAAAAATTCATTGCAGACACATTCTTTGTGACCTCCATAATATGTAACTATAGGAATCCACGAATGATGCGCTTTTTACTTTATGAGTATTCACTCTTGAAGAATTAGAAATCATTAAACATCAATTCACCTCCACATTTTTGAATTGAGAGCGTTCATTTGACGAGGCCGATTAAGTTTAACGCTAACAACATACTCGCAGACCATCTCCACATTGAGGAACTCGTAGTGATACGTCATCCTTCGAAGAGGGACTCCTAAATTGCATCGATTACATTGGGAACCTTTATAAAATTCTGAACTTCATAGAGAAAATGGAGGTCCAGAGGATTGAGGCAGTCGAAATCAGGTTCATCCCATGCATGGAGCACGACAAAACATTCACAGGACGCTAACTACGACCGTCCGCTGATCAGAGACTTGAGGAAGAAAAAAGTCGGGAATCGTGCGGGAAAAAAAAGTCGAAAACAGTATTGATTTGAGAGAGTGAGAGAGAGGGAGGGAGAGAGAGAAAGGGAGAGAAAGAGAGAGCGAGAGAGAGAGAGAGTGAATAAGGCATCCGGCCACGCCAGACTCCTCAGTCGTTCTTCTCACAGAACCTGGGAGTGGGGGCAGGACTGTTCCAAAAATTTCAGAGCTACCGAAACACTCAATGCGAAACTTCAAGAAACACACTAGAGAAGAATTGTCTCAGCTCGGTGAATAGAGTCGCTGAGACTGACCGGACTCGCTTGAAGCACAGCAATTGTTCTTGGGTTCATTTGCTTGGCTTCGTTCAAGCAATAGCATAAATGTCAGAGTCAGTTCAAAACAGTTAGGTTCGTTGTAAAATACGCTAGTCATTAAGAAAATGCTCTCGTCTTCAGCACATTTGTTCTCTTTCTGAAGAAGCCCGGACAGTACATAAGCAACGAATATGGGAACTCGAAAAAAGTATCACATTGATTGTGTACAAGTAAAGTTTGATAAAGCGCATGTTGTCGTTAGAACAAGCAGATAGCAAGATTAGAAAAAGTTAGACATTTGATTGCTGGTTGAAGGAGAAGGTTGATGCGACTGATAAGCAATCAATCGTGACCACACTAGAGTATAGCCCAGTGCCCGGAAACAGGCTACAACTAGGAGTGTCTTTTGGGCGAGGAAATGAGAAATGCAAGTCAGAGATTGAATATTCAAAAATCTGCCACTTCACCTCTCTAACGTTTCACGCTTTTCAAATACAACATTGGATCTCAGAAAAAAAGAAGATTTTCGGACTCCTCGCCCATCTGAGCAATTAGATCCATCCGTTGGATTGCATGCAGTAAAGTGAAACGGCTGTACCCTTCGTGAAAAGTCTAAATTTTTATCACTTTAAGGCAGTATTGCCGAAAAAACATTATTTTAGTCTTCTATGTTTTGATTAGGAAAATTTACGAAAGTAGTGAATAATAGCAGAAAACCTAAACAGGCGACCGTTTATTCATACGTGTTCGGGTGTGTTCTACCAGTTTCATCATATTTCCACGTCCCAAATTTGTGTATTCAGCATGCGTTGGGCCAACTGCAGTTCAGTTGCCCGACAATCTTCACTTAACGGCTGTGCAGAGTTGCGATAACCGGCAGCACGCCGCCGAGCGAGAGATCTGGGGCGTGCTCTGAACCTGAAGCGGCGTTGGGTGCGAAGTATTCCAAAAAGATTTCTAAAAATAATGCGCTCAGAGAGCAGTGAAGTGAACTTGGAAATTGCGCTCAGTAAAGTGATGATGTCTTGAATTATAGATTTCGTGGTATCAAAAGTAGCAGATAGTTTGCGGTAGTCGCATAAGATTTCGTCTATAGCAGACGACCTAGCGCCAAGTGACGCTGGGGGTTTGCATTTTTAACATTCGTTATTGATCTGACTCCCCGACGACCATTACCACCCTGTCGCTGACGGTGGAGGCATAGCGGCAGTAGCGGCTGTCACTAATATTATCGATACCACCGTTAACCACGTGCCGTCCTCGGACACGTTGCTTGCGCCAGCCGTCGAGCGTCATGCGCCAGCGTTTCAGCGCTGGCGCATGATGCTCCGACGCCTTAACGCTTTGCCGCTGGTCGTCTGCTATGGACGGAGCCTAAGTCGCAACTGTCACACTTTGGAACAAATAACTATTAAAACTAAAAACCGAAAAGCCAAAGTTGAACTAAAAGGCAAAAGGTCTTCAGAAGATTGAATTCATAAAGAAAACTCGATCGACGGCAACATTCTACGCCGGCGATGGAAATGGTTGAAACTACTTCCGCCGCCGCTCGCTGGCGGCGTCGCTCAAGGATGCGCTGCTTTCGCAGCAGCAAAAACACTGCGAGGCATCCGCGTCGCTGTCGCACGACACTATGCTCACCTTGTCAGCTGCTTGCCCCCCCCCATACTGCATCATATCCCTGCCGCAGCGAGACTCGCCGCGGTGCTATTTTGCAGAGTACTTTATGGTTTAGGCAAAGAAGAAAAGCTTTACTCGCTGTCGAACACGTCGTGACCTGTCCACTGGCAACAAACGTGACGAAACACATATGGATGCCTGTTTCTCTGATAAACCTGGGGGGGGGTGAATAGCAGGGGTGTGCGGCAATTGCCGTTTGCCGTTGCCGTCTGCCGAAATTTTCGTCTAAAACGGCAAATTTTCGGCAAAGATCCGATAAAACTACAAGATTTGCCCTAACCGCAGTTTATGTACTGTGCTTATCTGAGCCGAATTCCGGTCCGCAATTGCGTCTCGACCCGCTTTGCGGCCGCACGCTCTGGAGTCAGAAGAGCTTCCAACGCCGCAGCCGCCGATCTGCTGACTCTAGGTGGGTTTCGAAAACTGGAAACTAAGAAAAATTGGAGAAAATTGTGTAAGAAAGCCACATCGAGTCGGCTTTGGCGCTGGAAACCCCACTGACTCGAGCGCGTGCGGCTGCAAAGCGTGTCAAGACGCAATTGCGGACCGGAATTTGGCCCAGACAAGCACAGTATTGGTCAGCGATTCGAAGCTGCTACAGATAATCATTTTGACTAGTTTCAGCTACTAGTTCCAGCTCATGTAATGTTTGATTGCATCCATTAAATCGGTAAAAGACATTGATTTCTCTAGCGCAAATGACAGAAGAGTTTCACTACAGTACCGCGCATGTTTTTTTTTGCAAAAACAGCGTTTTGCGGCTTTTTGAGCTCACAAAGCGCCGCATCGCCTTAACTCCTTTTAAAATTGACGAAATGAGTTTTTCAGGAAGTTTTCGTGTTAATCTATGCGGGGCGAATGTAATGGTACGAGTAGAAAGCTCTTGTGTTTCCAGTATTCCGTTGAAAAATCTGTATTTCCTTCTAAGATTCACATCGACCACAAATCAAAACTGGACAGATTTCTGCTATCATAGCCATCTGATCAGTTCATAATGAGGGATTTCGTGGTACAAATATTCATTTTTCGTAAAACTTTTGGAGTTGGATCTATGATTAACACCATCGTATAGGACTAAATGGAGACAATCTAAAAATGACTTCAGAATTGAAATTGGACTACTTTGAAACAAGTTATGGCGTTGCGGCGCTCTGTGATCGCAAAAAAAAAACGTCGCAAAACGCTTTCTTTGCAAGAAATTTGCTCGGTACTGTAGGTCTCCCGACTTTCTCTCAAGAAGGGCTAAGTTTGACTCGGTTTTTGCCTTCAAAATCCAAACCGGTAAAACGCCCGTATTGTTAAGCAAAATTTTCAACCTCACATCCTCCAGAACTAGAAGAGGATTCTTGAAGCTCAGTATTATGACAACCAAAACCCAAATAAGAACCATTTTTTCTCCTACAGAACGAATCCTGTCTTAAGTAAGTATTATTATCAAAAGAAACAATTCTCTTTCACAATTCTCTTTCACTTTCTTTAGTTCTCGCGCACGTCACCGTCAATAAAAATGAACTGATGAAAAAATCTTGACTTGGTAATCAGAGGAGTTCGTTCAAGTTCCAAGTTGTTGGGAGCCTCCGAATGCCTTTTCTCGATCATCAAATTCTTGGCCCCTTAAAAATGCCAAAAATGGAAAGAAAAGTCTTTTTCAAAAGGCACATCGATTCCTGCAAGATCCAAGATTACAAAACCGAATGTGACAATCTTGTAGCGTAAAAGCTGCCTTTTTCAGACATATTATGATTCAGACATATTATGAACCCGATGAGAACTCGTGTAGATCAGTCCGCTTATCGCCGGTTGGTGACCTGATGGTAACACGTAATTGTGCAGGAAATTGATAAATTATGCAAATGTATTCTGCACCTTTCTTGTAATTGAAAAATGTTCAAAGCGGTCACCAAAGGCGGTGTTCAATCATATTTCCGATTTAGAGCTCGTTAACTGATACGAAGGGTTGACTCATGGCAGAGCTGAGCTCGTTAAGAAATGGGGTAAAGAAAAAAATTGAATTTTTTTGTAGGCAACGATTGAAACCGCACTCAACTTCAAACCAGAAATCAAAAGATTCAAGGTCCATTGCAAAAACAATGTCGAAAATCGTCTTAAAACGAGCAACCACTACCAATATACGGCCCCAAACTCGAACATGGTGTACAACCCTCCCCCCACTTCCACTGTAGCCGCAAGGGAATTGGGTGGGGCGAGCACACCACATTCAAGTTCGGGACCGTCTAGAGCGGTTTACTGCTCACTTTTAGCCGATATTTTTGTTCCAATGTGCCTCGTGTCGGCTTGTAGGCTCTATCCACAGAAAGGGAAAGGCCCAAAAGCTGTCCGGCTGGCTAAACGCTCTGCACGCGGCGCTCCAGCGACATCGTGAGCGCAGCGGCTTTCCGTCGCGCGCGTAGTACCAGTCAAACTGTCACTAGATGCCTCTCGTTTTGAGTGTTCCATCAACATGTCCGTCGCAGCTCTTGATTTCCTATGGAAATTAACAGGCTGCTTTTGTTGTGAGCTCTGCATTCAGCTAGACAAGTCTCACTCCACTCCTATAGCCTTACAAGGGAAACCATTCAATCGAAGTTTGAAGTGAGGGGAATAAAAATCTTGAGTTAGCTGCCCGCCCCCGGATTGACAAGGTTGGGTCGCGCTGACCGCAAGCCCCTTTCAGAGTGAACCCTTTGCACACCAATCGCACTTTGCACTGTTCAAAAAGAAGCCCAAACTCTGGATCCCTAGAACTGCTTGTACGGAAACTTTGATTAGAGGGAGGAGAATCAACAGAATTATCCCCGGCAAGGGATAGGCTAACGGCATTTTTAAACTTGACAGCGACTCCTATACAGATCACATACAGAACAGCGCTACTGGCGTTTTCTGATCATATGAGACTCTCAACAAGCTTCGATTATGGAATTTTTCTTCCTGTAAGAGCTAGTGAAACGCCAGGCACATATGTAGTAACTGGCAGATATTGCATGGAACACCACATGACTGAACAAATGTTGGTGTATTATAGCACAAAACAGATTTTGCCGTTTGCCGTTTTGCCGTTTGCCGGTCATTTTTGGGGTTTGCCGTTGCCGTTGCCGTTTGCCGAAATTTCAAATTCTTTTGCCGCACACCCCTGGTGAATAGGCTCCCAAACATCTTTGGATAGCACCGACAGCTGCTATCCATTCCCCAAAATGGGCGGAGTCGTACCCTCCTAAGGTGCCTGTCGTGAGGGCGTCGGTTGATTTTGAATAGTATTTGGGGAATGGGAGGATGCCTAGTTTGGGGGTACTGGGGAGTAAAATCAGTGCAATTGCGACCACTACGATGCTGTTGTCGGTCACGGGTACCACTTTCTACCCATGCTTCTACAGTACCCATTGACCGCTGATCTTCTATGACTGCTAAACCACCTCTCTAAATGCTTAAATCGCAAGCAAGGCGCGAAGACGGACAGAACACTTCATATTCAACTTTATATATTGCTTCATCAATACAAAAACCGGTTTTAATGAAATAACTTCATTCATATATAATAGCAAACACCTAAATCAACTGCAACGAAAAATTACAGAAGTATGGCACAGGTCAAAGTTCATAACGTCGTGAACAAAATGAAACTGGACATTGATGCGGAGTGGTACTCATGAGAAACGCTCAAATAAATACATAAAAGATGTTCAACGCACACAGCTTGCACGAAATTAAACTAATAGCATTCACAGTCCTATCCAAGAATTTCAAAATTACGCTTTCCTACATGAAAATTTTGCAAAATTTTTGAACCACTCAAAAACTTTAGAAAAAAATGCGCTGTATATAGAACAAACACTAAAGGTTACCGGCATTCAGATCATCCTACTACATATTCATATATGAGGCCGTTCGCCTAAGAATCGAGACGGTTTGAGACACAAAACCAGTACCGCAGGTTTTTGTTTGTAAATCGATAGAGGGGACGAAATACTCAGGCCCTCCTCTCTAGAACTTTTGAAGAAGCTTTGGTAGGAGAATTTTAGACCTCAAAAACTGAGTGTTCTTTGAAAAAAAAATTTAGTGTAGGTCTCTAGGCTCAGCACACATGCTCGCAAATGGGGTGAAGATAGCAAGGTCAGCGGGTTCATACCAGAACGCTCCTACTAGAACGCTCACGCCGTTGCAAGCGCCCAAATGGAATCAGAACGATTGTATTTGAGCCAACGTTGCGCAGACTTGCGACTCGGCGCAACAGGTGGTCGTAGAAATTGTGGAACATTTTTTTGAAAATGAAAATTATGGAGGGGGGCTCGTGATATTTTCAGAGAAAAAAGGGAATTTTTTTTTCAAACTACTCGGCAAGCTAAAATGAGGTACTCAGACAATCGCCGCATTCAATGCGTGCCGAGTATGCGTTCACTTCGAAGACAAGGCGGCTTCGAGCACACTAGGGAGAACGCGCTGCCAGGGAAGCACGTGCTCCTATTGTGTTTCAAGTTACAGCGCGTGCCACATTAATAAAACGCTCAGTGCGTAAATGATACGCATTCAACTCAATGGCTATTCATGGGCTATTCATACTCCTTACGCCAGCGCGGGCGAAGCGTTAGAGTATTAATACTTTCTACGTGCGTCGTGCGCGTGACGAGCATGCGAAGACAATGAATACCCCAGCGGCGACGCTATTTCGTAGCGGATTAGAAAGGGCCTCAACTTTGCCGAGCGAGCAGAATTTTGTTCACGCGTTTACTATCATTGTAGCAGAAGGGAACGGAATGAAATTGGAGAATGATTAACAATGAAAATGATGAAAAACTTGTTACGGACGTCGCCGCCATGGCGGGGTGGGCGTCATGCGCGGGCGAGGCGTCAAGCCGTTCAATCTCCAACGCCATGCCCGCGCGTGGCGCGCTGGCGTTGACTGGTATGAATAGCGCCTTATCGCGTACCCCCATAGTCTCACTCTAACCCGTCCCGTGCCGATCGAGGACGAGATGCATAGAATCGTGCTCGGCGAACTGGCCGGGTCCAATGTCGGTGTACCGGCCGCGTCGCGCGCCAGTGCACTGCTACGATAGCGCTGGACCGTCTTACAGCATGTTCCACTGCTACAGAATTTTGCAGTACGTGCTGTTGTTTATAGCGCGTGTCCCTGCGATTGAGCGTTGTGTTGGGAGTGGTTACTGGAGTTGGATGCATATTCGACACGCATTGAATGCGGCGCTTTTCTGAGTAGTAATAGTCGCCCTGAGTTATTCGGTGGGCTAAATACCATTTAAATGTCTATTTTTCGCAAGATGATCGAAGAAATATTTCATATTTTTCAAAAAAATTAGTCAACAGGTGGGGTTGCAGCTTCGCCGAAACTTGGCGCAAATGCCTGCTCAACATGATTCGAGCCATATGGAGTCACTAAATCATCCGTTCGCCGCCCACTTCCAATAGCGGTTCAGTCCCTCAATACCAACCCCTTGAAATAGCTGCTCGAATTCGGTCATCTTGGCTCGTTTTCGACGCATCCAGCGTCGTAAGTTTCTCAGTAAAGGCCGTACAAGTCTATTAGCACCGTTATCTCAACCACTTTGTTGCTAACTCCGCTAAGTATCGTAGGGTTGTGCAACTGGTCCACTTGCGAACCAGAACAGAAAAAATGGGTATATCATCATTTCAGACGTTTTTTTTTACACTTTCCACGTTTCTCTATACTATGAGATTCAAGGCCTTGATACATTGATTTCGTTTTTGAGCGTGTACGTCGCTTTTAACTGAAAGGAATGTTTCTACCGTTATAGGTGAAAATTTATTGGCGTTACAAGGTTTGTAAAAATTGAGCCTTTTCATATGTTAAAGTGGGCACTTTTTACAGAATATGAATCCTGCAGGTTATCGCCATGCTCAAAAGATGCACAGTACTCTTTTAGCATGAGAAAAATGATAATTTCAAGCAGTTTGACATAATCACTCTGATTTTTTCCGAATGAATGCTTTTTTTCAGAGCCCACTCGCAAAAGCACGCGTGAAAGAGGCCACTCCTACATTTAGTTATGCACAAAAAAGGTTTCCCATTTGCCACTTCCTTTCATTTCATTCCGGAATGATGATCCAGAAGCGATTCCGGTAGGTGATACAACGGCATTGAAAAGAAAATGGGTTTCTGGCTTTTGTAGACTTTATCATGACCAACATTTCATTTCATTTCATGATGATTAGAAAAAATGAGTGACCTGTTCCTTGCACAACGTTTCTTTCTATTGCATCACTTTTAATCGAAAAAAAAGTGAGAGTGATTGGGTCCGATTGTTTTTAATTTGTTATTTTTATCGGACTAAAACTGATACGGCGCATCGTGTCAAAATCTGTAGGAATTATTCTCCAGAAGTTAGAAAATATATAATTTAACGGGACGTAACGTTCACAAATCACATAACCCTAATCGACTCCTCATAGCTCATAGCCTTTAATGGCATTTTGATAACAGGAAAACCCGTTTACGTTAATGACTTCTACGAAAAGAAGTAGTTGAAAACTGCTAATTTTTTAGGGCTCATAATTTTCAGAGTCATGACTTTTTCAAAATTTATTGAAAAGAGGACCTAAATTTTATGCATTCTGCATCGATCCAATTCGGAAAAACCACGAAGAAGAGTTTATGTGTTCCAAACCTTCTCGATTATCAGGCGAAGCGCCTCCTATGTACTATGTACAGTGCGTTTCGCCAGTATTTGGACGTCCACCTTTTCGTTAGAATGTGCCACAGAGCTCAGCTTGGGTTTTCTAAAGAAAAAAAGAACTGAGAAATCAATCTTTCATGGGTCTGTCCTTTCTGAAAAGCATACCTATAATATCAACCAACGAGCTTTGGAGGCCCATCCAAAGCCATGATGCATTTGTAGACAACGAAATCCTAAAATATCAATCAATAACGATCCTAAAATATAACGAAATATAAAAAGCGGTATTGAAAGGAGATTTCCAGGTGACGAGGAAGAGTTACAAAAAACGACAAAAAAAGAAGGAGGAGTATTATTCACACTAACGTTCGTACATACATAGATTATGGTTAGATGACGCGCAGGGAAGCGTTTTCGAGTATCTATAGTCCATTTTTAATAAATTTCTCGAGAATCAGCCTTAATCAGCCGTCAGTAACGCTATTAAAGGCACAGTCCAACCTCAGAGGTAATTTTTGATATTTTGGTCCGGCTGCCGTCTATAGCAACCCTGCCGAACGCTAAATCTCAATTCGCTCAAATAAGCGAGAAAATACTAGGAAAAAGTCGGCCACGCCCCCTTGAAAGAAAAAATGGGCAACGCCCACTGGCAGGTTTCCGGCCTTAATAGGGAAGAGACGCGCGAATGATTTTATTCAAAATCTATATTCTTCCTTTTGTTTTTGGTCTTGGCTTCATATCGTGACCTGCTTCAGAACGATGGCCGCGAATAGCGAGAAATTACAGGCTCGAGACAACTCGTCCACGAACTTTTAGCAGTTCAAATTCGAAATTTTTGAGGAGCCGTAACTCAGTTCGTAGTTAATTTTGAGCGATTCTGGAGACAACATTGTGATCAGTGTGGAGTTCTCTCCAAGAAAGGCAAAAAAGGAAAAATCGATTCTGAGCTTGGACTGTGGCTTCAAGGCTACTCACTGGGGATTCTATGTATTTAAACAAAAAAAAAAGTTCGGAATGTGAATTCCAGATCGTTTTACACTTCACATAGAGCTCAGTACTTGTACACTGTACGGAACACTGAAAATTCCACCCAAAACCTTCGTTTCTTTTCAACTGAATCCTTGGTATCAGTATGAACTTAGGTAGCTCTTCTCACCAGGCTTTTGTGTTTTTTTTTAATTAAAAAGTTTTTGAATTAAAAATAGTGATTTGAAGGAATTTATTGAAAGAGGATGCTACAGACGCGATTCTGATCAAAGCCTACAAGCAATGTGTCATTCTCCGTTTCAGATGGTCATCAAACCGCTATCATACTAGTGGGGTGGCTCTTTTTTTAGGCAGTGTCCACGATAAAAACCATGTCTGATTTTTTGGTGGAGATCGGCAGCTGCGGGGCCTAGCGGAACCCTATTGTTGAAAAAAACCGAAAAAAAATGAGCTCGGAACGGTCCCCTACGGCCCCAAAGTTGGACACCCATCAGCTCGTTACCCCCAGATGCACTTTCGACGCCCACCGACGTGAACAAATGAATGCTCGAGATTGTGAGATGAGCGATCGTTTCCGATCAATAGCCCCGTTCTTCCCTTCATTATCAACTTCTCTCTCACTCAGGTCAGCTAGCATACATCGGCTGCAAAAGACGGAAGTTACAAGCCTCGGAAAACTCGTCCACCATGTTTCCTTAGCTCAATATTTGAGGGACCATAACTCCGTTTCCAGAAGGTCTTCTACGATATCAGAGACATCATTGGAATCAGTATGGGGCCGTTTTCAAGATAGGCGAAAAAACAGACGAACGATTTTCATCGTGAACACTGCCTTTAAGGACCAAATGAAATGCATCTGAATACCTCAGAACAACAACATTCCGATGATAAAAATACAGAACCTCTCTCCGGAATGGGAGCCATGAATGAGAATCGAAGCCAATGTTAGGAATGAAAGTCAGGGAAATCACATGAAAAGAAGAAAGGTGGCAAAGGAATAGAACAGATTAAATCCATGAGGAAGATTGATCGATCGATGAAAATGCTCCAAAAATGAGGATGACACGTCATCTTACTACCCTAGGGAAGCTTTGGGGAGTAAAGTTATACGTCACCTTGGAAAGTGAAGGAACACGTTATCACAGGTGATGTGGCACGTGACGAGTGTCACTCCCTGAGTCTTTCCCAAGGTAGTGAAATTTACTACCCAATACCCTCACAAAAATCATGTGTTTCGCCGCGCGCGGCGGTTACTCCCTAGGGTGGAAAGCGGTCCCCCGACTGAAAAAGTGTCAAAACAGGCCTCGCCCACCTGCTATTCACCCGCGCGTTTATGAGAGTTATGAGGCCCCGAATAATAGAGAAGATCTCCCACCAAACTCTTGATTATTGAAGAAAAACCTGTTGAAAAAACCTATCACATTTTTTACGCCTGTTGGTGTGTGTTGTGCACTGCGGAAAAAACGTCAAACTAAAAGTCGCAAAGGTCTCAAACTTCGAAATTATTGGGTGAGCGACTTCTTAAATTTCTGTTTCTTGTACCAAAAACTTTCTAAAAATAAGATGCTGAACACATGCTTGAATGTGCTGATACACATGCTTGAATCTTTGGCTACGAAGAGTGTTCGAAAATTCAGCCTCTGTCCCCCTGGTGAAAGGAACGCAGGACAACTGTTACATGACGTGGGTGGGTTGACCCAATGAGTCGGCTGAACCACAAGATTCTCACCCACTTCGGGGCTGTTTCCCATCGTGCTTCCGTACTTACTCTTCTTAGAGGGACCCAAAGCTTACGTTTCCGCCAAGAATGGGTAACTTTTTAGGGACTAGTTATACACCGGCGATTCGGTGCCGCTGGTTTTTGCGAAACGGCTGCAATTGGTCAGATTTTAAAATTGACCAATAGCAGACGTGCCGCGGAAGCCAGCGGCGGCGAATCGCCGATGTATTACTAGGGCCTTAATCGTGAACCGATGCCTTTGCGCGCAATGCTACCTTCCCCGCCTGCAAAACGCTCTCTCGCTGTCTCTGACATCCGCACCGCCCCATCCCACGCCAAAGAACTACGGGAATTTAACAGTTTTACAGCCTGTAATTGGTCTCTATATGCCACAGTGAATTATTCCTCCTTTTCTTGCAGAACGCCTTTTCCATACTCAGATATTTGTGGGGAAGTTCCCGAGGACAATATACCTGATTTGGTCGTTATCACTCAGTCGAGGGGAGAGGGTATCTCTGTCCGGATTTCAGGGGAGATAATAAGCTTCTCTGTAACCTGCGTCAGAAAGGAATGTTCTTTACCCTATTTCGGTTTTCCAAGAACCGGAAACTGTTCAAAACAACGACTTTTGGCAAGCTGATTTTTGATCAGTCAATGAACAATGGACGCGACAACATAGGGAAACCCGGCGATCGGGAGAACAAGGTTCCTGCTGACCGGAGGTCCCCTTCGCCTCCTCTCTATTCGGGGAAAAATTCCCCAGTTGCTTCAGAGAAAGTTCCGTCGTCGTTCTCCGGAACATCCCCATCAATGTCTAAGATAGTGCCTTTTGTTAATTCCTTCCCATCTCACAACGTTGCTGGGGAAAGTTCCTGAGAAGGACGACGGACTTTCTCTCGATACGATTTGGGATCTTTGCCCGAATAGGGAAAGGCAAAGGAAATTCCCTACAGCAGGTCTTTCCTTGTCTTTCCTTGCTCACTAGAGTGCAGGTGTCGCAGCCTCGCTTATTGCTCATTGATCAAGTATCACGAGCTGCTTTCTATTGTTTCATGCCTTTGAAAAGCTAGTGCCAAGAATCATGGTCTCTAGAGTCGAAATACAGAGAAGCTTCCCATTCTCCTCATAATCCGCTCGGAGATGTCGCACCATGTCGTTGAAAGGCAGCTCTGCCCCTACAAATCGTGGAACGAGAGACCTTTTTTGCAACTCGGCAGTTTACTTTGGCACAGACTTCAGATAGTTGAACAAAATGCATAGTGATTGGGCAGGTGAAGGAATTTTAAAACCACGCCGATCTAATTTCTGAGCATAAATATTGGGACCGCCTCAAAATGCTAGTTATTTCGGCTGTACGTTTAGCCAAAGACTGCTCTCTCCGCAGTCTCCGAAATATTATGGCGAAGACTCCTCGGATTTCATATACTCTTGAGCTCTTGAAAGCCATGCAGTTCTGTAGACGAGGTTTAATTTGATTCCCTCGCATAATTTTGTCCCTCTCCTCAATCAGATTCCAAATCATAGTTTAAAATTCTTATACTGCATAATGTTACATGCCTTGCCTTAAAGGCAGAGTCCAACCTCAGAATCTTTCCTTCTGCTTTTCCGCCTATCTTGAAAACAGTACCATCTCAGGCAAACCATCGCTCCGAGCGGGACCGGCTCCTCCCAATTATGACGTCATCGCCCGTACAGCGGCCGAGGGGCCAACGGGCACCGCGGTCCCTGTGCGGTGCCAGTTCGCCCCTCGGTCGCTCTCCGGTCGCTCTCGAGGCCACAGCGGTGCCATCGCCAGAGATAGAGAGAGGCGGGATTGGTTGTTCTTTGAATGATAACGTGCGAGCCACGTTATCACTCAAAGAACAACCAATCCTGCGGGTATAAAAGGCGGCTCGCCTTGTGTAGACGGGTAGTTGGCCTTTCGAGGCCACTCTTGAGAGGTGACCTCGGATCACTCTCAGGATGACAACTTTTGGCGGCCGAGGGGATCCCCCATAGCCCGCGGTGGGGAAGGCTTCCTCATTGCGGACCATGCTGGGATGGTATTCTTGTTGCGGCTTGTGGCAGGATTAACCTCCTGACCCACAGGCTGTAACAGGTACCTTATCCTCTTAACAGGCTAAATCCTCTCCAGAAGAGGCGGAAATAAAGAAAAAATAGCAATTAGGAAATTTTCGAAAATCGCCCGAAAAGAGACCGCAGTGCCAGTTGGGACCGAAGATCGCTCCGAGCGATACTGCTGTGGTCCGGAGAGCGGCTGTTGTGGCCCGAGTAGATGGCTAATTTTTGCTCGGAGCGGAGAGGCAGCGTCGCTCGAGTAGCTCTTCGGTAGCGCTCGGAGCGATGGTTTGCCTGAGATGCTAATTCAATTGATGTCTTTGGAATCGAACAAGACCCCATGGAAACGGAGTTATAGTTCCTCAAAAATTGAGCGTCGGAAGTATTAGTGGTGCGATTAGCTAGGGCCAGCTGTGCGCGAATCTATGATTGGACGACTATCGTGGGACTATCTATGTACTGTCGTTCTCTGGGCCAAATTCCGGTCCGCATTTGCGGACTACGGCTATGACATCATGAGACACGTGCTAATCGTGATGGGAGCACTTGGTCCCGGCACGATTCACTCTTCTCCCAGCAGCCGTAGTCCGCAAGTGCGGGCCGGGATTCGGCTCGGAGAACGATAGCATTTTCATTTGCAACCGATGTATGCGAGCCGACCTGAATAAAGAGAGAGGCTGAGAATGAAGAGAAGAACGGGGCTATTGATCAGGAACAGGAGTGTGCGGCAATTGCAGTTTGCCGATTGCCGTTTGCCGGCCATTTTCGGGCTTTGCCGTTGCCGTTGCCGTTTGCCGAAATTTTCGTCCAAAACGGCAAAATTTCGGCAATAATACGTTAAAACGACAGGAATTGCCCTCACCGCAGTTTCTGTGTTGGTCAGCGATTCGAAGCTGCCACAAATAATAAATTTGAATATTTCGAGCTCATCTAAAGTATAATTGTACCCATTCAATCGGTAAATGATGAAAAGATCTTCACTGGATAATCAGAGTAGTTACTTGTAGTTCTAGGTTGTTGATGAGCCTCCAAATGTCTTTTTTTTAATAATCAAATTTTTATCCCCTTAAAAATGCCGCAAGCCCTTTTCGGAAGCATACCGATTACTGCAAGTTCTAAGATTACAAAACCAAGTGATATAAAAGTTGTAGCGTAAATGCAGCCTTTTTTAGACATGTAAACCAGTCGAGAACCCGTGTAAATCGGTCCGCTAATCCTGGAATGGTGGGCTGGTGGTATTAATTGGGACAGTATGCTGACCAAATTTGCGAATACTTTGCCTGGCTTTTTCAGAACTGAACAATATTTACAGCTTTACCCAAGGTGTTGAGTTGATCGCAAAACGCTTGTCTCCGGGCGAGATTGATCCAGTTTATTTCCTTTCCGGGAGAGCGCCTCATCGCACTGCACCACCGAAGCCCCAGCACCGCTCTCACTGAACTGCTCGGTGAATCAAGAACGCTCCGACCAGGAATGCGGTCAGTAAAGGCTGTGTTCAGTAATATTTTCGGTTTTGAAATCATAAGCTGAAATGAAGGGTTTACTCTGTAACAGAGCTGAGTTTGTTAAGAAATGGTATAAAGAAGAAAAAATGAAAAATCTTTTAAGGCAACGATGAAAACCCCATTCAACTTTTCACCAGGAATCGAAGGGTTTGATTCCCATTGCAGCAACAGTGTCGAAAACCGGCTTGAAACGACCAACCAATGGCATTATACGGCACCAGAACTTGAATGTGTTTGGCTCGCACCACCCACTTTCCCGGTCGCCACAGAGGAAGTGGGTGAGGCGGGCACACCACATTCAAGTTCTGGAGCTGAAAAACGTTTTCCTGCTCGCTTTTAGCTGACATTGTTGTTGTAATGGGCCTCGTGCCTGCTTGTAGGCCGAATACACATAAACGAACGCACTCAAGAGCAGTCCGGCTGCCTAAACGCACTGCACGCGGCGCTTCAGCGACGACGTGAGCGTAGCGGCCTTCTGTCGCATTTTCCAGTCGAACTGTCTTTAGGTGCCTCTCATTCTGAGAAAGCATGCCCCTCGGAGCTCTTGCTTTCCAGTGGAATTTCAAAGGCTGTTTTTATCGTGAGCACTGAATTCAGCAAGACTAGTTTTACTCCATTCCTGTAGCACCACAAAGAAAACTATTCAATCGTAGTTTGAAGTGAGCGAAATTGAGAACCTTGAGCCTACTACTTGCTACTAACAATAGAGATTGTGAGTGACTCCGGTCATAACCTGAACTGCCCGCAGCTGATCGCCGTGTGGATTGTCATTTGCCATCAAAGGACAAATCATCGCGTATTCTCATCGGAATGTCGTACCGGTATCGGCGACAGTCTTAGGGTCGGCGCACATTCCCATCGCACCAAGCTTGCTTACGGTTCACTAATCGCCGCAAGCCTCTTCAAAATAACACTTTGCGGGTCTATCACACTTTGCACTGCTTAAAAAGACCCTCATCTTTTGGATCTCTAGCATTGATTTGTATGGAAACTTCAATTAGTGAAGACGAATTAAAAGAATTAGCTCCGGCGATGGAAAAGCTTACAGCCTTGTTGATCTTGATAGTCCCTACTCATACCCTGAGGCATTCAAGTAGCTTTTGATATATGAGATTTTTCTTCCTGTGAAGGCTATTGAAACGCAAGGCACATAGCAACTGGCAGATATAGCATGGAATACGACATGACTAGTTGTAAGCAGATGTTGGAGTATTATGGCACAAAACAGATTTTGCCGTTTTGCCGTTTGCCGAAATTCTAAATTTCTTTGCCGCACACCCCTGATCAGGAACCATCGCTCATCTGGTCACTGTTGAGCTCGAAAGATTGTAAAAGGGGCGTGTCAAAGTGGCTTCCTGAAATGAGCGCCCCGGGTAGCTTCCTCCCATAATTCGCTCAATCGGAGGAATCGAGAGCTCGCCCTTAGCAGGTGTTATATAAGGTGGGTCTACTTCGCAATTGTATGGATACCTCAGATTTCGTCCCTGGGCTTGAACTGTGCCTTTAAAGGCAGTGTTCACGATAAATCTCGTTCTCGAGGTCTCGGTGTGAAACACTAAGTTGGCAGGTGCTGTAGAGGATAGGGTCGAAAATAGCAACGAAAACTGGCCAGAAATAAATACAAACGGCTTTGAAAGCTCTCCCGGTGCGCCTACCTATCCCAGTCCGCCTCCCATTCGGACGAGCTTGTGGCGCCGCACACGTTTCGATGGCGAATTGCCAAGCAACTCTGCCTCAGTTAGCATTATCGATTCGCGCAGATTTCGCGATTAGCGCGCCCAGCTGGGCTCATGATTCCCGTCCACGCCCTAAATTTAGAAACCGTTATTTTAGCTTATTCTGAATGTTTTTCTTCCCTGTTTCTTCACTATTGGTTACCTCACGACCAAACAATCCCATTTTTGGTTCGAACTCGAGTGCGATATTCATCGTGAACACTGCCTTTAAAGGCACCTTTCGCGCTCGAAACCATTTTCCAGTTTTAAAGTTCAATTTTGTGAATGAGACCAGTAGACCACGCCGGTAAACTTTGGCGAGTCAAAATTTTTGGGTTATGAAATTGTCAAAGGTTAAAGATGAGAATTCGTCACCAGTTCTCACCAGTCACCTAGCAGTTTTTCATAGAATGTTGGTGCTACCGTCAAACAACATGACAAACAGTTACGGCACAAATTCCACATGCAGAAAAACTTCGAAAATGACAGAGACTTAGCCTCCAAGAGCAGAAAAATTTAAATAACGATTTTGGCGCAAAATTCAAATTTGAATATTCAATGTGTTTTGACTGATTTTCCTTTACAAATGGAGACTTTTCTATCTATCTAAGCTTTATTGAGTCGAGGAAAAATAATAACCAGTAAATCACGGTTGACAAGCCATTGACTGAAAATGTTAGCAAAAAAATCAGGAAAAGCAGAAAGAAGTACGGAAGAGCTCAACAATTCATAGAACGGCGGTTATCTGAAAATAGTCAACAAAAAATACCGGAGTTTCAAGTCACGCAGTTGATGGCTTGCGGTGTTATTTACTCGCTTTTCGATATTTTCGTACAGTACACAAAAACATCAGAAAATAACCTACGATTTTCTGCTCGAACGATGCCTTCAATCTTGATGATTTCTGACTTGGTAGTAACACAAATTTCGAGAAACATACAACTAGAGACTGCACAAAGAACCACGTACTTTGGATGAAGAAGTGCATACAGTCCACCGCCACAGAAAAGGTGGTGGTGTGACTGCGGTCAACAGACTGAGATTACGTTAGATTCGTAGGTGCTCTGCTAATCTCAGCTGTTATTTTCTGGTGAGCTGTTGTTTTCCAAAATTTTTTATAATTTTATTCTGTATATTGAGATGATTGAGAATGACGATTCTGAAAAACCGTTCCTTCCCTCTTTCTTCTATGCATTTTCAAATAAACCGATTCCCGCTAGATTGCGTTTTTGGATGTTCTGGCGAGAGTAACAGGCAAGAGCCAGGGCGACTTTTGATCGACGAAATCTCCAGCAGGCGTTGTATATGATAATGAAGCTCGCCTGGAGGAAATGCGGAAATTGCTGATTATTCATTTGCATAGGAGCGCCCCGTACATAATTTCACCTTCCACTAGCTGTGCTCTTTTTTTTTCTTAGAATTCCAGGCATATTTCATTCATCTCTTCGAATTTCTAAGTCTACCTTCAGGTGGTGGCAAGAGCTTCTAGTTAGTTATAAATAAATGAAAGAGTAGCCTAAATAGTTTTGTGGCAACTTTATGCCTGAAAATGATTGCCCGGCTTGTATTATTAGCAAAGGATGCGATTAAGTCGGACAGCTTTGTCGGTGCAACATTCATTGCTTATTTTTCAACACTTGAAAGCGGTGGTGGCGTAGGGAAAAATTGCTGACAGAACCATATAAAGCAGTTTGGTTCGGAGAAAGCTTCTAACTGTCAAGGTTCCGCTCTGAAAAACGTGCTAGAACTAGAGTTATTAGAACCCTGATGAGGGTACAGGTGCACAACTTCGCCAAAAACATGGGAGTTCCGTGCTGTTTACAGTAGAACGTTATCGACGTACACAGACAGAAATGGAGCCGAAATTTAATAATGAAGCAGTACAAGGGGGAAAAAGCACGACAGCATTTTGGTTAACTCGAGGAACAAAAATATCATTACAAGCCGTACCGATGACATATTTTCATGGATTCAACCCTAATTTTGAGCCAATTAATGATCTCGACATAGAAATTCAGCGATGCCGATGATATGAAGTGGGCTTGTCCACCTATTTTTGACCATCCATGGTCATAGGTGGTCACAAAACTGCATATAACCAAATCAGGACTATTGTCCTCGGGAACTTCCCCACAAATATGTGAGGATACAAGGTGCACCGTGAAGGCATTAAAGTCACAAAGACTATCCTGACAAATTCTTCTGACGCGTGATTTGACACTGATAATTTGTTGAGCGCCTGCCAAATCCACTTGCGTCGATTTCCCTATATTTTAACAATTACGATGTCTACATATACCAGCAACAGCCAAATAAAGTCAATGATTTCACTACATTCGAAAAATCTTGTTGAGAGACGAATCCAATAAAACAATTTGACGACATTTGACAACAATGCCAAATCCTTATCTTTTTCGGCGGAGCCAAACCTACAAGAATTTGTACTTATGTACCAGGTTGTTCAATAAGTTTTGTCGTTCGATAAGAAAAACACAATTTTATGGTTCAAAATACACTTTATTATTCAGAATAATCTCCCTGAACATTAATACACTTACACCAACGATTCTCCAATCTGTGGATCCCATACCTGAAGTGAGAATCGAGAAGGTCCGCAAATTACGCTTCAACAGCCGTTATGACCTCTTCATTTGATGAAAAACGCTTGCCACACATAAATTTTTTGAGTTCTGGAAACAAATGGTAGTCGCCTGGGGGCTAAATCTGGTGAATACGTTGGATGCTCCAACAATTCGAACTTTAATTCATGGATTTTAGCCATTTTTAACCCACTCACGACCACGCCTAATTTTGGGTGGCTGCACGTTCGGACCGCGTGCAATATTGCGTCACCGTATACAGTGTCCCACCGGTGGGCCACTTTTGCTCGAATGGCACGCCACCGAAGTTTTGTTTTTTTCATCTTACGACTGTCGACGTCAAGATCTTGATGCAAAAGTTTTAGCTTCAATAACTCTCTCCTTCCAGAGAAATGGCCTACTAAATTTTCAACTGCGTAGGTAAGACCATTCACAAAATCACGTGAGTTCGTTGAATTCAAGCGGGTTGAAACATCAATTATCGTAGATTACCATGATAGACATTCTTCTGTTCTTCAATTGACAGAAAATGCTTAGTGAAATTATATATTTTCAAATTTGCACAAATTTTTGCGTTAGCTACTCCCTCGCTCTTGCGGTCTATCGCATTCCGACGCGAGTTTTTTTTTGTAGTAAAAATTTTTAGCATTCTTTTTGACATCCAGACGTAGAAAATACTCCTTAATTTTCATATTGACTGGTAATGCTTATGGAAATGACTTTTTTAGATTTTCGTCATTTTTTTCTCGGCCACCCCCTCACCCCTTCTGTTCGGCGCCTTCTAGGAAGAGATTTTTTGTAAACAGCATATTTGTTTTCAACATTCATAACTAGAAAATAGTTCTATCATAACAAATTGACTAGCAATGATTAGTGTAATAACCGTTTTATAGGGTTTCACTCGTTTTTTTGCTCTGGCACGTCCCAATTTTTCTCGTCCGCTCCTCTCCAAGGTAGTTTTCACCGAAGTTGGAGTTCCGGCCTACGATTGTACACCAACATGAACTAAGCATGAAAAAAGGCCTTAAAGGTCTCTACGTTGGTTATCTTTGCATAAAGTAATTTCTGTGAACAAAATACGGGCGAAAGAAAAGCCGATTCTCTTTGTGGGAATGGTGCGCAGTATCAGTAATCATAATTCTGTGATATACTAAATAGTGCAATACGATCCGACCAATCTTAGAAGTAGGGATTGTTTCTTGAGTAATGGGAAAAAGGA
This sequence comes from Aplectana chamaeleonis, assembly GCA_029168955.1. Taxonomy (NCBI): domain Eukaryota; kingdom Metazoa; phylum Nematoda; class Chromadorea; order Rhabditida; family Cosmocercidae; genus Aplectana; species Aplectana chamaeleonis. The sequence continues at coordinate 69,683 of JAPDOI010001296.1, read as the reverse complement.
AAAATTCGTCATTAATTGCTTGTAAAAATGCGATCTGTACTCAAGTCTGCGGTTTTCGACCTTGCTGCATTCGAAGGGTCAGATATATTGTAGCGGTGAAGCTGCCAGCGGACCACGGAGTTCATATTCGACTTTAGAGCAGGTGAATACATTGACCATAAGTAGGTTTAGAAATTCTTTCATGCGGTGGAGAAATCGATTTTTGAAAACAGTGTCCCACCGGTGGGACGCGTGGTCCGAAGTGGTAGTCAACGCGTGTCCCACCGGTGGGACACGCGGGGGGGGGGGAATAAAATAAATGGGTTAAAATACTCTTGTGACGCGATGCATTGTCCCGATGAAAAAGGATATCTTTCTTTTGCAAACCGGGTCTTTTTTCAAGAATTTTTTCCTTCGAAAGGTCCGAAAGGTTGCAATTATATTCAGAATTGATTGTTTTACCAGTTTGCAAGTAATCTACAAACAAAATTCCTTTGGCATCTCAAAAAACTGATGCCATAAATTTCTTGGCCAATTTCCGGACACGAACTCGTTTCGAAGCCGAACAACCAGGTTCACACCACTCTTTAGCCTCTTGTTTTGATACAGGATCATAGTGATAGACCCAATTCTCATCCATAGTCATGAATCCAAACACACAAAATCAACTTTATCCTTTACAAAGCGCTCCATATGTTGCTGAGAAAGTCGCATTGGAATGTGTTTTTGTTCCATTGTTAGCGACCCATTGTGCACACAGCTTTCTAAAACCCAAAATTTTTCTTGAAATATGGTTCACACTGCCAAATGATCTGTGTAGACCCTCTACTAAATCTCTCTCAGTCAATCGACGATCTTCCAAAACCATATGCTTTATTTTGGCTGTGATTACTGATCTTGATGCAGTTTTTAGACGTCCTTCACGTAGATCGTCTTCAAGGCTTGTACGACTACGTTTAAATTCAGCAACCCATCTTTCTACTGTTTTAATTGTAGGTGACCAATCATTATACTCTTTAAGCATTCTTTCGTGAATTTCTTTTGGTGCTACACCTTCCAAAAACAAGAATTATCACTGCACGATATTCAATTTTTCCATTGCTGTGACACGGCGACACTAAATGGCTTGTAAACAAAGAATGAATTGACATATTGGAATAAAACTTCACATACGTTCATATGAAGAGTTTACACACAAAACAAAAAAAAATTTGGGCTAGTAGCAATGCCTTCTCCTATCGAACGACGAAACTTATTGAACAACCTGGTATTCGGTTCATGCTGACGTTAAAGGCAGTGGTCACGATGAAAAACCTCATCAAAAAACTACAACAATCAGTTCAGATCGGAAACAGCTGATGAACTAGGAAGGTAGAGCGGTGAAAAACGGGCTAGAATTAGAGCTTCTAAGGCTCAAAGATGCCAGTTCGTGCACCCGTGCACAGCGCCGCCCAAAAAGATCGCAGTCTCATGTCGAGCAGTCAAAAATCATCGACATTCAGATGAAGAAATAATGCAAATTTACCCAATAAAACAGTTGAACAATGAAAGCAAGCACTTATTCAATTTCAAGGCAGCTGATGTTCTTGATATTAGAGATCATCGATGCCGATGATGTGGAGTGGGCTGGTCCACCATAAAAAGACAAGAAAGTTCAGGCTTCAAGTTGGCCCAATACAGCGTTTTTTCACGATTCTTTCTTATAGGTTCTACTACTCGAGACCCAGAAAAGAGTTTAGAGAGGGAAAGATGACAAGCATATTTGATCGCGACGACTGTTTTTCAAGGCAAGGTCTCGTCAAATTTTGACACTACCGAAATTCGGGTTAATTAAATTGGGCTGACCAAGCTGAACACCGTCTGGACGTTTCACAAACTATGGGTTTTTACCTCTAGGGATAATCGTGGTTAGAATGACCGATATTTACAGGACAGTTTTGAAGAATGCATGGACGATGGCTAAAACATGGACGATGAACACATATTTCTGACACAGTGGTTGACAGAAATGGCCGGGATTACTTGAAGACCGCTTTTCACGCTATTTTCGCACATTCTTTAAGACTATCCGTAGCAGACGCTCCGATTCACCGGGAAATCCCGAAATCGAAATTCTCCCCGGACTCTGCCTTTAACTGGATAGCAGTGAACACGTAGCAACACAGTAGCGGCAATTCGTATACAGGAACGTTTTTTTTTCAGTCTTCGCAATCGGTTTAGTGCGATAATCAGGTGACCGATCGTGTCACTCAAGAGGTGTAAAATTGTTGCAGACGATCGGCGCTGAGCTGACAGGAGCGTATGATTGAAGTCGAATCGAGGAAAAGAGTCAGTATAAAAGCACTGCATTCTTGGACTAGAGAATGAAATTGCTGGTTAGTTAAGAATGTTCAATTTCCCCTTCTACCAAAGAGCCAAATCAATATTTTTTTGTGAAAATATGAATCGTCTGAGGGATTTTCACGAAAATTTGAACTCCCGCAGATTCTTTTTTTATCCAAAGACTTTCAGGCACCCGAAGCCGTTGTTAATTGCTATAGTTTCCTTTTTACTTGCTTTATTACTATAGCTCTTATATTACTATGCTGAGTTCATTGTCGAATAGTAATTCATTTCCGAATTTACTACTATTTTTTGCAGAAATAGATTTTTATTTTATGTTCATGGGTTTCTATGAAAAAATTATCAATAATTTGTAAGAATGATATCACTAAACAGAAGAAAATATTAGCGAACCTGCTTTTTGTGACATCGCCAAGTCGTCAGAGGGATCAGATGTTTAAAACAGCAATTATCGATTTTTAGCTTTGATAAAACGTTTTGAAATATTCTGTACTTGTATCACACACTGAACTTATTGTTAGATGCGAGTTTCAAAAGTGATCGGCTTTGACGATAAATGACAAAAACCATTCAAAAGAAGAAGAAGGAAGCTTCATTGGTTTTTCACTGAACTGAACAGCGCATTAAAGACCTCAAAAATAAAAAAAACGATAAAAGCATGTAGAAGAAGTGCTATCTCTAACGATTTCATCACAAACTTCCATTCAAATTGCAGGGCGTGATATTCATTTGCTCAGTCGGTATTCCTGATCAACAGATCGTACCTTGTTCTTACTTCCCCACACCTCAAAAGCAGCTCAGAAGTTCGAAATGTGAGCCTAAACTGACAAAACAAATGGGCGTTCTGATACCGGATTCCCTATACATATATTTGACAATGTTGGACCTTCAATGAATTCCGGCGGCATTGTCCTAGAAAAATTGAACTTTCGATTTTTCAACCTACTGTAAATATTTCGAACACATACCAGGTGTTTTGAAGCGAATTTTTTTGTCGTTCTAGGTGCGTGCGCGATGCGAGGAAAAAAGAACGACAGTGGGGAGGAGGACAGGCAGAATACGCACGCACACGCACTCAATGGCACCGAGTAAACTTCGCTTCACAATAGAGGCTGTGCACACGCCGCGGAACAGCCGCTTTGCTTCGAATTGCACAATGAAACAATCATATCGCTGCGATGAGCAGATTTGCTCATAAAATTGCAAAAATTGGAAATTGGGCTGAAAGGCATTGATCGCGATATAAAAAGTTGTCGAAAAAAACCTTAAAAATAGCTTGATCCGCCAATGGCTAAAAATCACGAAGGTTATGCGGCAAAAAACGTGCCCTAAATAGAGGTTTTACGATCCTAAATTGACACTTCGTGCACACGTGCACAGCTCCGCCTAAAAACATAGCAGTCTCGCGTGCGTATGGTCAGGAACCATTGACGTTCACAGCCAGAAATAAATGCAAATTAAGGTAATGAAAGCAGTTAAATCATGAAAACAAGCACTTCATTCAATCTTTGACTCGACGAGGACAGAATTATTTGAGCAGGTCGGTTCGAAAGATATTGTTATTCATTGAATTCGAATTTCAAGCCAGCTGATGTTTTTCATATTAAAGATCATTGATGCCGATGATGTGGAGCGGGCTCGTCCAACATCGAAAAACGGGAAAGTTCAGGCTTAAAATTTGTCCCAAAACAGGGGTTTTTGCGCAAATTTTTCCTATCGGTCCTACTACTCTGAATCCAGAAAAGGGTTTAAAGGGGGAAAAAAGACAATCATATTTTATCGCGACCACTGCCTTAAAGTGTAAAATATAGATTTACATCCGAGCTTCTGTTTATCGAATTAGACACACGTCCGGTTGTTGTTTGATGTTCTTTACTTACTCCTTGACGACGCCACTCCACCGCCTTCGTGCCCGAAGTGACAAGGCTCCACCTCCTCTGACGAGTTTAATCGCTGCGTGCAGATTAGTGATTTCGCCAAGTAATCTCGGTCGCTCTGAGTTGATTTTTGAGCGTGATGAGCGCCGCTTCCGATTGTCCTCTATTGAACACTTCTCATCTACTTCTATGTGTTAAAGAGTTCGTAAGTGGCGATGAAATTTAGTTCGGTTTTCTTCTCCGCCGTAGGGCCACAGCTGTTTATGAGCAACCAAATTGACTATAAAGCTGATACAAAATTGTTTTCATCGGTGCAAAACAAAAGTTGTTGATGAAAATCTGTACTTCGAGCTCGAAGAAGTGGCTGGCTCGTGACACAACTATTTTCTATCAAAAGCTTCACAGTTGCAATTTTTAATCCTAATTCTTAGATGCACGTTTTGAATAACCGTTCACAGACCGCAAAGTATTTCGTAGATATGCTAGAGTGGAATCTGAGTAAACATAAGCTCAAGAAATCTTTTGTTCTTTATGTGTCCTACACACTCAAGTAAGACAAACGAATAAAAATTGTAGTTTTTTTTTTGAACTTTATTTTTCTGACTCTCTGGAGTAGTCGAATAAACTAATCATTCGACTTTTCGAGTGGAGCGAATGAATTTTTCGAATAATTACATTCTCCGAATAGTCGAATTATCTGAATCCGATTTTTTTATAATACAAACATTCGAGCGAATTCGCAATTATTATATTAAGAAGTGCGAGGTGAGTATATGCTATGAAACAGCGAAATTCACATGATTCTTACGCGAGCTGGTGCGGAGCGGAGGTTAGAAACAATGAGAGACCGCATGACAGACGGAGGCTGAGGCGTCGCGTGCGCCGCTCGCGCCTCGAACGATGTGAATTACGACGTTTTATAGAGGGTACACATATTTAAACCCCAGTTCGCGAGACTACGACCTTTATCGAGACATTATTTGTATGGTATAGATGAAAAGTATGTCAATGTACTTTCACGAAAAAATATTCCACATTATAGCATAAATGGATTCAAAAAAACATTTAAGAATGTCTACTGATGTTTATATAATGATAGATCAAATACTCAAGATTTTTTAAACGATATTTAAGAGCAATATTTTGTAATCCAGCCGTGTCGAAATGAATAGCAATTCAACATTCTGAAAAACAATTTAATTTCAGTACAACATGGGACCCGCTGAGCAAAATTTATAATTCGACCTACTCTGGTAAAAATGCGATTCTGTTAAAAAGCGAGATCACTTAGAGGCAGGGTTCGCGATAAAAACGACTTTTTAGCTGTGTTCATAAGAATGTAGATTTGGCCATCACAAAAGAGAAAATAAATAAAAAAACCCGGAAATCCCCCGGAAAAACGCCCAAAAACAAAGTATAACGGCTAATTACTGGTGTCGGCCGGCCCCCTAATTAATGCGATTCCCAATAATGCTTGCTTATCCGACATTTATTTTGCTGTTAAAGTAATCAGTAGTCTCCAGAAATGTTCAGAAATTACTTAAGAAGCAAAATAAAAGTTGAAAAAACAGGCTTTTACCCAATTTTCGATAATTGGGGGCGGGAGGACACCAAGCCATAACTTTCTCCTGAGCGTTTTTTCTCCAATTTTTTACTTATTTTCTCTTTTGTGATGGCCAGATCTACCATTCTACGGTGATAGCACAACAACCGATTTTATCGAGAACCCTGCCTTTAAGTAAATCAGATCGAAGAGGCAACCGAGACCTTTCCTCTCGTCGGCACCTCAGGAAATATCCGAGTCATCTTCTTTATCCGAATCTGAAGACTCATCGAAGATGACCCATCCTTTACGTACACTTCCGTAGGGGTAAGTTATTTGCGACAATAAAGGCATCGTACGCGCTGAAACCGTACCCCACTGATTGCGCTTAATCAGACAAGCTGGTTCTAACAAGGTCACTCGCGAACTTTGGAGTTCTGAAAATGCATCAGAATGAAAAGTTTGCCGCTTGAAATTGGTTCCCTGGGTTTGGGTGTTGATTTTTGGGTCTATTTACTGTTACAAGGAAGAAAAATCCAGTGGCCACAGGCAGCGAGCGCGCGCTGGCGTGTCGTAGGGCGCAAAGCACACAGCTGTCAATCAAGGTTCGGCGCGGGGTGTGGATATCTACACCGGGGGGTAAGAGCTGCGCAATGGTGGAGGGAGGGGGGTCTGAGCTCCACCGGGAGACCACGTGAATCATTCTGACCGGGGGTAGTAGGTACCCTCTATAAAACGGCGTAATTCACATCACTCGAGGCGCGAGCGGCGCGCGCGTCGCCTGGGCCTCCGCCTGCCCTCCGCTCTCTCACTGTCTCTAACCTCCGCTCCACATCAGCACGCGTAGGAACCATGTGAATTTCGCCGTTTTATAGTCTGTACACTGTTTAAAAATATTTTTTTGCGAGTAACTCGGTAATATCGTCCAACTAACATGAAATCTTGTTGCAATTAAAATTACGTAAATGTTAAAATTATAGTAAAGGTTCTCCTACGGTTTAATATAAGACACATAAGTTCTGGGCGTGTATCCTGGATAGCTGTGTACTGAATTGCAAATAAGACGAGATTGGAGGCTACGGAATGGAGCGGAAGAAAAGAGTGGATGCGATGAATGAAGTTATTGGCAAAAGCGAAGACGAGATGTACTGAAGAAATAAATATGTTCTCAGAGAAGAACAGGTCACTTTAAATGTATGGAAAACACGCTTTAATAAGTGGTTAGATACGAAAATAGGTGCTTCAACATGACCCAGACCAGACATGGCAAAAAACGTGCTAGTTGGAAAGAGCGTCATCTAATCTGGTTACGTTTCAAATTTCATTCTACGAAACCCACACATACACAAAACACACTACACGGAATCGGTCTCGCAAGGTGCTTAATTTTCGGAAAACATTAGACCTCACATTTTTTTGCGAATTAAGGGTCACGAAAATAAGATATTCGAGTCGAGAGTGGTAAATTTACCTTATATACAAATTTTCAGCCGCTAAGATGGACGCTGAAAGGCACTTCTCTGTGTGGCCCACACCTGTAACAGGTGCGATCGCGCGGGAAGTACATTTTTTGCAAAGTATGAGTCATGAGAGTAAGATATTTTGACAGTGTCAATCTCCGTTCCGACATCGATTGATGGCAGCGGATATGAAGGACGGAACAGGTATTCATTTTGTTTCAGTTGAGACGGTACAAAGAAATGGGTTCACTTAAGGTTCCTCCAATGCTTTCTTCAAGCAAGAAATATACCTAGATGTGGTTCTTCTAATCTCTTATTCGCTTCATTAGGGTTGAAGGACAAGACCCCGTAATTTCCTGTTTCTAATTTTTGTATTCATTTTGTGTGTTGATTGTTTGTTAATGCATTATAAATTTTGAAGGTGCATATCTCATTTTATCTGATGCTCCTTAAAACTCAATCATTCATGCATCTCACTTTCAAACTGGATTTTGGTTTGAGTACGGAACATTTCTCAAATTGTTTACATTGGCCCCAAATCAAAGCATCAAGTCAGTTACTAGAGATAAAGCGATCAATCCCTCTGCAGACTAGATTATAGCGAATTTCAAAAGTTTTTATTTGTGCCCACTTTCATTGTTCTCATGTTGATTGCAAAGTTTTCGAGGTATCAATGGTAACAATTCAGTTCAAAGGTAAAGCCCTATACAATAATTTTCATTTCTCATTTCCCCAACATTTTTTCTCAGAAAACGATTTTGAATATTTGGATAAATGCAAGACTATCTTTATTAAACAGCTTCATCGAACCTATTTTGATTATATGATTTTTTAGAGGAGTCGAATGTTTCATCAACAAAGCTTGATTTGTTGCTAAGACAGAAAACTAATATATACATTAAAAATTGTTAGGGGTGTGAAAAATCGAGTTTTGGGAAAAGTTGAGGAGCATCAGATAAAGGAATAAATGCGCTTCCGAATGGCATACTACATTTTGCTGAACAGGTCTAAAAAATAAGCACAAAACTGAAACGAAAAAAGACGCGTCTATTAATTTGTCAACCTTTTGATCGAAACAAGCCGAAATATAAAATGAACTATACACAGGCGTCTAAAAATAATAGCGACTCAAATGAAGAAAAAGAATACAGAAAACGAGGCGCCTTTAAGGTAATCAAGTAACCACATTCGTTTTATAACCACTCCATGATAGGAACACAAATGGAAAATTTTGTTTTATTTAAATTAAGAAAAATATTCTCGGTAGGAATTTGGGATTCGGATGGACTTCGGGGTCATCTCCAGCTGGTTCTGAATCAAAGAACAAGGTTATGGAACCTGAAGGTGGACAGAAACATGACAAAAATATTGAAGCGAATGGAAAAACAAGGACTCCTCATTGGAGAACTGAATGAGTAGTGCATTTCTATCACCAAGGCTTGAGTGAGGTTCATGGCATACCCGGCTTAGGCTGGTGCAGAGCTTATTTGGAAGAGAATCACAAAAAAAGTTACTACCCGAGTCCCAGGTCGATTGGTCCCATTAGAGCCGAGAACGGGACGGCGGTTACCAGGGGTCGAAAAAACCGCCCGGTGACCGAGGCGCCGCTCGGCGGCAAATGTCTCCAGACGGGTGGCTTCGGTTCTAAAGTGACCTATGCTAAGCCTAGTTTCAATCGCGGACCTTTTGTGGCCGAACCAAGGACGATGAGTGTGTCTGCCGGGCGTCAAAGTTGCGAAAAAAGGCAGTTTTGACTTCGTGCTTCTGAAAAAGGTGACTAGGCGAGTTTTCCGGCTTGGACTGGTGCAGTGCTTATTTGGAAGGAAATCACAAAAGAAAGTTACTGCACGAGTCCCAGGTCGATTGGTCTCATTAAAGCCGAGAACGGGACTTCGTAAGTTCCATGTGCAAATCCTATGTATCGATCACCCGGGTAGCCGTGCTATGCATGGTGCCGCAAAGCGTGAAATAATGAAAAAGCGTCTTTGATAAGTTGAAGGGGGGACGCAAGATTTTCCAAGTTGGGTAGAGGGGCCGCACCTCCGAAGGGCTAGTACCCTGGCCTGGAAAGAGCAGAGCCTTCTAATTATCACTTCTCGTTTTGGAATTATTGCTGTTCTTTGCCATGTTTTGTTTCAATTTTTCCTTGTTCGCCCATCGAATGCCGAAGGCTTTTCACTGTTTCTTTATCATTGTCGATGGCGCACCATCAGTGCAAAATAAATATAAATATAAATATATAAAAACTCTGTATCCAGGAAAGTGTTTAAGAAAAAAAGAAGGCAGGCGTTTTTTAGCGCGACCACTGCCCGATAAGACTGTTTTTCTTCTTCCCCTCTCTAAACCCTTTTCTGAGTTTGAAGTAGTAGGGCCCATAAGAAAGAACCGGTAGTTTGGGCCAATTTTAAAGCCTTAACTTTCTTGTCTTTTAATGGTGGACGAGCCCACTCCACATCATCATCGATTATCTCTAATATCAAGAACAACAGCTGGCTTGAGCTTGAATTTCAATCAATGAACATAACTCATCCAGTCAAAAACATTGACTGAAATGCTTGCTTCCATTGTTCAATTGTTTTTATTAGGTAAACTTGCATTTATTTCTTCCTCTGAATGTCGATAATTTTTGATTGCTCAAAATGAGACTTTTTGGGCGGCGCTTTGCACGTGTGCACGAACTGGTATCTTCGGGCCTTAGGAACTCGAATTCTAAAGCCTCTTTCACAGTTCGCGGGCTGACGTCGGTCGACTCGTTGTCAAATTTGATAATTCAAGATATTAGGTTGTCCGATAAGTTCTAGCCGTTTTTTTAAATTAAAAAATTAGCGATCGAAATGAAATTTTTTGGTACAATGTTTTGTATTATTCGAAAGAGAATTTTTCGCTCTACAAGAAAGTCTATTTGGTTTTTTTGTTTCGATTAGTTTTTGTTAATTTTTAGAGCATTTAAATGGAGTGTCAAGTCGACAAAAACGAGCATTTTCGACACCATCTACTTTTTGCGTTTAACCGAGGTGCCAAAGCCACGGAAGCTGCTAGAGAGATTTGTGCCGTATACGGAGAGGGTGCCATAGCTGAAAGAACTGCTCGATATTGGTTTGCGAAGTTCAAAAGTGGCAATTTTGACCTCAAGGACGCATCTCGTTCCGGGCGACCAAGTGAGTTTGATGAAGAGCGTTTGGATCAACTTCTGCACGAAGACGCGCGTCAAACAACCAGAGAATTGGCAGAGCGAAGCGGAACTTTATGTTCAACAGATGCAACGATTAAACAACGCCATCCAGCAAAAACGACCTGATAGGCAATATGGCGTTCTTCTGCAACACGACAATGCCCGTCCCGACATTGCCATTATGACCAAGGAGGCGATTCAAACGCTTGGTTGGGAAGTGCTGCCACATCCTCCATACTCTCCAGACCTAGCGCCATCGGATTTCCACCTCTTCCTATCTCTTTCAAACGCTTTGCGCGGCGTTTCGTTCAATAATGACGTCGAATTATGGGTGTGGTTAGAAGAAGTTTTCGAATCGAGGCCGGACGGTTTCTACCGAAGAGGAATCGAAAAGCTCGTTGAACGTTGGGAGCAAGTCATAACAAACAACGGAGAATACATCATTGAATAAATTGTTGTTATTTTATGTTTAAAAATAAAGTTATAAAAAATTTTAAAAAACGGCAACAACTTATCGGACAACCTGATAGATAAGATGGATAGGATAGAGTAGATAGATATTCGACATTCGATAACGAGTCGTCAGACGTCGATCGGGCAACTGTGAAAGGGGCTTAACCCGTTCCTCACCGCGTTACCTTCATAGTTTCTCAGCTGTTTTCGATCTGAGCTGATTCATGCAGTTTTTTTTTTCGATAGCGTTTTTCTTAGTCACCACTGCCTTTAACCCATTCACGACCAGGTGTCCCACCGGCGGGACACGTTTTTCAAAAATAGATTTCTTCGCCGCCAGAAGCAACTTTCAATTCTTTATATGATCGAAGCATTTTCCTACCCTAAACTTGAATACAAACCTCGTGGTTCGCCGGTAGTCCAAAGACAACAACGGATTCGGACCTTTTCAGGAATACCGTTAGTTGAGGTGAGAGAAAAAGAGCCTTAGCAGCCATTTCAGAAGCACCTTATAATTCCATTTTAGTTCTATCGCTATTTTTTATGTTTAAAAAGAGAAATATATCGTTTGAAACTTGTTTACTCTTCTCAGAACGTTGCAACTTAGTTGACTGTGCTGCGGTTTCAAGGACTTGTTTCTAAAACGAGAGGGTGTTGGGAGCTCAAACTGTGATAATGTTCCTCCAGCGTTACTAGCTACAGTATGAGGAGAAAAGAGAAAAAGGAATCACCCGTGGAACGCTAATCAAACTAGCGTGTCCCACCGGCTGGTCACGGTATACGGTGACACACTATTGCATGCAGTCGTGAATGGGCTAAAGGCAGAGTTCACGATAAGAATCGTTTTCCTGTTTTTCTTTCTATCTTGAAGACGGCCCCGTGCTGACTCCTATGATGTCTCTGAAATATTACAAGCCCTTCTGAGAACGGAGTTATGGTCCGTCAAAAACTGAGCTAAGGAAACATGGTGGACGAGTTGTCCGAGGCATGTAACTGCCGTCTTTTGCATCCGATGAATGCGAGCTGACCTGAGTAAAGAGTTAAGTTGAAAATAAAGGGGAGAACGGGGCTAATGATTGGAAATTATCGCTCATCTCACGATCTCGAGCATGGACTTGTTCAGGTCGGTGGCGTGTGTTGCGCTTTTGGGGTTTGCCCTGCGCTCGAATTGGCAACTTCGGGCTCCTTTGAAGCTTTTCCTGGCTCGTTTTCATCCGTACTTTCGACGTCAACGTTACAGTGCGCCCCTCCACTACCCATTCCTAGTGGAAACTGAAATACATTTTTTATCGTGAACACTGCCTTCAAAAGCACAGCAGAGCACGCGGAGAATTATTTTCAAACTTTTTATGCTGATCTTGGAGAGAGTCATACGCTGATCACAGTGGTTTCTCTGAAATCGTCCAAGACCCCCTACAAACGGAGATATTGCTCCTTGAAGATGCCTGCATCTTGAGGACAAAAATTTGGTGGACGAGATGTCTCGAGCCTGTAATTCCCTTCATTCGCAATCGTTGCGCGAGAACTATCCAGAATAAGGAGACAGCCAGGCAATGGACTGAAGAACGACGACTTGTTGAGAATTCATAAATCCATCTAGCCGCATTCGAGTTCGAAAATCCAGTAGGGGGTGTGGCCCGTGGTGGTGAGCCGAAGTCGGGCCTGTGGTGGTCGCTTATATATCGCTTATTTGGAGGAATTGAGATCTCGCACTGGGCACGTGCTATACAGGAGGGACCTACTACACAATGAAATAAAAACCAAAAAAATTCATGTATGAGGGTGTACTGTGCCTTTTATATTAGTGTTGGTCTGCGTCGGCACTTTCTCTGGTGCACCGGTGGAGACTCTAGACATGGTTTGTTTGTTTTTGTTTGCACGATATCCGTTTACTGCACGAAAAATAGTCGAATGCACTATTTCAAAGGAAAAAACCGTGGACAATTTTTTTCAATATCAATTCCTGAAGACTGCGAATCCCATGAAGATCTGAGTGTACAAATGAGGAACGAATGCGAAGGTAACTATGTAGTAGGCATGGCATTCAGTACAATATAAAGACTAATACAATGTATAGATTAGAGTTTTCCAGAATTTGAATATTCGAAATAAATTAAAAATAATTTCCGGGAAATTGAATTTTTGGTCTTGCTTACCCTTTGCTATAGAGGTTCATTGGTAATTTTCGTGAAGGCCTTATCCGACTAACACAGTTGTTCCGAAAATGACGTCAAATTTGCACTATGATTTTCGAAATTTCCTTGCCTCAGAAATCCGTTAGGAAAGGACGAAAATCCCGAGACTTTTCCGGATTTTTGGAACTCCTAACGATTGGAATCAAAATTTTTCGTTCCAAATCGGTTTCAAGAAAAATACATACGAGACATGTCGCCCCGAGCACTTTTCTGAATAGATAAATACGAGAAAATGGAACAGAGAAGACTCTCTGTCTTGAGTGTGAGGCTTTGTCCAACTGCAAGTTCAAAAAATATGTGAATAAATGGAGGACAGTCACACATATTTAATCAAAAATGTAAGCGAAACCAAAGAATCGGATGCAGACCTTGTGCAGCCCCCCCCCCCCCTTCCCCCTCCCCGCCGAAGTCACCGCAGTCCGACTCTTCCGCATCTAAGACTTTTGATGATTGGTTTATGGTGGAGTTTAGGGCCCACCAAGTTTGTTGTCGTAGGTGGCACACGGGGCGTGACGAACCTGAAGTTGGTTACCATCTTTACTTGGGGACGGCGGGAGTTTGCTAAGGGTTCTAGGGTGCAGGCTCAAGAAGCGGTCGCTGCGAGCCTTAAAGGCAGTGATCGCGCTCGAATATGCTTGTCTTCTTCTCCTCTCTAAACCATTTTCTAAACTTAGAGTGGTAGGACCTAAAAGAAAAATTGCGAAAAAAAAGCTTTTTTTTTGGGCCAGATTTGAAGCCTGAACGTTCTTCTTTTTTCTTGGTGGACGAGCCCACTCCACATCATTGGCATCGATGATCTCTGATATCAAGAACATCATCTGGCTTGAAATTGAATTTCAGTCAATGAACCTTTGGATTTATGTATACATCTAGTCAAAAACATTGACCGAAGTGCTTGCTTTCATTGTTCAACTGTCTTTATTTTAAAAAAAAATTAGCATTTATTTCTTCCTCTGAATGTCGATGATTTTTGACTGCTCGGCATGAGACTGCGATCTTTTAGGGCGGCGCTGTGCACGTGTGCACGAACTGTTATCTTTGGGCCCAAGAAACTCTATTTCTAGCCCGTTTTTCACCCCTCTACCTTCACAGTTTTTGACTGTTTTCGATCTATGCTGATTTTTGTAGTTTTTTTTCAATAACGTTTTTCATCGTGACCACTGCCTTTAATGAAACGCAGAGAAATCATGTTGAACAGCTCTCTCTCCCTCTTTTTGACCTTTGGTTCGACACAAACCAGCACAGAAAGCACCTATCATTCCACAATTTACATGAAACGCCATACACTATCGTTACTCTCACGCACTACACACCACCACTGAACATTACCTACCGCATTTTCTCTTTAAAAAGTACACGTACTTCTAATTCTTAGGCCTCTACTTTAGATATAATTCAATTAGAGGTGTACTTCGAACAGAGGATGTATTATACGTCTATTTCTCAGATCCCCCTATTACATGTACTTCTAATAGAGGCTGTACTACTTTTTGGGCACAATTATTCTTTTTTCCAAAGATGAACTGTTTGTATTTCCAGCAGAAATTCCATGTTTAACACGAAGATTATGTATCTATTCAAATCTCCGACCGCCACCATGAAAACGTAGACACTCAAGCTGAATCGATTCGACGCTTCCACAACCATTGCTATCACCCTCATTTTCAAAACCACAACAGTGCGTTTCAAATGTATAGACATACCCTCTATTACGTCGTTATCCGATCTGAATGGAACTCGTCGTGCCCGAAAACCCTAGTGTACAGCACTTCAACGTCTCAAGTGAGAACACTAGATACTTTTGGTTTTAAATCTTAAAATGCAGCGTCTCAAAAGTATACACGCACTTACGAATCGCTGAAGCTATATTACCAAAAATAACAGACAATGAAAGCTTAGTAGCAGAGCGGTCCTCCATGCTCAGAAATCACTTCATAAACGCGATTTCGCATCGAATCCACCAGCCTCCGCGAAACATGAACGTCCAAGCGGTCCCAGGAACGGCTGATTGCTGCCTTGAGGTCTTCAGCGTTTGCGTAAGCTCGGACTTGATCATAGATGTGACGTACCAGCATACCCGAGTCATTCTCCATGGGATTAGGATTGGGAGAACATGCAAGCCAGTTCATTCACTTTACCTCACTCTCCTCAAACCACGCCTTTGTCGACCGACTCACGTGGACTAACGCATTGTCTTGTTGGAAAACAAGCTCTCCTCTGTCCTGCTGTGTGAGGAAAGCCAAGAGGTGACATCTGAGCATGAGCTGATACTCAGCGGAGTCCATATGATTGGAAATGATTGCAATCTCCAAAACGCTGTCACTGCAGAAAGCTCCCCAAACCATGACACTACCACCTCAGAAGATCCGCTTGCTAAAGAACATGGGTTCCTTCCGAAGGTCCCTCCAGTCTCCATGTGCGACTCTCCATAAACCTCGGCATGGTAATAATCTAGATGTCTGATGATGTTGTACTCGACACGAGGTTGGTATATCTTCTTTATGGCCGACGTTTCGGAGAAACCTCCTTCTTCAGAGCCTGAAAGGATCGAATAAGATTTGCGCTTACTCGATCAAACGTCGCCTTAAACTTACCGATTCGAGAGCCCAAATTTCCCCCGCGTGGGTGTGAGAGAGGAGGGCAGATGAACCTCACCCAGCCAGGAACTCGCCAGTAAACAAACCAGCGCGGTTAGTCAATAGTATAGCCATCTCGCTCATTTAGGTCCGAGCAGAACAAGCAGCGGAGCGGTTGGTCATGGCAAAACACAACAGTGATAGGAGATTTCGACATGATACGCCCGATAAGCCTCACTTCGACTGACTCAGAATGAGGAGGAGAGGCTATAGGAACGCTGTAGACCACCAATTGTGATGTTAGAAGGCTAGTCTTACGTATGGCCTGAGTTCCCGCGTTATATGCAGACCTTCTCCCTTTCGATTAATCTGCGGGTCATAAGCTTGAATGAAAAAATGCGTCTAATGTTTTTCGCGCTGCGGTATCAGTCTCCCGAGCCATTATCTCGACCTTGATATCAAAGCTCTCACCAAAATGGGTCATGACCCGATGCGCCCCAAGCACTGTTGTTTCCCGCTGCCTTTCTTTGCCGTCCAAGTGTTCTTTGATCCTGACATGGAGCGGCCGCGACGTTTCCCCGATGTATTTTTCGCTGCACAGCTCACAGGAAATCATATAGACCACACCGCACGTGGTGCAATCCCCGTCCTTGCCAGCCGGGCAAATCACAGAGTTGGGAGTTGTACATATGCGGTCATAAATGCGGTTTCGGACGAGACGTCTTTTAAGGTTGTTAGGAGGGATATCGACCAAAAACACGGAGTTTTCCAGTCCCGTCTTCCTTAAACATTTCCTGATTGAAATGCTCAGTTGATCGGATATGAACGGTACTTTGAAGGGAATTTTCTGTTCAATTGAGCTACTCTGAGTTACATTGCGCAACGTTGTGTTTCTTGATCTGCGCCAACTAAATTCGCTGGAGTATCCGTTCAGATCGGCTATATCTCGAGCCCTTCGGATAGATTCCGTTCTTTCCTCTTCTCCGCTACATACATCACTGGCTGTTCGGAACATATTCGCTATTACAGCTTTCTTTGTTTGATATGGATGTGCTGACCGAAAATGGACGATTATGTTTTTATTGTTGGGTTTGCGGTACCACTTTGTAGCATATCCTCCGTCACGCAAATGGACTCGAACATTCAAGAAAGGCAGCCAATCTTCGACGGGTTTCTCCTGGTGAACTTTATGCTTTCTGCCCGAGAGTTCAGAATGTCAAAGCAATGATCCATCTCTTCCTGTGTGGCACAGACGATGAAACAGTCATCTATATACCTGCAATAAAGCATGGGAAGGCGGGCTAGCACCGGAAGTTCGATTTTTCCCATATAGGCGATAGCAAGAGTGGGCGCAAGGCGCTGTCCCATTGCCAGCCCTCTGATCTGCTTGAAATAGCGGCCACACCATCTAAAAACATTGCAGCTGAGACTCTGTTTTATGAGTGACATCAGTTGGCCAATGGATAGTCCGTACGTGTTGACTGAACTTTGGTGTTGTGTGAGTAGTTCGAAAATTGCCTGCATTGCGTGCTCGTTGCTGACATTTGTGTACAACGCAGTTACATCGAACGATTCCATAATACAGGAATTATTTAGTTGTGCGCTGCGCAAATTGTCAAGAAAACACTGAGTGTTTGGGAGATGCGCTGGAATGAAGTTTAGCAGCTGCTTCAATACACAGTTCATGAACCACGCAATTCTGTCCGTAGGACCGCCCACGCAGCTGATAATCGGCCTCACTTTGATAGCGGAGGGAGAGATTGTAGCCAGATCTTCACCCTGCGGAAATTTGTGTGTTTTCACCAGCAGATAGAGAACTGGACAACTTGGTGTGTCAAGTTTCAGCCGTTTTATGAAGTACGGGTTCAGCCCAGCTGCTTTTCCCACTTTTACCCACTCTCTGTTAAGCTTACGGTACTGTGTTTGGAACTCCTTCGCCGAGGAAGGGTTGTAAATGGTCGTATCCTGAAGGTGACTTTCCGTCATTGAAGTATCGATTTGGTTAGGAATCACGACAAACTCTCCTCCTTTGTCACTGACGGACAGGCGTATCGCTTTTGATTCCACAGATTCACGTATTTCTTTGATACCGCGTAGTTGAGCCCGAGAAAGGTTTGAGGGAATGTTTTGCCTGCGCGCTCTTTCAAACAACTTGAAAACCTCGTCCGCAAAGATACGAAAACTTATGTCAGAAGCCAGGTCAGGATCTTCCTGTTTGAAAAATGTGCTTGGGAATGGCACTTGAGGTAGGGTCCCCTCTCGATCGCGGGTCACACCATTATTAGATCTGGCTTTGTGTCGCAGACGGTCTTGAAGTCCGTGAAGACTACAGATAACTTGACGCATGCTGATTGCAGATATAGATTGAGATGGCAAGAAACTGGGGCCCATTTCTAAAACTGAACGCGCATCTTCGGAGAGGCAATTTTCGAACTACTCACACAACACCAAAGTTCAGTCAACACGTACGGACTATCCATTGGCCAACTGATGTCACTCATAAAACAGAGTCTCAGCTGCAATGTTTTTAGATGGTGTGGCCGCTATTTCAAGCAGATCAGAGGGCTGGCAATGGGACAGCGCCTTGCGCCCACTCTTGCTATCGCCTATATGGGAAAAATCGAACTTCCGGTGCTAGCCCGCCTTCCCATGCTTTATTGCAGGTATATAGATGACTGTTTCATCGTCTGTGCCACACAGGAAGAGATGGATCATTGCTTTGACATTCTGAACTCTCGGGCAGAAAGCATAAAGTTCACCAGGGAGAAACCCGTCGAAGATTGGCTGCCTTTCTTGAATGTTCAAGTCCATTTGCGTGACGGAGGATATGCTACAAAGTGGTACCGCAAACCCAACAATAAAAACATAATCGTCCATTTTCGGTCAGCACATCCATATCAAACAAAGAAAGCTGTAATAGCGAATATGTTCCGAACAGCCAGTGATGTATGGTTTCCGTTTTCAATCTAGTCTGACGCATGGACCAGGCGGCTGGCCGTGCGGGGTTGGCGGCCTCAATGGAGAATGCAGTTTCGATTCCCGCGGCATGATCTACCGCCGCAGCCTCGTCCATTCATCAGACTAGAATTATTGCGCGCACTCTATGTAGCGGAGAAGAGGAAAGAACGGAATCTATCCGAAGGGCTCGAGATATAGCCGATCTGAACGGATACTCCAGCGAATTTAGTTGGCGCAGGTCAAGAAACACAACGTTGCGCAATGTAACTCAGAGTAGCTCAATTGAACAGAAAATTCCCTTCAAAGTACCGTTCATATCCGATCAACTGAGCATTTCAATCAGGAAATGTTCAAGGAAGACGGGACTGGAAAACTCCGTGTTTTTGGTCGATATCCCTCCTAACAACCTTAAAAGACGTCTCGTCCGAAACCGCATTTATGACCGCATATGTACAACTCCCAACTGTGTGATTTGCCCGGCTGGCAAGGACGGGGATTGCACCACGTGCGGTGTGGTCTATATGATTTCCTGTGAGCTGTGCAGCGAAAAATACATCGGGGAAACGTCGCGGCCGCTCCATGTCAGGATCAAAGAACACTTGGACGGCAAAGAAAGGCAGCGGGAAACAACAGTGCTTGGGGCGCATCGGGTCATGACCCATTTTGGTGAGAGCTTTGATATCAAGGTCGAGATAATGGCTCGGGAGACTGATACCGCAGCGCGAAAAACATTAGAGGCATTTTTCATTCAAGCTTATGACCCGCAGATTAATCGAAAGGGAGAAGGTCTGCATATAACGCGGGAACTCAGGCCATACGTAAGACTAGCCTTCTAACATCACAATTGGTGGTCTACAGCGTTCCTATAGCCTCTCCTCCTCATTCTGAGTCAGTCGAAGTGAGGCTTATCGGGCGTATCATGTCGAAATCTCCTATCACTGTTGTGTTTTGCCATGACCAACCGCTCCGCTGCTTGTTCTGCTCGGACTTAAATGAGCGAGATGGCTATACTATTGACTAACCGCGCTGTTTTGTTTACTGGCGAGTTCCTGGCTGGGTGAGGTTCATCTGCCCTCCTCTCTCACACCCACGCGAGGGAAATTTGGGCTCTCGAATCGGTAAGTTTAAGGCGACGTTTGATCGAGTAAGCGCAAACCTTATTCGATCCTTTCAGGCTCTGAAGAAGGAGGTTTCTCCGAAACGTCGGCCATAAAGAAGATATACCAACCTCGTGTCGAGCACAACATCATCAGACATCTAGGTCCCTCCAGTAGCAGGCATATCCATCGGAACCATTCAAGTTAGACATGTTTCCGTTGAAAAGTATCACCTAAACACGAATTTTGACAAAAATCGCGTGACCCTAAAAAAGGTATATATACTCACTTTGGGCCACTCCGTCGCAATGTTCCTCTTACCGAACTGTAGCCATGCTGGCTTGTGAGTGCCAGTGAGACGTGGGGCGGATCGGAGACGATGACATACGATATTTCCATTTTGTCGAGGGGCCCTCCAGACAGTCGTTTTTGAGACAGAAGTCGACAATTCAGCTTGAACCCCAAAAAAATCATGATCGCGCAGATACCTGTCGACAACACTCGCAGAACGCCCGAGTATCTTGGCAATCTTCCGGTCTCTCACTTCTGCGATATTCAGGGCACGTACTTGTGTGTACTCACTCTCCGAGAGACAGGTACCACAGGGCATTTTTGATATAAGTTACAAACAGGTACACCTATATATTTACCCTTTGCAGCGGGGCACTTGGCTATTAAAATTCGGGTTTTTTGCAGTGTTGATAGTGCGTTTATACTTTTGAAACGCAGTATTTTGCGGTATAAAAATAATTTTTCACTTTCACCTTAATTTTTCACTAATGGCACTGAGGTGTTGTATACGATATTCGCTCACGACGAGTTCAATGGTAATGATATCTTTTGCATCCGATCACATTCAGGTCCGATAACGACGTATTAGAGGGTGCGTCCATATATTTGAGACGCTGTCTTTGGCTAGGTGAATTTCTTTCAAGTTCAAGTAATGTACATATTAGTGGGGCATCGCTTTCGTCGACAATCGCTCGACCAAGAAGACCAATAAGGATAGAGTCGTGCGGCTTGAAAGAATGAAGCTGATCGTCTTTTGAGCCATCTAGAGAGATCGAAAAAGATTCTACTTAAACGACTTGACTACATGAAGTCGTTCACAAATTGATCAAAACAGTCCACAATCCACTGTAGGTGAACATCCATCATTGGTGAAGCCGTATTCCCCCGTCGTGTTAACGATTTCTCTACATGAATCGTCCAATCGTCATAACGCTTCCTATCTTCGCAAGGACCGTTACCTTTAGCGTCTTGGACCAGAAAGAGCTCATCTTTCAAAGAATATCGCCTAATTAAATCAACATTCCTGTAAATCCTCTAAACGGACTACAAGCATTCGCCGCAAATAGCCGCACTATCAATTTCCAGCTCTCGGTTTTTTTTTTGGTCAATTCGTCAAAGTGGCCTCGAAAAGTGTCCCTTACAAGCAATCTTTGGCCAAAAAAAGAATCGCCGATAATTTGTTTGAGAAAATTCAAAACTCGCGAATACTCAAGAAAAAACATCTTTTGCATTCTGACCACTCTCAAATGTCGCATTCGGAGCTCCGAGCACCTATCCTTGTACCGAAGATCCACCCGAAGATGAAAGCGCGCTTACACTCCACGGGTAGCATATGTAGGTGAACAGTGGGGTTGACAGCCGGGTTTCACCTGTTGACGGCAGGCCAACCGAATTTCCGTTCATTCTCTCACATACACGCACACACACAGGGTAAGGCGAATACACGTATATAAAAAGGATAGATGAAAAATTCGAGTTGGAAAGCACACCCCAGTACTGTCTCACTTTTCGTCATAAACGTGATTGCCTGGAACCAACCCATGGACCAAGGCCTTCATATCGCTGATCCATACAACGAACTCAGTTCTAGCAAATCAGGCCAAGTATTCTGAAAGTAAGCACAAATATCAGCTTTTCTGCCTTCACTAGCATGCAATGCAGGCAACGAGCGAAACGGACTGTCATTCGCAAGTGTCGAGCATCTTTTCTCATTCATTTGTTTGTCACTGAGGAATTCGTGTTTGTTTGCTCTAGTGCCACAGTTTGATTAATTTGAAGCTGGCTTCCAGCCTCTCTATATGCATCTTCTAAGGACTCCAAACTTGTTTTTCTTTCTCATCTGCTGTTGTTTCCATTCATTTTTTATGTATTCCCTTGGTTGTAAGGAAATGCTTCCTCTTTGGCAAATATCGCACGAGGGCTCCTTGTCCAAATGAGGGCTTGTTAAAACGCTCATCACCGCTCATGAATACGATATTTACTCCTACTGCGGAAGAGTCTACCACCATTTCAAGTCTCGTTTTTTAGTATCACATCACCCTTGCGTCACCATTTGGAGTTCGGAAGCACCTGTATTTACAAAAGAATGAGCTGGGAATCGGACCATCTCAACTAGTGTGCGTATCACGTTTTATCTGAGGCGTTCTCGCCTAGACTTTAGTTGAGGTATTAGACGAGGTCATCCGATTTCACGCGTAAATGAAAATTCCCAAATCACTATCGAGTTGAGATGCGTGCCAAATTAGGCATACGAATCTAATTTTGAAGCCTTTTAAGCTTTCCAGACTAAAAAGGTCTTCTCAAGCGATCTCATTTTTCTCTACTCAACATCGATTTAGAGATTCTTCGGAAAAACGAAGAGTACAATGCGGAAAGCATATGAATACTGCCGGAGGCTACAGACGTTGTGACGTGTTGAGCGCGTCCATTCCTCTTCTATTCGTTCATTCTTTACTTACTTGGGTACACGATACTTCTCATTCTCATATATCTACATTCTCATTTCGTGTCAAGTCTCAGCATTCTGTGACATTGCAGTTCATCTTGTGTCGATACTTTCTTCAAGCCAAAGAGACTCAGAGATTTTCCAGAAATAACATCACTTTAAAAATTTCAACTGAAAATATCGTAACATTTTCGCTGCGGTGTAGAGGCGGGAGAAGCCTGAATGAAGCAGTCTCACAAGGGAAGTGCTCACAGCGGTAAACGCACCTAAGGAAACGGTATGCACTGTCAGTACTACCACACTCAACTACCCTCCTTCCTGATTGACACGATCAATGAGTGGAGGCAGCCGAAATCAATGAGCGGAGAGAGCCAAACTTTGCGGGCTTGTAGCTCCTCGGAATCAACAGCTCGGGGCTGGATATTTCACAAAGTTACTATAGAAGACCAAGAGAAACTGACAGTGCATACCGTTTCCTTAGGTGCGTTTACCGCTCTAAACACTTCCCTTGTCAGCCGATATAACGCAATTTCATGCAGCATTTAGGACTGAACTCCATTGATACGTTTTATTTCGCTTTACAATAGTCGATTCTAATTGGAATAGCGACACTTTATCTACTTGACTAGTGACCCTTCGGGATCCTAGCCCGTGGCAGCCATGTGACTTGAAGGCGCGTGCCCCTGGCAGTTTTGTTGAGTACCAGGCTTTTGAATAAGTTTTGTCGTTCGATAAGAAAAACACGATTTTATGGTTCAGAATGCACTTAATTATTCAGTATAATCTCCCTGAACATTAATACACTTGCTCCAACAATCCTCAAATCTGTGTATCCCATCCATGAAGTGGGAATTCGGAAGGTCTGCAAAATACGCTTCAACAGCCGTTATGACCTCTTTTTTTGATAAAAATCGTTTGCGGCCCATCTTTCTACTGTTCTAATTGTAGGTGACCAATCATTATACACTTTTGACATTCGTTCGTGAATTTCTTTTGGTGCTACACCTTCCAAAAATAAGAATTTTTTTACTGCACGACATTTAATTTTTTCCATTGCTGTAACAAGGCGACACTAAATGGCTTGTAAACAAAGAATGAGTTGACAGATTGAAATGAAACTTTACAAACGTTCATATGAAGAGTGTACCAACGAAACAATTAATTTTGGGCTAGTAGCAACGTCCTCTCTTATCGAACGACAAAACTTATTGAACAACCTGGTAGTTAGGGGGTGTTTTCGATGGAGAAAAAGCTTCTGACAAATTATGTAACCTACCACAGCGATTTCCCGTACCCGACAAACGCGCTCCGCGTCCAATCAATCCAGTAAGTTTTCAACTTACTGAAATTCTCGTGTAAATTCATTTGGCTACGCTTCTATGCAGTATTCGTTTGGCTGCGCCAATAAATGGGCCGGTTCCTCCGGCACGTGAACGTGCTTTGAAATAACTGCTTCGTACAAATGCAATGTTATTCTGATTAGTCATTCTCGGCGATTTCGGTTCAACTTCGTTCAAAACCATTTCTCAATGTGAGAAGATCTCGAGGGTTCTGGTAAAGAAGGCTCACCCGATTCATGTTTTTTATCGGCGCTGTCATGTATTGCTTCCAGGGTTGGGAAAATTCTTTAGTTCAAAAGAGATTTCACACAAACTTTTGCTGTGATGTTTTCGAAAATTTCATTCAACGCGCAGCCGATTACATGAACTCCGAAAAACTCTTGTTGCTGACAGAAAACACAAGCTCCTTTGTTGCGTTGTGCGTCACCTTTCGTGGGATGATCTCAACATTGAGGTTATTTTCCTCTCTTTTAAGCATTGCCAGCTACGCGACTTCCTCCCCATCAGTCTTTTCGTCTTCGTCGAGGACTGGCCAAAGCAGGTCCACAGCTTGAGCCATGACTGAAGCGTACCTTCCGGCGGCCTTCGTCGATTTTCTTTTCATCTCACTCACACACAACATTCTTCTCTCCCCCCACCCTTCCACCAATAATGTTGTTGCTCTTTGTTTTCTCGTTCCGTCTTTATACAACGTTAAAGACATCGTGCCAGCGGATAACCCTATCCCGTATTTTCTTTTTTGATAGTTCATACACTTCTACTTCTCTCGTCTCTTCAGTACTTGTAATTCTAATAAATGTGCACATCGAGAACATTAAGGGCTTTTATTCTCAGCATTGTTCTGTGGATTTCGCGTGTGTTTCTTTCATTTCCGACATTTTTCAGTCTTATTCTGTAGATTTCTATAGCAAAATCCATAGTCTTTGCTTTCCATCTCTTCAGTCTTCTTTTTTAAAGCCATCAATCACGTCTTCTGTCATTTAAAGGCACTGTTCACGATCATTTTAATTTCCGAATTATGCACATAACACAAAGCGTCGACCTCCAAGTGTTAGCAGAATTACGAAGAAACGGCGAGAAATGCATTAAAACGTCGTATTTCAGTGATACTATTCTCTGGCCTGGACTAGTTGCCCGGTTGGATGAACATATTCCCGGTGGTTAAAGGCAGTGTTCACGATGAAAATCGTTTTTCTGTTTTTTCCGCCTATCTTGAAAACTGTCCCATGCTGATTCCAATGATGTCTCTGAAATCGTGCAAGACCTAGTGGGAACGGAGTTATGGTCCCTCAAAAACTGAGCTAACCAAACATGGTGGACGAGTTGTTCGAGGCTTGTAACTTCCGTCTTTTGCGGCCTATCTATGCTAGCTGACCTGAGTAAAGAGAGAAGTTGAGAATGAAGGGAAGAACGGGGTTACTGATCGGAAATCATCGGTCATCTCACGATTTCGAGCATTCATTTGTTCACGTCGGTGGGCGTGTATTGCGCTTTTGGGGTTTGCCTTGCTCTCGAAGTGGCAACTTCGGGCTCTTTTGGGGCTCTTCCTGGCTCGCTTTCATGCGTTCTTTTGACGTCAACGTTACAGTGTGCCCCTCCACTACCCATTCCTATTGGAAACTGAAACACATTTTTTATCGTGAACACTGATTTTAAATTTCCTTGGATTTTACGCACAGTACACACCAAGGGAGGAGCATGAACGACTTTTACGTTCTGACGCGACGCGCAACGAAAATCCGTTCTGTTAGCTCCGCCGCTACCGCGCTTTTACCATAAGCTCCCGAAAGTTCGGTTGCAATGAACGCGCCTTAGCCACGGAGTAAACAAAACAAATTTCCGCCGCCCGCTTCGCTTCAGAATCATAAACTCGCCCAAGCTCCCCCTTTGTTGAAAAAGGGCGAATGCAATCAAGAGAGAATTCATGTGACTTTAAAGGCAGTGTCCACGATAAATATAAATCTTGAAAACGGTCCCATGCTTATTCCAACGAAGTCTCTGAAATCGTACAGGACCTTCTAGGAATAGAGTTATGTTCCCTCAAAAATTGAGCTAGAGAGGAGTGGTGGACGAGTTGTCCGAGGTTTGTAACTTCCGTCTTTTGCAGCCGATGTATGCGAGCTGACCTGAGTATGAAGAAAAGTTGAGAATGAAGGGAAGAACGGGGTTACTGATCGGAAATCATCGCTCATCTCACGATTTCGAGCATTCATTTTGTTCACGTCGGTGGGCAGGCATCGCGTTTTTGAGGTTTGCCTTGCGCTCAAAGTGGCAACTTCGGGCTCTTTTGGGGCTCTTCCTGGCTCGTTTTCATGCGTTCTTTCGACAGTAACGTTACAGTGTATCCCTCCACTACCCATTCCTAGTGAATTTCAAACACTTTCTTCATCGTGAACAGTGTCTTCAAGCGATGAAGGTTATTATCAAAGTAGACCTATACAGTGCATTTCAGAAGTATGTGGACAGTGCAGAAACAGTGAATTCACCCCTCTTTATCAAATTTGCTCAACCGTACTGTTTCTATTTTTTTTTCTGAAGTTGAATTCTCCCAGTTAACATGCTTCTTACATTTCTGAACCTCACCATCATTCTTGAAAGAAATCGAGAAGCTTTTTGTTTGTTTTAAAAGTATCGGGACACTTGCAAACAAACAACAGAAAACAAGAAATTCATTGATATTCAAAAGTTTATGGGTCCTTCCGGTTTCTTTATGCGCTCGAATATCCTCCTTGGAATACTGCTGACCAAGTTCTGGGTCGTCGTGTCGTCAATCTTGCTCCAATCACTCAACACCGCCATCCTCAGCTCTTCCGTTGTAGTGTACTGCTTATTATTAAAGTAGACCTCGCGAGCCATGATGCCCTAAAGATTCTCAACTGGATTACAGTCGGGCTAGCAAGCTGGCCATTCCAGAGATTTGATAATATTGCGCTGTAGTCAATCCTTCGTCGACCGAGAAACATGAATGGCAGTATTATCTTTTCATTGTTTGATCGCCAACATCATACCATTTATAGATGGAACCACCTGATTCATCCAAGTTAAAGGCAGTGGTCGCGATGAAAAAAGTTGTGGAACTAACCATGAAATTCAATTTGATTTGCAAATGGCTAGAAGACCACGAGGGTTACACGGCATGAAACGAGCTATAAATAGAGTTCTTAAGATTCTAAGTTTCCGATTCCTGCACACGTACACAGCTCCGCCCAAAAACATCGCTGTCTCATGCTGAGCAGTCAAAAATCCTTGACGTTCACAGCCAAAAATAAATGCAATTTTAATTAATCAAAAAAGCGGAAAAGTAGAATGGAGCCCTTCATACAATGTTTAACTCGACAAAGAAAGAAAAATATTCGAGCACGTCCTACTGAAGGCTATTGTTTATTGATTGAATTCCTATTTCAAGCCAGCTGATGTTCCTGATATTATAGATCATCAATGCCGATGGTGTGGAATGGGCTCGTCCACCATCAAAAGACGAGAAATTTCAGGCTCAAAATTCAGCCCAAAACAAGGTTTTATCGCGAAATTTTTCTATAGGTCTTACTACTCCGAATCCAGAAAAGGGTTAGAGCAGAAAAGAAGACAAGCATATTTCATCGCGACCACTGCCTCTGAACTTATTTTCATCGGAAAACGGGTGCGTAGCGTTATTTCCGACCTTTTCCGATCCCTGGATCTGCTGCGATTTGTCAAAGCTTAACTTGTTAGTAAACTTAAAGGCATCGTTCGCGCTGGAAATCAATTTTCATTTTTCGGGCTCAATTTCATGATTGAGCCCGGTAGACCACACTGGTAAACTTTGGCGCGTCAAAAACGTTGGGCAATGAGGTTGGAAGGCGTCAAAGATGAAGATCCGCCACCAATTCTCACCAGTCATCTAGCACTTCTTCTTAGAATGCTGGTGCGACCGTAAGACAACATGAAAAATAGTTACGGCACGAACCCCACATGCAGGAGTACTCCGAAAATGACAGTGACGAGACCTCCAGAAGCAGAAAAACCCCAAAAAGGATTTTAGCGCGAAATTAAAATTCGTATTTACAATGTGTTCCGATTGACTTTTCTTTATATATGAAGGTTTTTCATGGGCCCTTCGACATTTTCGTTCACTAGAGAGGATAAGCTACACAAAAACATGAGAAAATAATATGCGGCTTTCTGCGCGTACGATGTCTTTAAAATTAGTGTTTCTTCAGGTGTTTTCTAGTGACGTGTTCAAGCAAGTTTCGGCAGGCTGAGGCGTAAACTGAAATCGAAACAGATCGCAAACAACGCTACGCACCCTCTGAAAACACCGTCATAATACTTATTTTAACCACCTTGGAGCCTTACCTACTAAAGGTTGAAATCCTCCACACTTTTTAGGTTTTCTGGCTAGCATACACCCAGCGAATTAAAATCTTGCTTCTGTTCTTATGGTTACCGATGGACTCAGCTGACTACCTGGCCACACTAGGAACCCATCTGCTATCTAATCCGGCACTTCTATGTAGCTCGAGAAGACAGCGTTTTCGAGAAAGACAATTTCAATATCCAAGACAGCCGACCAACGCGGGGAGGCTAAAGTAGCGTAAAGTTTTTACTCTGTACGCTTCCTTTAACAACTTATCCCTTGTTATTAGATACATAATCTTCGTAAGAATCGTTAGGCTTAGGAAAATTTTGAAGATGAGGTAGAGAAGCATTACTCGCACTTACGTACTACATATTAGTAACCCAGAGGAGGGTTCAGAACTCCCCTCAAAAGCATTCGCCTCATCCTGTTTTTGTTTGCTGTTCGTGGTGGAAATTGGCTTCCGAAACCGATTACAACGTCGCCACTGTCACTTCAAGAGCGTCTGTCATGACCAGGGATGAGCGGAATTTTTTTTTCTGAATTTTGGAAATCGGGGAGACCTTATCAATTTCGAAAATTGAAAATCGGAAATCGTAACGTCAAAAACCATCGGAACTTCGTCCAGCAAAATTCTTAACCCTCCCCTGGGAACTGCGCCCACGAAAAACCAAAAAACTTAGGCTCATCCCTCTTCATAGTAATCATCTTCATGTTCCTCGGATTTAAATTTAGCGTCCGAAATAACCCTCTAGGGGTTCAGCAAGGGAAAGTTTGAAAAGTTTCAATGTCGTTCGTATTTAAGATTTCTTCCGCATTTTCAGACTTTTCTCGGAAATGGGAAATCGGAAATCCGAAGGCACACAATTAAAATAGGAAATAGGAATTCCGCTCATCCCTGGTTATGACGATCAAATGCACAAAGCTATCAGGTCGATATGATCATGCCATGCTCTATCCCTTTCTAATATACATTAGATCCGACTCATTTCGGAAAACGGCAGAAACTGTTTTTCTCTTCACCGTCAATCTAATGCTTGAAGAAACGACTGTCTTTCCATGGGAACTCATGATAACATTCATTCGAGGACAAATTTGTCGTCGACTTCATCTTGAGTGTTCGTAAAAAAAGATTATTTGAAATGATTCGGATAACCAAAAAATCGCATAATTTAGAATTTCTTGTCACAGAATCACTTAGTTACTTGAAAGTTGAGATCATTCTGCCTTTTGAGTCCATATACATCCGAAAGTAAACCTTTTAGTTCAGGGTAAATCAGAAAAGAACGATTTTTTAAATTATCGTCATTGAGTCGGATCCAATGTATACTTTCTAATGATGTAGAAAGCCTCCAATATGGTAGGTTGTAAAACAGCGAAATTCTCATGGTTCCGACCCGTGCTGAGGCGGGTCAGAGACAGTAAGGGAGCGGAGAGCAGTCGGAGTCGGATTTCGATTTTCTACAGAGGATACCTCTGAGAGCAATGTATTCGATCAATAGAGCGACAAGCCGCACTTCGACGATTCACGAGTCTTTCAAAGAAGAAAGAAGACGTCAGGTGAGATGAGCAGGTTATTTTCAACTATTTCATTGGTCCACGCTTATGTACCATAGACGACAGATGTGCTACTCGAAAGTGATTCCTGACTTCCCTACACAGTTCAATCGGTCACTATAGTTCTGCCGTTCCATGACTGCTACACTGTGGATCTCGCCGCCATTTCCAGGGGCGGTAGTAATCTGGCTTAATATGCAACTTAAATCGTTGATTTGAGTTGCATCTGAGCGACATCTGTGTAACAGCTTAAAAACTTTGTTTGATGCACAAGGATGCTCTAGGTAAAGTCTTGACTCGTAATGAGCAAGTCAGCTCCAAATCAGATTCATCTTTATCTTAAATTCGAAGGTGTCGCTGATTGCCAATATCAGCGACAGATGGCTGTGGCTGATTGTGTGGTGGTGAGAGCGCACGAGACAGTGCGGCGGAAGAGAGGGCGCAGCGCTTTCAGATCGATCTTCGCTAAATGTCCTCAGGTAAAAACAGCCCACTTCCCGCCGGCCAAGTCGGGCTAGTCGACTTCGCACGGCCCCAATTTTGTGGGCGTGGCACAGCGCCCCACTTCCCGCTGACAGAGAGGCTTTACCGTCTTTCCGCGGAGTGTCGGCGGGCAGTCGGCTATTGCTGGGAGTCATCGAACACTCACTCATCGATTCCCACTCTGATATCAGCATTGCACCACCCACTAGAGTGGAGCCAATGAACAATTGACGAGCAGAGAACGCTGTGTTGAGACTCTTTCCGAAACCCGCGCTGTCATCAGATTAGCCGTAAGGCGGTGGCAGAAAGGCCGCAAAGTGCGTGTTCACCGTATACGGGCAGTCAACGAAACAGCGCTGCCGACTGCCCGCGACCGATCTATTGGCCTTCTGAGGGAGGGGTTACGGGACGTCGGCTAGTGGTACCGCGGGAAGTGTGATGTCTCTATCTGAGTCCTCTCGAGTACATTTAAGACTCCCGTTGAAACGATTCGGCAACAATGCCAGGAAGCGTCCCGGACGTGGTGAGTCGCTCACACAGCGTGGTCGCAAAATCCAAGGTCGACGGAGTGATGCCTGCATGGGTAGCACCGTCAACAACCCTACACCAAAAGGAACGGCCCGAATTCAGAACATCATCGCAGACGCCACAGTGAACGGGGTGACCCCATCTGAAATAGACGCTCGTGAGGTCAGGAAAAGCCTCCCTTTGATCAATTTTAAAATCTTTGATGACTTTAAGGTGTATTACGGAACACTATGCTCGTCTTAATCCTTCTTACCGATTTTCACCATTTTCCGCGTATGATTTGTTGATTTTCCATAAATCTACTTACAGTAATGCGCAAATTTTTTGCAAAATGCGTTTTACGGCGTTTTTTGAGCTCACAAACAGCCGCATCGCCATGCCTTGCTTCGAAGTGGTCCGATTTCAATTTTGAAGTCATTTCTGGATTGCTTTCTCTGAGTCCTACACGATAGTGTTACAAAATAATAGATTATACTTGTACACGAGCAAATTTTCCAAAAATTCTCTAAAGATTTTTCCAAGTTTTTTTCGTTTGTTTTAGTTCGTTCGTCGTTCTAAAATTCGCTGAACGAGTTTTTTTCAAATTCGTTCGTTCGATTTTTCTTCGAATGAATTTTTTTTTTCGATTTTCGTTTCTTCGAATTTTTTTGAAACGATTTTTTTTCCATTTTCATTTGTTCGAGATCTGGTTCTTCGATTTTTTTTTCGAAAATTCGTTTGACTGAGAAAATGCTTCTCGAACCTCAGGTTACGCTGTTTCGTTATTGCTCGGGCCGGATTGTCGTGGGCGTGCTCAACAACGCGCCTGCGGTAAAATATAGCACTGATTAGCAGACTTCGACATTATAGGCCCGCCCGATGAACATCGCTTTGAACTGTTCGAAATAAGGGAGAGAGGTAATACATGCTCGAATTTGTGTGGAATATTCATTCACTGACTGAGCGGTGTAAATAAAGCGTTGAGTCCGGTTTCCGAAAATCTGAAATGTTGAAGGGGTATCGAAAAAGTTCCTGAACTTGTATCTCGCCAATTACAGGGAATTGAGATCTCGCCCTCGACAAGAGTTGTAGAAGAGAATTCTTCTACAGAATAGGATGAAAATCGAAAAAAATTCATGTCTGAGAGCGTGTAATGCTTTTGAGTATATTATGTGATGCTCCAGTGAGCCTGATGGCTGCATTTTGCTTTCCTCAATGCGTTGCACCACTACCTCACGTGCCTGGTCTAGCGATGGACAGCTAGCGCTATGGCGCAGTGCAATGTCGCGCTGCTCTCGCTATAGTCCTGTTGGCCTGGTTCGCTTCTCACAGTGTGTGGCAAGTTTTGTTTACTGCGTTTCAGATCCTCACTCAACATAGAACTGGCTCCTCATTATTATGGTTGTCTACCAGGGATGTGCGGCAAATCGGCAAACGGAAATCGACAAAATTTGTCCAAAAATGGCCGGCAAACGGCAATCGGCAATCGACAAACGGCAAAATAAAAAAATCCTGTAGAAAAACGATGCAAATGTTCTTCATCTTCTTCTGCAGCATCAAAGTGGCTTTTTGTCATAGGTTGAGGAAGCCCATGGGCGGCCTTCACAGGATTCGTCCAGAGGTCCATTGTTGTTAAGGAGGTAGGTCTCTTCGGACACATGAACAAATGTGCCGTGTCGTGTGTGGGAGCACCACAGTCCGGGCATGCGTCTGGTCGGTTGCTGTCGATCTTGTTGACGTAAGACATGAGCAGAATAGAATGACCACAACGCAGCGAGGCAACAGCACATCTGGCTCGCCTGCCGAGTTGAGACTCGGACTCGCAAACCCGATGCGGCACTGCTCCTAAGATAGGGTTCACAGCCGCCTTCGTTAGATATCCTCGAACAAACTGGGTGTGCTCCTCACGCAGAAGA
The DNA here is from genome assembly GCA_029168955.1 of Aplectana chamaeleonis. Classification (NCBI taxonomy): domain Eukaryota; kingdom Metazoa; phylum Nematoda; class Chromadorea; order Rhabditida; family Cosmocercidae; genus Aplectana; species Aplectana chamaeleonis. The sequence goes on along the minus strand of JAPDOI010001296.1, from coordinate 37,154 downwards.
CGAAGCCTTTCCATGATGGAGTCGGCCCATCTCTGTGCATCAACTTTACGAGGAGCATCGGCGAACGGCGTCCTAATCGACCTCTCTCTTATGGGCTTCATGATTCTCTTTGTTGGATGATTCGGCTGTCTCAGAACATTAATATACATCTGCTGTACCTGGAGTTCACAATGCTCCTTGACTGGCAATATGCAAGCCTCCGCGTGAAGATGTTCTATTGGGGAGCTCCTTGCACAACCGGTAGCGATTCTAAGCGCAGCATTCTGTATACGCTGCAGCTCATTCCAGGAGCTGTCTGACACCAGGTGCTGCCACACTGGTGCCGCATATTCCAGAGCCGGCCGAAGTATTGCTCTGTAGGTTCTCAGTATAGTCTCTCGGCTGCTTCCCCACGATGTTCCTCCGAGAGCTCTCAGAATATTAAGCTTCGCCTTGACGACTGTCTGTTTCTGTTCCGCGTTTTTGTGGAACTTCAGTGACGGATCGAGAATACGACCAAGCAGCTTAGGGAATCTTACTGCTGGCAAACGATTACCATCCCATCTGACATCTGGGTGGGCACTGTGTTCCTTGCTGCTTGTTGTGAACACTGATACAGAAAACTTCGCAGCAGAGACTGTGAGCATCATATTATCGAGGAAAAGCTTCAACTCGACGAGATAGGCGCTGATCTTGTTAGCGGCTACTTGCAGGTTACGGTCCTGGCATATGATGGTGATGTCGTTGGCGTACAAAACAATCTTTATATCCTGTGGTGGCTCGGGAAGATCCTCAAGATACAGGCTAAATAGGGCAGGGGACAACTCTCCGCCTTGCGGAACACCGGCTGCTATTGGATACGTGATTCTGGAACTGAACCTTAGCCCGGCGGCCTTTAGTGAACGCTGGCAGCGAGGACTTCAACAGTTTGTCGGACAGCAGTCCCAAGTTAACAGAGTGAAACGCTTTGGTCAGGTGGAGGGCGACGGCCACCGTTCTTAGGAGCTTTCTCTATTGAATCCATCGACCGCAAAACTCACGTTCTATAATAGAGAAGCAGTAGTAAAGTGAACCCATGGTGATGCTGCTGTCGCTCATTTTGATCAGCCAGGTCCCTCACGATCAACTTTTCAGCTAATTTGGCGACGGGAGATAAAAGGCTAATAGGTCGAAAGCCTTTCGCCGTACTATGGAACTTGCCTGGCTTTAGCAACGGTATCATATTATGCAAATGTTCTAAAAGTAGCAAAAAAATTCTTCTCTCTCATGCACATTTCGTACTTCGATAGCCAGATAAGAAATGGTTTTTGAATAGTGTTCGGCCGAATGTCCTTAAACCTCCGCATTTTGTTCTAGTTCAATAACACCACAAGGTTTTTCAATGATGCCACGAGAAGTTTCGATTTATTTCCAAGAGATTTTCAAACGTTAGTATAAAAACCCTGATATAAAAAACAGCACCGGAATGAGCATTATATTGAACACTGGTAATAGGAATGTTGTGGTGAAAGGATAGTTATTTTTCGAGGTTCTCAAATTTCAACTTTTTTCGGAATATGTAGTAGTCATTCAAAACCTTAGTGTTTCAAGGATGTCGCACAAAATTCAGAGTTTCGCTCAATCCAAGAGGGTGAGCATTCGAAAATAGTTTAAAAAAAAGGAGGAGGTCAGTGTGTCCCTACTTGACGTGATTATTTTCTAACAAACGTCGCAGCCCTTCTCTTGTGGGAATTGCCGCTGCGACTCCTCGATAAAGCCATACCGGCCCCTACAGACACTAGAGCGGTTCCGCGAAAGTGTCGCTGCGGCACCGCGATCGGTGGCTGCGCCTTTTCAAAAATAGGGCCAACTTAGAGTAACTCATATGAAATTAATCGTGAGCCTTACTACAACTGGGCGGGGCCTACGAACAGAAATCCGCACCTACGGTCGTTAGGTCCTTTGCCTGATAGGGAAACTTCCTCAGAGTTCGCGGCGTACTCGTTTCGTGCCTCACGGTGTGTTAACTGTTTGACCGGAATTTAGATGAAATATAATCACGTGAAGAAATACAACTAAAACGCACGTTTTTGAACAAACTTGGAACGTTGCTGAGAAACTGCTCCATATTCGGCATCTCTCCCCTCCGACCTTTTAAATTTCTTCTGAACTGCGCGCTAACAACTCAAATACATGGAATGAGGTAGTTTTTCAAGCTTCCCACAAATTCGACTCCTGAAAAATCGCGGTTGTCTCAGAAGCACCTCCTTCCCAAACTGTACGCCACCCCTTATTCCGAACTGATCATCGTCGACTCCTTCAATCCAGTCGATAGTCAAGCAGCGACTTTAACTGAAACGAATGTTTCCCACGACGTGTACACCCCCCCTTTCAATTCAGAACTCCAACTTTCTACTTGGTAGCATGTTTCTCAGCGTGATTGTGAGCATAATTAAAGATGGCGAAGTGCATAAACCCACAAACTGCCAGTGAAGCCCAACATCCTCTACACGACACTTTGAAAAATGTCTGAAAGAAATTGAGCTCTGAACTCTTTATGCCCTCTCTTGAAAACGTTTATGGTGGTAATTCTTGTCCCGATGAACCCTAAATTAATTGATCAAGCCTCAGCAAGGAGATGGTGGGGAATTCGGTATTCTTCGATGCAAGAGGACCCATACGAGCATGACCCTACAATACTAGCAATTGCTTTGGCATGACCGCACTGTGGATAACATCAAGTGGCTTGAAGTTTTATAGTACGTATAGCCTGTCTCCTTACTTTCGAGCCGATCGCTGCAAGGCTTTGCGGGTTTACCATGCGCGTCCTTATCGAGGCGTTAGCTATCTATTGCGCACTTTTTTGCCGAATTTTGTCGAAAAGTGAAAGGAAAAACGGCAAACGACAATCGACAAAAATCGTCCAAAAACGGCCGGCAAACGGCAATCGGCAACCGGCAAACGGCAATTGCCGCACATCCCTGTTGTCTACTCCACATCAGTGAAAGATGTTCATCATCACTAATTCACACTTAAGGCCAGATTACTACCGCCCCAGATTAGTTGGATATATTTACTTCTATGCTGGAGCCCAAATCTAGTATTCACTGGAAAATATGAAATTTGCTTCCCCAAGTTCAATGTCGCAGCAGCAACTATCGTTCATTCACTTTTTGAGCGAAGTTTCGTTTTTGGCTCTGTAGCGGATCGAGAGTTTGAATTCCGTAATCCAGAAGTCCAAATAAACCAAAATAACAAGTAATGCAAAAAAAATTCTGAAGTTGCACTAAGTCACTGAGGGAAAATTTTCAAGACATTCCTTTACAGAATAGTAAGTATTAGGGTCTTAGGATCACGCTGTTCCTAACGAACTATATATATATATATATATATATATATATATATATATATATATATATATATATATATATATATATATATATATATATATATATATATATATATATATATATATATATATATATATATATATATATATATATATATATATATATATATATATATATATATATATATATATATATATATATATATATATATATATATATATATATATATATATATATATATATATATATATATATATATATATATATATATATATATATATATATATATATATATATAGTGCGTTTCATAATTATAGGGCACTCTCAAAATTCACTCTAGCACTCCCACTGTTATCGATGGGGCTTTTCTGCCAGAACTATAGTAATCAGCTTGAGAAATAACCATTATAGTCATCTTTCCAGATTCCACGAGCTCTTGACCTTTTCTAGAACACCACTTTTCATTTTTTGGACTGTTTCATAATTATAGGACACCATAGATAATCCGCACGTTTCTTGTTTATACCAACGGAATAGCAATAAATCTATAGCAAGTATGACCATCGCCGTGCTCGATTATCGTATGCAGATGTTATTGGATCTTTCATGGGAGTTTTTGAAGGACTGTTGAGTTGGTTTGGTCGTACCCCTATAGCTTAACACGCCTGTTCACTTCCACAGTCTAAACCTGGCTGTGGCCAGCGTAAGTTCGACGCCTCAGTGTACCTTTAAGGTGTTCCTTGTAGTTTGGGTTAGGATTACATGCTGACTCTTGCAATACCGCCACGTCTTGTCTGCCCAAGAACGCCTTTCGGGACTGATGCGCGTAAACCCTCTCCTTGTCTGGCTTGCCTACAAAGATTGCCATAGCCTTCCACTCGAAAATGGTAAAATACACTGCGCCAGCACTTTATGGCTTTTGAAACAAACCATTCAAGTAGAATCAAGGGCTAGCTGGCGCTCTCAAGTCTCACAGAACGCTTCCATGAACATCAGCGAAACTAACGAAGTTCCATTCAGAGCACTATCCTTGTCGCTTGGCGGTATCATGCCAGTAGCATGTTTGTCTTCACCATTCACCCAATTTGAACTTATTCTGGCTCGAACACATCATTTAGAAAGGAATCAGCTGCCTTTCCTTCCCAAGAACATCCACATGCAACATTGGTCAGGCAGCTCAACTTCCCCGAGCCGGTTGTCCCGTTTAGCTGAGCCAAATTGAACCGAGTCATCCGGTGAATCTTTCTTAACAAAGATATCTTCTTTATACCTGTTTATCCGATGTTGCGCTGCATAAAGTTAGCGTCTAATGGTTGTGCAAGGATGCTAAACCCCGAATTCTGCGGGAGTCTGGTCCTGGCCCGCGCACGCTTCATTGAGAATTCGCTTCAAATCATGACCCATGGGTTTCGCCAGACATCCTGGTTGCTACCTGTGTCTATTTTACTCTTCGAGCCACTAGCAAATGGAGGCACCGAAAAGCGGAAACGTGATGTGTTAGAGAACTGCGAACAAATCAACAGGACAGTCCTCTAAAAGCTTCCAGAAAGTGTCTTCAGTCACGTGAATGAGGTGTAAAACAGGGGCAGAGAACATAATCGCTTTGAAACTGTAGTTAGTTCGCTCGCAGGAACAAGAAAAATGCGGATTACCTAAGGTGTCCTATAGTTATGAAACAATCCAAAAAACGAAAAGCTGTGTTCTAAAAAAGATGAGATGCTCGTGTGATCTGGAAATATGACTATAATGGTGATTTCTCAAGCTGACTACTATAGTTTTTACAGAAAAGCCCAATCGACAACGGGAGAAGTGTCATAGGGAAACTCGAGGGTGTCCTATAATTATGAAACGCACTGTATATATATATATATATATAGACATACATAAATATATATATATATATATATATATATATATATATATATATATATATATATATATATATATATATATATATATATATATATATAAAGATATATATATATATATATATATATATATATATATATATATATATATATGTCACGAACGCGAACTCTAGGTAAAGACCTGAAAGCGGAAGGTTCTGGTTGTAGCATGAGGAGCTTCCGAGCTCCCTTTCATAGCTCGGAGACCATTGAGTTCGCAAAAAAAATAGAAGAAATGGTTCTGAAAGGCATGCTAAAATCTCTGTTTTGTTGAAAGATCTGAGAAATGAGAGGTTCATTTCGGAACTTTTCTCAAAACAACACCACATTGTGTTTCCAAGTGAGTCAGATACAGCTACATATGGTTTCCGATCACCGTTTTTCCCTTCCTTCTGAACCTCTCTCTTCCTTCAAGTACGCACGAATAAATCGCTTGCAAAGACGGAAGTTACAAGCCTTGGACGACTCGTCCACCATGATTACGCAGCTCAATTTTTGTGAGGGCATAACTCTTTTCCCAGGGGTTTTGTACGATTCCTGAGACGTCATTGGAATCAGCGTGGAACCTCTTTCAGTATATGTGGGGTATTTTTTTTTCGAAATTGCTTTCTCTTCCGTCACATAAGAATCCCCTTATGGTTTGTTTTTCGTGTTGAACGCTTGTCTTCGACAGCGTAATGAATTATTATTTTTAATGTTGTTATTGCACTGAAATAGAAGCCATAACAACACCCATTTCAAAACACAAGCTTGGTGGCCCGCCAGCAGTTCCAAGTTGAATCCGCTGTTTTCCTATTTCTGAAATTTCGAAAACTCGAAAAATTTTGTACTACGCGTGAAATATTTTCTTGGGCACCGTGCTTGGAGATGATGCGGCCACCACAGAAATAGAATTATTCTCGAAGAGTAGCTTTGAATGCAAAACTCTCCCTTGTCGACGTATTTGAACCAGCACCGCACCAACCTACGCGACGGATGCTTGAAAAAGCTCCTTAGACCCCTAGGCTACATGTTCATGTGTGAGAGACTCTTTGTGTTTTCCTACATACACTCCCTCCACAGTTCTTCGTACTTATTGTAGCTTTGATCGAACTACATAGAAGTAGTAAATATGGGTTTTGGGAGCTTGCAAATACGTCTATCTTCCAGATTTAATAAGTTTTCAACCTTGGATGATGGAATTCGAAATTTTTCGCGAAAATCATCAAAGCGAGAGAATGTTAGATTGAAAAACGATTTTGAAATATCTTGTTGGACGACCACTTACCACTGAACCACGATACAAAATACTTTAGGGTATTATTGTCGAGAAACCAACCTCGCGTTTTTTTTCACGAGGTGAACCAAAAAGTTCAAAGGATTTCTTTAAAATAAGAACTTTTTTTCCTTAGCCTTCTTCACGCTTCCCAGTCAACATAGAAAGAAGTGAACTTGAAGTGAAAGAGCAAAACGAAGTTTAGATAAAAGTCGCGCTTACTAGGGACTGGCTTTCACACCCCGCGACGTTTCGGAAAAAGCCCCAATGACAGTTGCGAGGAATGAATAAAGAAACAAAAATGTACGCAGGGTTTTCTGTACGGAGTTTTTGGGAGGGCAAAAAATGAGAAAAACTGGTCGATACGTATGATTAAAATGATGAAGTGAGGTTGAGAAAATCACTCGGTGTATCCGACGCGGTCGATATCCATGCAATACGTGGATGACGGCGGATGAGAAAATCACCTGGTGGGCGGGCCGATGATAAATCATTGCGTATCACTAGAAAGCTAACCTTACTGCTACCTCCGTTCCTTCACCTTACTCTCCTTCACTATTTCTCTGAACAGGTGCAATCCTGTTGGCCCTGTTATCATCGTCATATCTAGTTGGATACACCGAGTGATTTTCTCAACCTCACCCCATCATTTTAATCATACGTATCGACCGGGTGGGTGTTGGGCCGGGGGTGTTAGGGAGTCGGGGGAGTCGGTGGGTTACAGATGCAAATAGCACCAACTATTACCGGGGCCTTAGATGGCTTTCTAAGCAAATCTGATTTTATTGGTGGTGAGCGATTATTGGAAAAAGATCTGAAAATGGTTGAATATGGCCACAACAACTATTAATTTAAAGCTGAGCTTAGAATAGGAGTAGGGCACGTGAAATCTATAAAGGAGACGTATTCATGACAGCTACGTACAATTTAACGTTATCTCCTACTAATCTTCGCCAGGAATCATTGAAACATCAATAAGACCTTCAAACGTTTCGCCTCTAATTCCTATCAGCTGGCAGCGGAGCTAGATGGCCGCCAGCCGGCGGGTACAATTTTTCGTTGCCCACCTAGACAACGAGATAGGCCGCCGCCCTGTGCTGGGGTGATAAGTGGACAGCGGACTGGTCGGTTCGCAAGAGCTCCACTGCCCTTCCTTGGAGCGCACTTGCTTCAAAACGTCAGCACCATTGGACGTGCTCGACCCCATGACTGCTGTATCGACCCAGCTCCTCTTCGCTCCGCGCGCTATTTCTCTTTCCTCTGCGAAGTCACCACCCGTTTCTTGCAGTCAGCCACCTCACAAAGGAACGCTCACTGCTCCCAGGTGGCTGACTGCAATGGTCATTAACTTGAGCGCCGCCTATGTATTTCTATGCTGGCCCGTTCATATTGATAGCCGAGACGTGATTGATACAGTCACCACGCAGTGCCAGCCGGTAGCTGCCACCTTCCGGGGGGATCGCTACTGGCCTAGATGTACCACGCCGTGTGCTGTCACTGAGAAGGGCGTCCTCTCCAGAGGAAGAGATGTCCTGAAAAAAGTTCTTCTGACAAGGGAAGTATACAAAGCGTAGGTCGGATCTGCCAAAACGACTAGTGTCGTTAGTATCTCTTGTGGCTCAATAGTAGGACTACGCAGTATCCAGCCCCGAACTGCAAGTTCCAAGAAGTTATAAGCTTGAAAATAGTTTTTGTGGTTTTTGTACCTTCAGAAAAGCGCGTTAGTCTTCGGAAAATCCTTAAACGGGCCTCATAAATGTGTTTAGCGACCAAAACTAGCCCACTGGGCAACGGTTGGGTGAAGGCACTTCTTCCATACGTTGTCCAGACTGACAGTGTTTTGAACTTGTGCGGATTTTCGGTTGGGCGTATATTTCTACAGAGTAGAGGGCTTTGGAAGAGTTTCAGAAAAATGTTCCAGATTTGACTCAAGGGCATCGTACACGATGAGAACCATACTTGGGTTTTTGACGTCTTCGTGTTGTTATATCCCTATAATGACTAAAAATTGCAAAAAGCCTTCTCAAAAACGTCAACTTTCCAAGAAAAACCCATTTCAAGAAAGCTCAAGACAAATTTGAAGTTCTTTTCGACATGAGTTTGGGATAGTTGCGCGAAAAAGGCAAGGAACAGTTTTACGATTCGTTCCTTGGCGCTGCGTTGGAAGTAATTCACCAAGTACGCAATTCAGACGAGCGATCATTTTTTTCTTGAACGAAGTTAAGTAGGGTTACTAGCATGCTGCGTCCTATGCTGTCAGCTGCTTTCGTTCGATGTCGAACGTGAAATCGAGTCGCGTGTGCATTGCGCCCTACGACGCGTCAACGCACTATCGCCGGCAGCGACCACGGAGTTTTGTTCCTTGTAACAACGGATCGATCCCAAGGCCGCCCCCCCCCAAACCCAGGAATCTCTTTTGAGATAAGCAAATCTTGATCCAGAGGTGATTTTGATACTCCAAACGTTCTGAGTGACATTGTTGTGGCCCACTAGTCCGACTGAACGCAAAAGCTGGAATTCGGTTCTCTTCGTGTACGATGCCTTTGAAAGTCTCCCAGGGGGATTTTTGGGGCGCTGATCACGAATCTGTGGTTTATTAGTCGATTTTCAAAAACATTCCGGATTTCTATGATAGATATGCCTCAAAACCATTTGCTGAGGGTTATTAGGAGTGCTAAACACGAATCTAAAGTCCTTTTATCGATTTTCTGCAGATTACGGGAGATTACGGTGGGTATACGGTAGTTTGGTCAAAATCTCAGATTTTACTCAAAATTTGTATACGGTGGTTATTCGGGGTGGAGAATTCGAATTAAACGTCCGTTACTTCAATTTGTAGTGAGCTCGAAATCTGCTTATATTTCACGAATGGGCCAGAATCAAACCGTTAAACCTTTTATACGGATTTTTTTTGTAACTAAATGCGTGCTGAGCATATGAACTCACTCCAGCTGCTCCGATTAGGAAATTACAGAGGGTTCCGATTGGTTTTTTCAGATTATCGGAAGGCCCGTAGGAGGAGTCCAACATAGATAGATTATTGTTACTCGATCCATCCCCTCACAACTCTCACAAGGGAAGTATACAAAGCGTAGGTCGGATCTGCCAAAACGACTAGTATCGTTAGTATCTCTCCTGGCTCAATATTAAAAATGCGCAGTATCCCGCCCCGAGCTGCTGGTTCGAAAAAGTTATGGGCAATTTTTAAGCTTCGCGGAAAGGCGAGGGTACCCATCAGGCATTTTTTTTTTGTGTTTCAAAAAATTTTCTCGGATTTAACTTAAAGTTGTATGTAGGGGTAATCTAGGGTGGTTAACACGAATCTGGAGTCCAATTGTCAAAATGTTGAAATTTACTGTAGGTTACGGCAGAAAACATGTCATTTAGGGATCTAAACCCACCTTCTGTAGTATTTCGAAAATCGACAAACGGACGTTAAATTCGTATTCTCCACCCCGAATAACCACCGTATACAAATTTTGAGTAAAATCTGAGATTTTGACCAAACTACCGTATACCCACCGTAATCCACCGTAATCTGCAAAAAATCGATAAACGGACTCCAGATTCGTGTTTAGCACTCCAAATAACCCTCAGCAAATGATTTTGAGACATATCTATCGTAGAAATCCGGAAATCTTTTGAAAATCGACTAATAAACCACAGATTCGTGATCAGCGCCCCAAAAATCCCCCTGGGAGAATTTCAAAGGCATCGTACAAGAAGAGAACCGAATTCCAGCTTTTGCGTTCAGTCGGACTAGTGGGCCACAACAATGTCACTCAGAACGTTTGGAGTATCAAAATCACCTCTGGATCAAGATTTGCTTATCTCAAAAGAGATTCCTGGGTTTGGGGGGGGCGGCCTTGGGATCGATCCGTTGTTACAAGGAACAAAACTCCGTGGTCGCTGCCGGCGATAGTGCGTTGACGCGTCGTAGGGCGCAATGCACACGCGACTCGATTTCACGTTCGACATCGATCGAAAGCAGCTGACAGCATTGGACGCAGCATGCTAGTAACCCTACTTAACTTCGTTCAAGAAAAAAATGATCGCTCGTCTGAATTGCGTACTTGGTGAGTTACTTCCAACGCAGCGCCAAGGAACGAATCGTAAAACTGTTCCTTGCCTTTTTCGCGCAACTTTCCCAAGTTCATGTCGACAGGAACTTCAAATTTGTCTTGAGCTTTCTTGAAATGGGTTTTTCTTGGAAAGTTGACATTTTGAGAAGGCTTTTTGCAACATTTAGTCACTATAGGGATATAACAACACGAAGACGTCAAAAACCCAAGTATGGTTCTCATCGTGTACGATGCCCTTGAGTCAAATCTGGAACATTTTTCTAAAACTCTTCCAAAGCCCTCTACTCTGTAGAAATATACGCCCAACCGAAAACCCGCACAAGTTCAAAACACTGTCAGTCTGGACAAAGTATGGAAGAGGTGCCTTTACCCAACCGTTGCCCAGTGGGCTAGTTTTGGTCGCTAAACACATTTATGAGGCCCGTTTAAGGATTTTCCGAAGACTAACGCGCTTTTCTGAAGGTACAAAAACCACAAAAACTATTTTTGAGCTTATAACTTCTTGGAACTTGCAGCTCGGGGCTGGATACTGCGTAGTCCTACTATTGAGCCACAAGAGATACTAACGACACTAGTCGTTTTGGCAGATCCGACCTACTCTTTGTATACTTCCCTTGTCAGAAGAACTTTTTTCAGGACGTCTCTTCCTCCGGAGAGGACGCCCTTCTCAGTGACAGCACATGGCGTGGTTCATCTAGGCCAGTAGCGATCCCCCCGGAAGGTGGCAGCTACCGGCTGTCACTGCGTGGTGACTGTGTCAATCACGTCTCGGCTAGTAGGAAGACTCTTCTCAACTTGTCTAAGGGTAGGCCTCAACATGGCCTAGAGGAGGTCTCTAGTTGTTGAAAGCCGGTTTCAACAACTTGTTGCCTCCTTATCATTAAGTAAAAAACTTCTTTTCAACTACTTGCCGGTCATCTACTATCAAGTTAAACTGCTCTTTCTGACAGCTTGTTGCGCTCCAATCAACAACGTAAAGGCCTCCTTTCGACAAGGCTTCACCCTCTCATTGATGGCACTGTTCACGATAAACTTCGTCCTTGATTTTCCAATGAAAAACAATTGTGGTAGCCCGCAGAAGCAGAAGTGTTGAAAGACGGTTTCGAAAGCCTTCCCAGAGGCAAAAAACGGTGTATCCCAGTGGGCAAGGCCGGCCTCCTTGGGTCTAGTTGTTGTCATAAACACCGACACGGCTCTATCACTGCAACGCTTTGACCTGAGACCATCAGCATTTTTTTATTGAATAAGGCAATGGTTTGGACAGATTTTTGTCTGACGAAGATTTCCGGATGTTTTCGACAATTTATTGTTAAATCTAATGTCTTTTTCAAGGGAAAGCCATCGCCGATGATCGCAGGTCAAAGCGTGGGAGTGATAGAGACGTGTCGGTGTCGATGACAACAACTGGACCCAAGGAGGCCGGCCTTGCCCACTGGGTTAATCTTCAAACCCGTTTTCTGCTTCTAGGAAGGCTTTTAAATCCATTTTTTTAGCACTGTTCTGCTTCTGGGGGCCATTGTTTTTCAAAGAAAACTCAAGGACGAAGTTTGTCGTGAACAGTGCTTTAACTAGTTAAACACTTCCATAAAACTACTTTTTCCCACTTATCAACAAAAATGCACTACACCAGACATCGAATAGGTTAGAATCATCCAAAAAATGAACCTCATGCTGCCCAGGCCTGAGTTATGGAAAGTTTTCCACTTACTGACGTTCTTGAGGAAAATCGGAGGATTCGGAACCATTCGGTGCTCGGGTATAGAACACACCACTCGCGAGAGGATACAAAATCACAGGAGAGTATTTTACCAATATAAAAATGGATCACAAATACTCTCTGAGCATACAAGATCGACTAAAGCCATAATTTTAAGGGTAGAATAATAACGCATGGACTGTCAGCTAAACGTTAGCACAATGGTCGACCCTCCCGGTAAGAAGCAAGTTTGTTAAGCTTGCCAAACATTTGCATCTCTTCTTCTTCGAAGATGTTTGCTCTGAAATTGTTCATTTGTTAATTATTAGGAAGACGAGCATAGTAGGAGCTCACAGCCTCACAATGCAGCGGCATTTCAATCTCCTCCTTGAACTGAGATTCAATTTCATGTGCAGGGTGCGGCATACCCAGCTGAAAACACCTGGAAGTATGAAGGATGATTTTAAAAAATGGGTGTGAGAGAAGGGTAATTCCTGGATCAATCGGGAGATTGTGTATAAAGGATGGGAGGCACGGTAAGAAAAGAAGTACCAGTCGTCGTAGGGTCTTCATTCGACGGTCAGAGGCTGGTCGAACCATGAGTCCCAAAATTGCTGAAATTAGCAAGAATGTGTAGTTGACTCCACGAGAAGAATAATGGTAACGCTGGCTCTCTTCCTGAGATACAACATCTCTCTCCAATGATTTCTCCTCTCCTTCCTAGGCCTTGAAATATTTCTCTTCGTGCAATCGTCTTCGGCAGTTAAATCCGGGAAAGCAGATAGTGAATATCGATTGACTTGGAACACTCCAAGAGCATACTTTATCACCTGCTATACCGTTGCGTCCAGATTATTTATGCGCTATGCCGCCGTCTTTCCTGTAGACCGCGCCCACGAAATCTACAAAGAGAGGCTGAAGGGTCAGTTCAAAGGTGAGAATATCGGAGCAGAGTAACGGCATCAATTATATTCTTCTGTCGATTTCCGTATCGTTATTCGTCCGTTTCTCGTCACGGAGAGTGACTTTGTCCCACAATCGCTTATCGTACGACTGACAAGGAAACTTTTACTGCGTCGCTCTCCTAGACGGAAGGTCTCGTTGCCTTTTTGACATGCTCCGGAATTGATAAGTTGAAGAAAATAGTTTCCTCGGCAAGTGTTAAAACAGTTGAGCCAAGTCGATTGGCTTAACTGTATGGACCTCAGACATGCTGGTTCCTGAATGAATACTACGGATACCGAGCCGGCTTGCAGGGCTCATGAGTCATGGGCCCGTAGCAATCCCACCTAAAGGAGGGAGCTCATAGCTGCCTCCCCGGCGCGAGGTGGTGGCTCACATCGCTAGCGAAATAGGTGGTGGCCACCCTATGGCGTGTGCGTGCTGAGGCGGTGACTTCGCTCGCAGCCGAATGTCACCCACCTCGGGATGCAGCCATGGACCTGAGGTCTGAAAGGGAGCCACGAGCTGAGAGTGGAAAGTGGAAATAGCGGGCATTCTGCAGAGACGCGTAGGGAGGGAGCCAAGTCATGGGTCGTGCATGGCCGAGGTGGTGGCGGCGCGGGGAGGAGAACGCGATCCCTTGACCTTTCTGACGACGTTTGACCATCTCCGTTGAGGTTCAAGTAAAACTCTGAGTTTTGTGCTAATCATGCAAACATTCCCCGCAATGGCTATCAAATGGGCATTAGAATGATAGTCTCCGTTAACCTGTAATGGATCTTGGAGGAAAAACCATTATGAAGCCTACAACAACGGAAAACACTTCAATGAGTGCCGATTATTGCTGCATTGATGCTGGCCATCTTTCAAGACGGGATAATCAATCGCTCCTCATCAGCTGTTGATTTTTCGCTGGCGCTGATTTCGCTCTGATTTCTCATTAATATTGCTGTTTGTAAACCCTCAATCTGACTCTTTTTTTTCATAAGAGGCTGTACCTACCAAGTGTCTATACTGTATGTTCCATTTCGTGTTTTCCCTTCGCGAATCCACGAAAATAATTTGAAATCGAATTCATCGAAGTATTTTCTCCAGAGAGCGTGCCAATTTTTCGAATGGTTTCTTGGTTCTCCACGAAGAGATAGTTTTACAAATTCGTCGCCATGAAGAGTTCGAGATCGTGTTTCAGTTAAACATATGTATCTCTATGTGGTTCTGTTCATTTCGATCGAAACGGCGCTGTTCTACTACAACCTTTTTTCCAGCACAGAAGCTGTCTGAAATGCGCATTCAATAAACCCCTCCCTCTCCCCTATAGTTGTAAACGAACGAAATTTTCGAAAAATTTTCGATAGATTTTTCTAATTTTTTTTCGTTCGTTTTCGTTCGTTCGAAAATTCGTCGAACGAAATTTTTTCAGATTCAGTTCGTTCGAAATTTCATCGAACATATTTTTTTCAAATTTCGTTCGTTCGAAATGTCGTCGAACGAAATTTTTTCGAAATTCGTTCGTTCGGAATACTTTCGAACAAATTTTGAAAAAAAGTTCGAAATTCCCGACAAACTTCGAAAAAGTTCGAAATTTTCTACGAATTTCGAATAAAATGCAAAATTTAAAAAAAATCGAAGTTTCGAATTTCGTTCGTTCGACCTCCGAAATTTCGAAAGTTTTTCATAATTCGTTCGTTCGAGAAGCTTTCGAACGAAAAATTCCGATTTTCGTTTGTTTAACATTTTTTTCGAAATTGTACATCTATACTCTCCCCCCCCCCAAAAAAAAAACTCTTACTCATACCAACATACCGTAAGACACAGTGCGTGCAGTGCTTATGAAAAAAGGTGGAGAAAAAAACCTTAACAGCAAGGAAAGGAGAAATGGCAGCAGTGGTCAAGCACAGCAGCAGATTTAAAGTTGATGATGGATATTCTGGAGAGAAAACAAGCACAAGAAAGTTCTTATTGAAAGCTCCTATCACATAAAAATTCGAACGATCGTCTCGAAAAAAAAAATTCCAAAAGTCTGAGAAATTCCGATAAATATCGAAAATTTTTCTTTCCACTTTTTTTGCCCTGGAAACAATCAAAAACAGGCCTACACCGAGGGGTTTTTAAGGAAAGCTGGGCTATTAACAAAGTTGTTGGGTACAGGCGAAATTCTCGCGATAACTTCTGAGCGGTTTCTGTGCCTCTAAAAAGGGCATTGTACTCGAAAACATGAAATATTCGAAAACATCAAGATTTGCTTCTATCCTCAACCCCATTTTAAGCCTATGTTCTTTAAGCGAATAGCAGCATGCTCGTGTTACAGACATGGTTTTTGAAAGAAAAATCATAAGCCCTGTAAGAATAGATATAATTTTGGAGCTAGACCATCACCTGCTTAGTTTCAAAAAGGTAAGTATAACACGGGAAAGAGGGGATATTTTTCAACGTCAAAAATCACTCTGATCAAGTCTCGAGTAATCTCCGGCTTTTCCAAAAAAACCAGAAACTATGATTTTTTTTGCGAATTCGAAAATTTGTACTTGTGCAACTGCTGAAAACGTGTCAGCAGAATTAGCCGTGCATAGTTTGTAATGAACTTGGCAGAATAGGATAGACTGCAGACCTAAAGAGAAAGATTTGCATGGAATAGATGCATTCCTGTTCATTGTTTTGTTCACCCCACACCCTTCCTACTACCAAGAATGCCGCTCTCAATGTGACCGCGCGGTGCAGTTGCTGTGCGCGCTGTCGATGCGACCAACGTGCGTGGTTCGACTCCGTCACATGGCTGACTTTTGCAAATAGATTTATCCTGTCGGAATAGGTCGCTCCGGGTTGGCGACAATAGGTGGCATCTGGGCACGACGTACCTCAGGGGCCAGATTCATCAACGTGACGGTGCTGGGTAGAGGTAAAGGTGTCGGCACGTTTGCTGATTACCCTGCAAAAGCGGAAGATTGCTAACCGACAGCGCCTTGGCCTACCCAGATAATCGGATTGGGCAGCTGTGACCCTGCTCCGGTAGGATACCGTAGGCTCTCACGGGGTAATCATCAAACGTGCCGACACCTTTACCCTACCCAATGACACGCGTTGATGAATCCGGCCCCAGGTCGGCTGCCATCTTTATGTGGTGGCGGCGAGGGGTTTGCTACGGGCCATGGAGTGCACCCTTGCATTATCGTTGCGTGGAAGCATGATTTCGTGAGCTGGCGGATTGGAATACCCTATAAAGGTCTTTATGCTATCTTCTTTGGTATACTTGAACAGCTTCCTGCTGAGGTCTTGTACTTCGCTGGCAGCCCTGTTGCCAATCGAACTGTCGCGGTTGATCTACTTTAAGATAGCAAATGATCAATTCACACTCAACAATGATGAGTTGAGGTACCTGTTTTCCAACTGATATTTTAAACAGCTCCAGGTGAAGTTTTGCGCCCAACAGATCGTAGAGCTTTGTGCATTTAGCAGGAGGACGTAGGGAACAGGGGAGCCAGTTTGTCGTTAACCTTACTTGCTGAATGATGGAGCAGACAGTGGATTTCATCGAGACGTCACCATTTGAAACCGGTTAATTTTTGGTAATTCCGTCCATTCCTTCCCTGCATCTTTTCCGCCCAAATACAGCATCAGGGTCGCACTCCGCGTAACTCTGGTTTGCTTCTTCATGAATCCCATTTCTTTTTTCCAATCTTCAGAAATCGTTTTCGTGCAAGCCTTCCGAAACCTCAAACTGAACAGGTTCCTTTTACGATGACGAGCATTTTGCGTTCATACAAGCACCGCATCATCACAGACGCTTGATCCGTCCGATCGGCGTGACGGCTTTGGGGGCGATTCAACTTTCGAGCGGATCACCAGCCAAAATTAACACCTGAAAGAACTGGATAAAAACAAAAGCAACGCGCGAAGTGTATTCGAACGCATATAAAACGAAAGAAACGTTTGAAACTATCTTGCCTGGTATAGAGGCGAAAAAAACTAGGACACAAGAAAAGGGGGAGAAATGAGAAGAGGGAATAGATATGACGGGAAAAATAAGGCGCTGTTCATACTCCTTGACGCCAGCGCGCGACCCGCTTGCGGAGACTGTGAATACTCCAGCGGCGACGCATGGCGGAGTGGAATAGATTGTGTCTTAACTTTCCCAAACGAGCAAGTTATGTACACGGGTTCACCGAAATGGTAGCACAGTGTAGTATTGGAAGTAATCACTATGGAACGGAATGAAACTGGTGATGGATTAATAAAAAAAATTAACCCTTGGTTACGGCCGTCGCAGCACATGTCACGCGCGTGCCGCGAGGGCGTGGCGTCCGGCGAATCAAACTCACGCGTCACACCCGCGCGTAATGCGCTGGCGTTGAAGGGTATGAATAAAGCCCAAGACAGTGCCGTGCAGCTGCGCGGCTGTTTATCGATACCTTTGCGCAGCGCACCTACCAACACCACCGCCCGTTGTCCATCCCCACGTAACGTGGGAACATGCATTTTATAAACCATTCGCATGCATATTTGGAGCGAAATTAGCGAAAAGGGTATTCAGAGAGTTTCAGAGAAACCCTAGCAAGAAGGTTGTCAGAGGGCTGACAAAACCTTGTGCAGCCGACGTCGTGAATGTGACGCGATTACTTCTCATCAGTAGTTCAAAAGAACGAGCGTTTTCATAGCCGCGTGAGAATCATAATTCTGACACCATCACATTTGTTATTATCCTCCGGGAAACGTAGCGTACAACGGACTAGGATGTCGGTAATGTCGTCGATCGAATTATCCAGGTTTGCAGCACTAGGCCCAACCCGAATGCTTACATGCAAAGTGTTCGCAGGTAAGCCGCCTGTTGGGCGACAAGCCTCAGCGAAAGAAAAGCGAAATATACCGAAACCATGAGGTAGCCGCGCAATAGACGGCAATTAGCCGCGAAGTACAATATCCACAACGAATCTGCGACAACGCCGGGAAGATTACGCCAAAATCTGCAAAATAACCTCGATAGCCGCACAATGGCGGCAAGTATCCGCGAAAAACCGCGGTCACAAACTTCACGCAAAATATTCGCGTAATTGAGGGTAATTAGTCGCTAAATATCCGCAAAAGGTGCACACACGAATTAGCCGTGAAATAGCCATATAAAAGCGTGTCCGTGGGTCAGCAAAGCATTTGCCAGTAGCCCACCGGCAAAGCTCTCGGAGGAATGACGACCCCACGATAAAAAATGCACGAATCATTCTGAAAAATGTGTTCTCACCTGAGGTCCCCACCACAAGTTGAAGTCCCACCAGTCAACGAAAAACGGAGGTCCCCACCACAAGATGAACATCTTTTTTCTTTTTGCGAGCAGAACTTTTACGACCCCACCCGCTCCCCGTTGCGAAAGTTTACAACCGCACTGGATCCAGGGGTCGTAGTGCTGCTAAGGTCGGACACGCAGCTGCGCCGATTAATTTGTCGGACTTTAATGAAGGGCTTAATTTAAAGTAAAGAGCTGTGACCAGCGGGGTGTTGTGACCGATCTCAGCGGAGCTACGACCCCCTTTGGTGACATTTACGGAAAAAAATTGGCGAATTTTTACGAACCACACCTTCTCCTTCTTCTCTTCTCCTTCTTCTTTTTTTCTTCTTGCATGCGGACTTTTAGTTTTGAAATTATATGATTTCCACCGCATTTTAGCAAATTTTCCTTCTACACGGGCGACAATTGTGAGACTCTCCACCGTCCCGCTTTGCCTCCAATCACAACCCCGCTGCACCGTGGGGGGTCGTAGCCTTGCTGAGGTCGGACACCCAGATCCGCTGAAGCCTCTGTCCGAACTTTATTGAGTAGTTCAATTCACACTAAAAAGTACCCAGTGAGGAGGTAAAAAGTTCAGTTTGATTTGGAAATAATCCCTGCAAAAAAGCTAAATTTTTTTGCGAAAACACTCAAGAACTCTGGAAAATAGCCAACAAATCCAGAAAGCTCAAGTTTAATAAGACCGTATGCAGGTATTGCGAGGGTCGCGCTGGCTCTCAGCGGAGCAGCGAGCTACCCCTCTGCTTAGCAAAAACTCCCAGGTTGGGTCTCGCACGCTTTCTTTGGCGTTTGGCCCACTCCCATTTAAGTCCCACACACTTTCCCCGGCGCTGGACGCTCTCACAATGTGGTCCCACACACTTTTCCAGGCGCTGGACGCTCTCACAGTCGGGTCCCACACACTTTCTCCAGCGCTTGGCGCACTCCCAGTTGAGTCGTACATACTTTTTTTGTCGCACTGCGCACTCCCAGGTAGGGTCTCGCACGCTTTCCCTGGCGCTTGACGCACTCCCATTTGAGTCTCGCACACTTTTTTTTATGGCGGAATGCGCGCTCCCAGTTGGGTTCCACACACTTCCCGGCGCTTGGCACACTCACAGTCGGGTCCCACACACTTTCCCCGGCGCTTGGCACACTCACAATTGGGCCCCACACACTTTCCCCGGCGCTCGGCGCACTCCCAGTTGAGCCCTACACACACTTTACCGGCACTTGGCGCACTCTTAATTCGGTCCCGCACACTTTTCCCGGCGCTGGACGCTCTCCCAGCTGGTTCCCACACACTTTTCCCGGCGCTTGGCACACTCACAGTTGGGTCCCACACACTTTCCCGGCGCGTCGCGCACTTCCAGTTGGATCCCACACAAAGTCCAAGGTGCGTCGCGCACTTACAGTCGGGTCTCGCACACTTTCCTTGGCGCCTGGTGCACTTCCAGTTCGGTCCAACACACTTTCCACGGCGCGTCGCGCACTTCCAGTCGGGTCTCGCACACCTTCCATGGCTCGTGGCGCACTTCAAGTCGGGTCTCGCACACTTTCCATGGCGCGTGGTCTCCAGTTGAGTCCCGCACACTTTCCACGGCGCGTGGCGCACTTCCAGTTAGGTACCACACACTTTCCAGGCAAGCGCCATAGCAAGCGGGCAGGGATGCTCGAGAGGATAACACTGGGAAATCATCATACATAATAATAAACGGCTAAAAGTTGACCGTTGACCGTTGAGCGGAGAATGTGCGGGATCCAGTTAGGAGTGCGCCAAACGCCGGGGAGGGTGTACGGGACCCAACTGGGGTGCCCCACGCGCCGTCGGAAGTGTGTGGGACTCGACTGGAAGTGCGCCACGTACCCTGGAAAGTGTGCGGGACCGAACTGGAAGTGCGCCGCGCGCCGCGGAAAGTGTGTGGTACCCAAATGGAAGTGCGCCACGCGTCGTAAAAAAGTGTGCGCGACTCAACTGGAAGTGCTCCACGCTCCGTGGAAAGTGTGTGGGACCCAAATGGAAGTGCGCCACGCGCCGTGGAAAGTGTGCGCGACTCAACTGGAAGTGCGCCACGCTCCGTTGAAAGTGTGTGGGACCCAAATAGAAGTGCGCCACGCACCCTGTAAAGTGTGCAGCACCGAACTGGAAGTGCGCCACGCGTCGTGGAAAGTGTGCGCGACTCAACTAGAAACCATGCGCCATGAAAAGTGTGCGAGACCCGACTGGAAGCGCGCGACGCGCCGTGGAAAGTGTGTGGTACCCAAGTGGAAGTGCGCGACGCGCCGTGGAAAGTGTGTGGGACCCAACTGGAAGTGCGCCACGCGCCATGGAAAGTGTGCGAGACCTGACTGAAAGTAAGCGACGCGCCGTGGAAAGTGTGCGGGACCCGACTGGAAGTGCGCTACGCACCATGAAAGCGTGCGAGACCCGACTTGAAGTGCGCCACGAGCCATGGAAGGTGTGCGAGACCCGACTGGAAGTGCGCGACGCGCCGTGGAAATTGTGTGGGACCGAACTGGAAGTGCACCACGCGCCAAGTAAAGTGTGCGAGACCCGACTGTAAGTGAGCGACGCACCGTGGAAATTGTGTGGGATCCAACTGGAAGTGCACGACGCGCCGGGAAAGTGTGTGGGAACCAGCTGGAAGAGCGTCCAGCGCCAGGAAAAGTGTGCGGGACCGAATTATGAGTGCGCCAAGTGCCGGAAAAGTGTGTGTAGGACTCAATTGGAAGTGCGCCGAGCGCCGGAAAAAGTTTGCGCGACTCAACTGGAAGTGCGCCACGCTCCACGGAAAGTTTGTGGGACCCAAATGGAAGTGCGCCACGCGCCGTGTAAAGTGTGCGGGACCGAATTATGAGTGCGTCAAGTGCCGGAAATGTGTGTGTAGGACTCAACTGGCAGTGCGCCGAGCGCCGGAAAAAGTGTGCGGGACCCAACTGGGAGAGCGTCCAGCGCCGGGGAAAGTGTGTGGGGCCAAATTGTGAGTGTGCGAAGCGCCGGGGAAAGTGTGTGGGACCCGAATGTGAGTGTGCCAAGCGCCAGGGAAAGCGTGCGAGACCCAACCCCGGAGTGCGCAGTGCGCCGGAAAAAAAAGTGTGTAGGACTCAACTGGAAGAGCGTCCAGCGCCGGGCAAAGTGTGTGGGACCCAACTGGGAGAGCGTTCAGCCCCGGGAAAGTGAGTGCTACCAAATGGTGAGTGCCTCAAACTCCGGGGAAAGTGTGTGGGACTCAAATGAGAGTGTGCCAAACGCCAGGGAAAGCGTGCGAGACCCAACCTGGGAGTGCGCAGTGCGCCGAGAAAAAATGTTCCCCAATATTGATCCAAATAAAACAGTTTGAGGTAGGCGGGTGTCAAATGTAGCAGCCAGCCGAATTTCGCTTCTGAAAACCTGAAAGCACAGCCATGGTGGACGGATGAAGAGAATGCGCCCGCTAATTGTTTGTGTTTTTCCGATTTTTTGCTCTACCTGAAGATCCATAGTGAAAACCCAACATATAGTAATGTTACTCTACCCATCCCCGACAACTCTCAGAAGAACTTTTTTCATGACGTCTGCTACGCCAGGGGGACGTCCCTTGTGAGTGCTAGGAACCTGTGGAAATAGGAAATATCTTACCTACTACAGCTTTCTCCTGCTCTAATTGCTAGTTCTAGAAAATCTTTTACAATGAAAACGAGAACTTCTTGCTAGACATTTATCGGGCACAGCAGGCGTGCACCTTTCAAACGCGCTAACATGGCATTGGGCGAATAACAATCTATAGACTGCTATCCGGGTGGAAACTTTATAATTCAACCTTGGTATTGAGGCTACAGCTCACCCCACACGCATAATGGCGGATCACGCATTTCAATGCGCCATGCTCCATAAGGCCTCGTTCGCGCTGGAAACCACTTCCCATTTTCTCATGCTCCATTTTTTTCATGAGCCCGGTAGACCACATCGGAAAATTTTGGTGCGTCAAAAACGTAGTGTTATGAGGTTGGAAATGGCTAAAGATGAGAATCCGCCATCTGTTCTCACCAGTCATCTTCCACCTTTTCATAGAATGTTGATGCGACAGTTAAACAACATGAAAAACCGTTACGGCACAAACTCCACATGCCGGAAAACTTCGGGAAAAGATTAACAGTGTATTTACTATTTAACAGCTGCTGTGCTGGCGCTGCTTATGTTTTGTTAAAGAGTACCATAGATCCCCTGCCCTCGCGATTTCAGCCATTCAAACGAATGGCCTCTAAAGTCATCCTCGCGTATTAGGCATATGTATTCCAGGCTGCCTTTATTGATATTAATAGTTTCACTTCTACTGTGTAATTCGAGTGTGATTTCGCAGCCTTTAGTTTATATTGTTTTTATTCTCAAACGTCTGTCTTATACAGCGTAATGAATTATTATTATTAATAACAGTGTGTTCAGCCTGACCTTCTTGTTCAAATGAATGTTTTTGTAGGCCCTTTCGACATTGCCGTTCACTAGAGAGGCCAACCTATGCAAAAACATGGGAAAATAATATACGGTTTTCTGTGCATATGTACCATGCTTTTGATCCATTCCTGACGACCAGGGATGCGCGGAAAAAATATTTTGGAGACAGAAAACAGAAAATTGAGTCTGACAGAAAACAGAAAACCGTAAAAAATATCCAAAAACGGGCAGAAAACAGATTTAGAAAATTGGGTCGACAGAAAACAGAAAAAAATCTCCAAAAACGGGCAGAAAACAGAAGTCAGAAATTTTTTCAAAAATCAATAAATAGTGTTCAGCGAACAGTATTTGGGATTTTTTACAGTGTTAAACTTTTTACGCTTTTTTCCGTGATAAATGGTGCCGTTACACAATATCCGAAGGCCAACAGTTGACCAGATGAAGGAATGTAGACATCGGAGAGAGGCAGATTATAAGTGAAAATTTTCCCCTTAACCTCCATTTTCCTGAGACAATAACACTCGATCACTTGATCAGAAGCTCATTATGTGCAAAGAGAACATAGAATCAGTCGGAGCAGAAATGCCCTCGCCTAGTGTACATGTTTTGACGATGACTTACTTGACTTAATCGGTTGGCTTTCGCCTGACGCGGTCATCCCGCATCTTCACCGAGGTGTGCCATCCTAGTAGTCAGCCGTGTCCATTTTTCACGGTCTTCAGCCACAATTTGAACACATTCCATCCAGCTGTCACGCTTCCATTTCCTGCGGAACGAAACATCGCGCCTGAACTGTTTTTTGATGCAGAGTGACTTCAAATCCTCTTTTACCACATCCGTCCAGAACATTCGCCTACGCCCAGGTGGCCGTTTTCAGACAGGATTTGGAAGCATTCTCAAAGCGTGTTGTACGAGACGATCCGGCGTTCTTCTTAGTATATGCCCGAGCAGTCGAAGTCGACTTTCCATTGCTGCTCGAGATGGCGTTAGGAGATGCTGGCACCTCCCTCGTGTCAAGCGTTGATGTACTGCGTCGATTTCCTTGTAAAGATCTTCGTTATGGCATACACGCGGCCAGAAATATCCAAGCAAACGCCTAAAAAGCTTCCTCTTCGTGCAATCCAACCTTTCCATCTGCGTCTTCGGTGCTGCCCACGTCTCCGATCCGTACATCATGATAGGGCGAATAGCGGATAGGTAGACGCGCAACTTGACTTCCTTCGCGATGGTGGTAGACCACAAACACTTGGTTAGAGAATTGAATGCAGACGTAGCAAACTCCCTTTGAAGGCCTCTGAGAGACTCACATCTGCTTGCATTTGTCGTGACGAAGACGAAGTCCATAGGCTGCGGCATACTTCGAAACGAGGTTCACAATCCTTTGCAGTTTTGCGTTGTTTTCAGCGAATAACACAATGTCGTCGGCGTACTCCAGGTCGACAAGGGAGCGTCCTGATGGTGTTTGGATCACATCCGCAGGAAACTGTTCTGCAACTCTGCGCATGATGTCATCAACGGCGAAGTTGAAAAGAAAAGGTCCTGCAAGAACTCCTCGCCTTACTCCTGTTTTCACCTCGAAAGCTGACGTAAATGGTGTACGGACTGCTGCTGTTGTTCCTTTGTTCATGTCCTCGAACATACTTTTCCGGGACTCCATCTGCTCGCAGAGCATTGAGCAATCGATCACGATGAGAAGAGTCGAACGCGGCTTCAAAGTCCAAAAAAGCAAGCTGTAATGGCTTCGAATACCGCTGCCCAAATTCAATTACTCTTCTCACGACGAACACTTGGTCGATGGTCGATCTTCCAGGTCGAGAACCGGCTTGCTCATCTCTGGTCGTTCCTTCACGATGTTTGATAAGTCGCTCGAGAATGATACGCTCTAAAACCTTGTACATGACACGAAGTTGAGAGATTCCTCTGTAGTCCTTAGGATCCGTGACGGATAGCTTCTTGTGAAGAGGTACGATGATCGCATGTCTCCACAAGTCGGGTATCCTTTCGCTCATCCATATAGCACGGATGGTGTTGGTCATTTCACGAATCCCAGACGGAGGAAGAGCTTTCAGCATTTCAGCGGTGATGTTGTCATCTTCACCTGCCTTTCCATTCTTCATTTTCCGGACACAATCCAAAACTTCAGACTCAGTCGGCGGTTCCTCACTGACATCGTAATGTGCTCTCTGAACATGCGGAAGCTCAGGTACTGATGGCGCTGGACGATTTAGTAGTGAACTGAAGTAATCCTTCCATATTGGCAGCGTCGCATCACCAAGTGCAACTCCATTGGTAGTGTTCAAGACAGGAGAACATCTCTTCATCTTCCCGCTATACTGTTGCAGCAACGTTTAGGCTTTCTTCGGATTCTTCTCCTCCCAAGCCTTCTCGAACTCCTTAGCTCTACACGTCCACTCTCGTTCGCGGTCACTTTGAAGCTGCCGACGCAACTTCCTCCTCAGACGCTTCTCCTCCATGAAGTTTCCTGCAGTTGGGAGAGCACATACTCTGTTGTAGGTGGATTTTGTTTCTTCTGAGACGTAGGCGAACTTTTTCTTAGGCTGCACAATCGGGAGCGCCTCTTTCAAAGCGTCCTGGATGCACCTGACAAAAGAATCCGCGACGCAAAGTTTTCTTCTTAGTCCGTACTCCGATGTGAATAGAAACGCGTTGTCGAAAATTCCTTCTGCACTCTTCATCTCTGAGACTTGTCATGTCAATCCTCTGAAGAGGTTGAGCCCCTCGCTTCCTCTTATGAACCCTCGCAGTGAAGTTCAACAGAACAGGACGGTGATCCGAATCGAATGCGACATCCCACACAGCTCTAGATCTTCGAATGTCCGATACTGGAATATTCCTCGTCAGAACATAGTCAAGCTGTAGTTTGTCATCTTCCGCTTCCGCTGCTCCTCTGGAGATAACTGGGTTGGTCCCTGCCACGTTATCTGATTGCGGCGATTATTCCCCTTAAATGTCGATGCAATAATCAGACCACTGCGTTCACAAAAGTCGACAAGGCGGTAGCCATTGTCCGATGTTTGCTCCACTGGGTAGAACCATTTACCGAGCACTTCGGATTCCTGATCAAGTCCCATCTTCGCATTTGCGTCAATCCCCACGACAACAGCATGTTGACAAGGTATCCTGGCCAGCAACGTATTGAGTTCCTCATAAATGCATCCTTCGAATTGTCTTCGGCGGTTTCAGTGGGCGCATGAGCACTCACTATCCACAGATTGAATCCTCTGTGATCCCGCAGTCGTACGAATGCATTCCGGCACGACGTTGAGCCGAACTCCTTGACCATACCATTGAAATTCTTCCTTACAGCTATTGCACAGCCTCCCACTTTGCTATCGTCAGGTTTACCGCAGTAGATGGTGTACTCTCCGACGCTGATGACAGGTCTATCCTTGAGGCGGGTTTCCTGCAAAGCAGCAAACGGTGAATGGAAATAGCTCAGAAGTCTGGATGGCGCAGTTTTTTGGATATCACTCGACAGCGATCGACAGTTCAGGGTGGCGAAATTGTGGCTTGTGACCAAAGACTCCATGAACTTCCTAGGTACGGATCCTAAGGTGTTATGGACCGGAGGCCTTGGTGTGCCGGACGGCGACACCTTTATGCAATGTGCGGGATACTTTCGCGATATAGTTGTGCACGCTATATCGCTCGAACGTTCCCTGTGTACACTCAAACGTCTGTTGGATTCAGTAGAAGCAGGGGCACCAACGAGCAGGTACCAACAGACTTGTATACACACCCCCTTTGACGATAATTTCAAGATAATTGCTGGGTTGAACACCGTCCTACTCCTCAACGCCCTAGAGTCACGCGCTTTCTGCGCCTGCGCGCCGTGTTAGTATAAATGTCCTAGCGCGCCGCTCGCTCCACCATGGCGGGTTCGCTCTGTAACAGCTCCAACAACTCCATCATCAATTTCATTGCGCTTCATATTACACGATTTTTGGATGTTTTTTTTTTGCCGTAACTGCAGTTCAACGTCGCAGTGCACGTTATGGTATGTTTACACAAGGTGCTGAGTTGATTGCAAAACGCTTGGCTCCGGGCGAGATTGAACCAGCATATTCCCATTCCGGAGGAGCGCCCTATCGCACCGCACCACCGATGCCCCAGCGCCGCTCTCACTCAACTGCTCGGTAAATCTTCACCGAAGCGAAAAAAAAAACACTTCATCTTATTCAAATTCTGCATCGCTGGAATGAGTTAAAACACGAAGTCAGAAATTGCGTGAATGGCAGAGTTGGGACAAAACTTTACCCACCTCATGTTAGCGGGGACACTAGAGCATTGTCAGTGTCTGCCCACATTCAAAAAGTATTTATACCCAAACGCCGCGCCAGAGCGGTTTCCACTAGCTGGCGCTAAGTCGTATTCAAGCTCTTTATTGTTATTCTACAATAAAATCGGAGTTACATACCTTCTGAGAGAATTGTCAACTTTAAACCCCTAGGTAAGGATTAGCACTTTAAAATAAAGAAGAAAACTTGTCTTCTTAAATCCCTATTGGAATATGCAGCACATTAGACGTCTATGCCATATAGACTTGGATACCTTCCAGGGCTATACAGTACGGGACTGACATCCCAGTCATACCATTCATCTCCTTACATGAATCTAGTACCAAATCGAGGACTTCGTAGGGACAGTAGATCTGGTTGACCCTGGGAGAGGATCAAATCCTGCCGTGTCGAGCGAGCAGCAGCGCATCCTGCCACTACACCACCACAATTCGGGTAACCACCGTAGCGAGATAGACGAGTTTAAGGCAGCAGACACGCTCGAAAATTGTAACAATTTTATGACATAAATGAAAGGTTTGGAGCTGGTTGTATTAGGAACTGACGAAAAAACGGACGAAAAATGTGTGCAAATAGAGGAATAACGGTTATTTTGTTATCAGGTGAAAAAGGACGAGTTTTACGGCGCGCGGTTGAAACAGCGAATATTAACAACAAAACGGTTGAGATTAAGAAGCCGATATACTCCTACAGCTCGTAATAGAACGCTGATCTCGTTGGAAGCATCAAAAACCAGCCAAAGGGACCGTATTAGTACTCTCAATCTGGACGAGTTTGTATTTTGGGACGGGGTCGCAGAAGCTCAGGGGCGGGATTGCAGAAATTTTTCGATTTGCTTTGCTGAAATTTAATAGTTTTGACTCGTTTTTGACGCTTCCAACGGCGTGAGCAGTATACTAAGAGCCATGCGACTTTAGAAAAGTGGTTATCTCAACAACTTTTTCGAGCGTGTCTGCTGCCTTTACTCAGACGATAGCAGGCCCTGAGCCCACCCGAATGCACCCGAAGCCGCATCCATGTTGCGCTCAAGGTGACAAATTTGGCAATTTTCGGGCCACATATGTTGCGATCCAGGCCGCATACGTTGCGCTTCGGGTGCTTCCGACGAGATTGAATCACGCAGCGCCCTGAGCGCAACTCTCGGCTGATGACGTCACAGTACATCATACAGCGTGAATGGTTGCGCCCCGGGCGCTTTCGATCAACCGATTTTAGCAACACAGTTGCAAAAATCGATACATCGACGTGGTTCAGACGCTTCGCTGATCGGTCATCGCGCCCATTTAGCTAATCGATTTTTCAAGGCAGAATCCAACGATTTCCACACATTCACCATATTCCCCCACCCTACTTAATTTCCTTGAATTTATGTGACCCTTAATTGTCCCTTTTCTAAGCTGGTGCTGATTATAAAATACCTTTCAGCTAAATACACTTTCCCCTGCTTAGAATTTTGATTCCGTCACAACTTCCCTCACAACTTCACCTATTAATCTTCTGATTTCACCTGATTCTCTACTGCTATTAGTTATAGGTTCTTCTAATGATCTCGTTGAACGATTCAAAGCTAACAATGGAAAGTATGCATGGCACAATTTTTTTTCAAACATTAAAGTTTAAACACAAATTTAAATATACATTGAAATAAATTTAGATATCCGAGCGATTCGTTTTTCTCGTTTTTTTTTAAATGATTAAATAAATCCCAAACATTCCCTCCATGAAAATTTGCAAAATGCGCTCGGAAAGACATGTTAACGTTTCATTTTTTGAATACAGTCTAAATATTGCACAAATATGAAGAATATAGTGAATTCTAGGATGGTCGAATATTGAGCGCAAATGGAGCAGAGGAAATCAATTACAAGCCCTACAAGAGAAACAGTGAGAATCCCGCTCAAAAAGCGCAGGAATCCCAGATGCTCATCAATTGATTCATCCAATTTCGAAATGCGCGCGTCAGTCAACGCATGTAGCCCGGAGAGCAACTTGAACGCGCTGCACTTTGCATTCACAACCGAAACGCACCGCAAGTCCGAATATCAACTGCTCTGCGTTTCGGTCGCAGTGGGCGGAGAGGGGCGGGATCGGTTGCGCTCCGGGCCTGCTACTGTCTGAGTAACCATAAAGTACTGCAGAGAATGCGGGTGAGGTTTTCTAAATCGTATACCGTTGTCGCACGTATGTGTCTATCTTTTCTGAGTCTGACGCCTTGTTTATGGAGTAAATTTGCAACAAGTCGCAGTTCATGTTTTCTGTTTTCTGCCCAATTTTGCCTATTTTTACAGAAAACCGAAAACAGAATAAAGTGGTCAAAATGGGCAGAAAACAGAAAATTCCGCACACCCCTGCTGACGACGCCTAACTTTGGGTGACTGCAGGCTCGGACCCCGTGCAATATTGTGTTACCGTATAACGTGGCCCATCGGTGGTGATTCGAGAAAACGGTGGGACACGTTTGCTCGAATGGCATACCACCGGAAATCGATTTTCGTTTTTTATGTCCATCGCGTAGCTGTCAGTGAGTTAAACATTATATGTACCAAGATTTTTCTCGTAAAACTCTTTCCTCACAGAGAAAAAACTGCTTGAAATCACAGCACGGTCAAGTGGGAATATTATTCCGTCACCACAGTTCTAGTGATGTTCGCTTAGATGGGTTACTTTAAATGCGATTCACGGATCAGGTATCTGCTCTCAATTTTCGTATGATTTAGATTTCGTTACGATGGGTGTTATTGTTTAGATTATGAAAAATCGATATTCTGGGGTCATAATAGGCATTCTAATAGTGTTGCCACGTTTCCAGTCGAAAAGAGCACGGCTCCAGCTATGATTTCCTTCTAAGAAAGCTAAGAAACGGCAACAAATGAAAAACGAACTCATAGTGTGCTTGGACAATTGTTTTTGCAGCCGTTTATTTTATTAGAGTCCAAGTTATTTTCACGAAAGTTCGAATATTGTGCTATAGTGAAGCTACAGATGGCCCACGAAATCTGTTCTCGAGTCTAGGATAGGTTAATACATTTGTCATGAGAAGGTTTCAGAAATCGTTCTTGTGGCGGAAAATCTTATTTTTAAAAAGCGTCGATCGTGAATCGATTAAAGAGCTCGTTCGTTATGCAGCATAAACATTTTCAGCATAGCTCTCTTTTTTTCTAAACCTCTGCTCACATTCGGCATATTTGCGAGTTCTTTCCACTGAATGGCCTGCATACCCTTCATCCCTAGGTTGGGAGAGTGATCTCTATTAAAAATACCCTTCCTTTTCAGCTTCATTTCATGAATCTTCGTATTACACCTGGCTGCAGACGTACATAGTTCGTCTTTCCTATACCCTTTTATCAATATCTGGGGAATAACGAGGCATGTCATTCCCGCTGACTATAAGAAGCGGAAGAAAGGTTTCGCTATAAAATTTAAAATGGCTATCATTTCAAATGACATCCTGCAGTGACATATGTCTAGCTTTCCTTCTCTTGTTAATCGTTGAAATATCCAATGATCATTGAGATTCTTGTTGCTTCACCACACCCGAAACCGGATATCTTGCTGCACATGTGTATGCGAATGTGCATTATAAAACGTTTCTACGATATTATGTAGCTTCCTATTCTTTAATAACATTACGGATAATGGAGCAGATTTGGATGAAAATAGCTTAGTGGGCTTACTGTTGCTGTGGAATGAGAAAAAACCTATAGTAGAATGTTCATGCTCTCGCTTGGTGATCTAACAACAACCGTCATTCTGAATCCCGCTTCTCTTTTGACTTTTGGTTCCACTTTTCAGTTCTCACAAACCCTCTGATTTTTCACCCAATAGAGGGCTCTCGTGACAAAAATGGTTTTTGAGTTTTGAACCTCATAATTGCGAAAATTGGAGTAAGGTTGGAGGAAGGTTGCGGTTGCTCGCCTACGTTAGACAGCAAAGGGTTCTGCAGAGTTGCACCGACCGGCGGCACGCCGCCGAGCGGGAGATTTGTTCGTTACATTCTATCTTTGCTTACGCCCTCACTCATTCGACGCCGCATCTTGCTTTCCATGTTTTTTTTTGCTTCTATATGATTCAAAACTTAAGTAAATGCCAATCAACAATTTCTAAATAATCAAGAAGGATACGAAAAAAAATTGCGTTCAGTTTAGCAATGATGCCTCAACATGGAGATTTCGAGAGAGCAAATTCAGTAGGCGATTCGTGGAAGTTGCTTTGATCATTCTATTAGGTTGATGCAAAAGTTTCCGGACTGTTCGCAGTTTTGAATAAATAACAATTATTTCAAAAACAAAAGAGGCTCACCCAACGAAATAATTTCCATCACATTCAAGGATCCCTCGCCAACGATTGGGCAGATCATGAATTTCCAACGCTTAGAACTTTGGCTGTTTCGAGTCGAAGTGTTCTTCTAATTGTAAGGTCATGTTGACTCCGTTAGTGAACTGTCTTCCATCCAGGAAGTGCTACATCGAGCGGAACAGATGGTTGTCGGAGGAGGCAAGATCTGGGCTATAGAAAGTGAGGAAGAACTTCTTAGCCCAGGTCCAGTCGTCCTCGGATGAACACTGTTCGCCTTCTTCACGACAATGCTTGACCACACGTCTCTCGGATATATCGACAGAAACTGCAAGACCTGGGCTGGAAGTTCTTCCTCACCCTCCATATAGCCCAGATCTTGCCCGTTCCAACTACCATCTGCTCCTCTCGATGCAGCACTTTCTGGATGGGAGACAGTTCACTAACGATGACGAAGTCAAAATGGCCTTACAATTAGAATACTTCGACTCGAGACAGCCAAAGTTCTACGCGTCAGGAATTCATGATCTGCCATATCGGTGGCGAAGGATCCTTGAATGCGATAGAAATTATTTTGTTGGCTGAGCCTTGTTTGTTTTTGAAATAATGTTTTTTATTCAAAGTCGTGAGAAGTCCAGAAACTTTTGCATCAACCTTTTGCAGTAGACCACTTTGGAACAAAAACAACCCTAATTAAAATGGAAACAAAAAATCAGGGTAAGACTGCGAAATTGTTATGCTTGAAGTATGCTCCAATGATTTTCCCTCAGTTTGAGGTGAAATAGAAAAGGTCTTTATAAGGTTGAATTCATGAAGAGCAGGAATCAAGCTCGAATTGATCATCGGTGGTGTTCCGTGCCGGCGGTCGAAGTGGTCGAGACCATTTTAAGCCGCCGCTCGCTGACGGCGTCGCTCCGAAAGTCGCAGCTGTCGCGCGGGGAAACACTTTGCGAGGAAATCGCGTCGCTGCCCCAGCGCGATACGTCGCCACACTCGCCCTGCGTGGCATCCCCCATTCTGCAATATTGCCACGCCGAGGCAAAATTCGCGGTGTTACCACTCTGCCATAAAGGCAGGGTTCTCGATAAAATCATTTGTTTGCTATCCCCGTAGAGTGGTAGATGTGGCGATCACGAAGGTGAAAATGAGTAAAAAATTAATGGGGGAGATTGCTTCCGACCTGATCGAAGAACTCACATTTTTTTGTGAGTAAGTTATGTACTCAATGATGTACTCAATGACTGACACTTGCATTCTACTCATTATAAAGGTGCCCACTTGAGCATGTGAACGCTCGAGATTTCTTTTTCCTCTAGGAGGCAATATGACTGGTCAAGTTACGTAATTGAGCGCCAATGGAAGGCATGAGGTCCAGCATTAGGCTCGGACGCTATTGTTGGTTTTGAATATTCATCCAGACTTGGAAAATAAATGGGAATTCACCATAATGTTTTGCTGCTGGGAAAGTCCGCAGTTAAGATTTTCGCTAGATGTTCAGCGATGTGGTGAGTGGAGATAGGCGCTTGATTCTGGGAATAACAAGAAAGGCTACTCGTCCATAATTCTATCATGCCGATGATCAGAAATTAGGAAGCAGTCGCCGTAACACTTCAGGAGGCACTTACCTACCATGTAGTTGTAGCTCTCCTTTTCCTCCTCTGAGAGGTCTTCGGTTCTCAACGTGGACATTTATTATTTCAATTCTACTTAAAGGCAGGGTTCTCGATAAAATCGGTTGTTCTGCTATCACCATGGAATGGTAGATCTGGCCATCACAAAAAAGAAAATAAGTAAAAAATTGGAGAAAAAACGCTCAGAAACAAGTTATGGCTTGGTGTCCTCCCTCCTCCAATTATCGAGATTTGTGTAAATGCCTGTTTTTTTCAACTTTTATTTTGCTTCTAAAGTAATTTCTGAGCATTTCTGGAGACTACTGACTACTTTAACAGCAAAATAAAAGGCGAATAAGCAAGCATTAATGAAAATCTCGTTAATTAGGGGGACGGCCGACGCCGGTAATTAGCCGTTATACTTCGTTTTTGAGCGTTATTACCGCGAATTTCCGGGTTTTTTTACTTATTTTCATTTTTGTGATGACCAAATCTACATTCACGTGAAGATAGCTCAAAAGTCGTTTTTATCGCGAACCCTGCCTTTAAAGGCAGTGGTCGCGATCAAATATGCTTGTCGTCGTTTTCTTATTGAACCCTTTTCTGGGTCTCGAGTAGTAGGACCTATAAGGAAAAATCGCGAAAAAACCACTGTTTTGGGCCAAATTTGAAGACTGAACTTTATTGTCTTTTGAAGGTGGACGAGCCCACTCAACATCATCGGCATCGATGACCTCTCATATCAGGAACATCAGCTGGCTTGAAATTGAATTTCAATCAATGAACCTTCGGATTTATGTGCACATCTAGTCAAAAACATTGACTGAAGTGCTTTCTTTCATTGTTCAATTGTTTCTATTAGGTGAATTTGCATTCATCTCTTCCTCTGAATGTCGATGATTTTTGACTGCTCGGCATGAGACTGCGATCTTTTTCGTCGGCGCTGCGCACGTGTGCACGAACTGGCTTCTTTGGGCCATAGCAACTCCAATTCTAGCCCGTTTTTCACCGCGATACCTCTATAGTTTTTCAGCTGTTTTTGATCTAAGCTGATTTTTGTAGTTTTTTTCGATAAAGTTCTTCATCGTGACCTTGTGCCTTTAATTAAGTGTGATTATTTTGCGAAACGTCTCGTTAGTTAGCTGACTTTTAGAGCCAGTGTTCACGATAGATTTCACTTTCAATATCTCCACGGTTTACGGAGGGTCAGGTGCCCTATATATGTAGCTAGGCATGCTTAGAAAAAACGCGAAAGCTCCGATTCTAGGCTAAAATAGATCTTCTCTTGTTTACGTTGACTTTTGTGCGTGGAAGAATTAAGCGCTATGAAGCATGATACCACGTGATGCAGTCAAGTGTTTTAGCTCGCTCAACAGTACTTCCTTCATGTTTGCACAATCTCGGGTTTTCATTTGCTAACGTCTGAGAGGGGGTATTGCGCTTTTTGGAGTTTTCCTTGCGCTCAAAGTGGCAACTTCGGGCGTTCTGGTGCTCTTCCTGGCTCTTTTTCATGCATTCTTTCGACGTTAACGTTGCAGTGTTCCCCACCACTGCCCATTCCTAGTGGAAACTAACACACATTTTCCACCGTGAACACTGCCTTCGAAGGCAGTGTCCACGACAAATCTCGATATCGAGGTTCACACTACATAAGTTGGCAGATGTTTAAGGGGATAGGGTCGAAGAAAGCAGCGAAAACGGGCCAGGTATTCGATAAAAACGGCCTTCAATGTTATCGCAGTGCGCCTCCCATTCGGACGAGCTTGTGGCGCCGCACACGTTTCGATGGCAAATTGCCATGCAACTCTGCCGCGATTAGCATGATCGATTCGCACAGATTTCGCGATTAGCGTGCGCTGGCGGAAATCAGCGGGGCCCATGATTTTCGTCCATGCCCTAAACATTAGAAACCGTTATTTCAGCTCATTTTGAACGTTTTTCTTCGCTGTTTTTTGACTACTAGTTACCTCACGATCATACAATCCCATTTTTGGGTAGAACTCGAGTGCGATATTCATCGTGAACACTGCGTTCAAGGTGAGATTTGAGTAGCACTACCCTTTTCACGGAAAGCGCCTTGTCACGCGGTTAGCTTTCGCAGAACGAAGCCCTCCGAACGTCTTCACGGAAGCCCAGAAGTCTCTCATCTCACTTTCCGCGGTTTTTCTCCCAACAGAGTTGTTCTGGAAGCAGCTCAAGTGTTTTTTTACGGAAACCTTAAGCGCGGGTTTTTTTAACTCATTCGTTTAACTATCATCGGCTGGTTTGGCTCAGTGGCAGCTTGCGCGCGAAATTCGTACGGTACCCGATTTTTCTACTACGTTGCGCCAGTAGGCCAACGAAATTGTGAAATGTGTCTGGCAAAAAGGTCACTCCAAACTCCCGAACTTCAGAGAAAAAGTAGTTTGAAAACCCCGGGCATACAACACTCCGCCCTTTAAGCCTATCTTGGTGTTTTTGGTGTAATACACAAACGCGAGAAAATTCAACATCTGGACTCATTTTGCGCTTTAAACTTCCTAGTAAAGTTTATTTTCCTTGGAAGACTTCTTGAAATGAAAACTACTCATTTGTGGAATGCCTGAAATTGTCGTGGCGCTTCTGTTCCTCAAGCTAGATGATGGACCTGTAAAACACCTTCTCGTACCAAAGCATTGTACTCACATGGCTATACATATGTATGTTCATAGTACTATAGACACGAAACGCTGAGGTCTGAAGTTTTGCCAGCTGCCTCCACTTGGTTCAAGCGTGGGATCGATAAAAAACAAACCAATGGTGTTTTTTTATCAAACGGACGCTCCTTCAGGGTTAATCTGACTGCTGTTTAGGATTTCGCACCACTGCTTCTGAAAAAGAGTCTTCTTGTGTAGTTGGGTTTTCCTGAATGAATCAGAATTCTGACAGCCCAACCTTACAGTCACTTTTCCCCTTCCCGAATAAATGTGGTTCAGTTTACCGACCACGGAGGGCTAGAATTTTTTGGTTACCTTTGACAGACTATTAACAGACTTGCAACCATACATAGATTGGGGTGACAGCACACCGTTCTGCAATAAAGCAGAGTGAAAAGCAAACATGCATAATAAGGGAAAAAATGGCAAAGTGGCAACTAAAGCGTCTTTCGACCACAACACGCCTCAAAGTGCTCCGTTTTTATTTTCGAAAGGACCAAAATGTTCACTGTGCCACAATCTATCTAACTATGTGAGACAAAATTGGAAACCATATATAAAAAAGCTTTTTTCAAAGATGGAGTTAGTTATGAATTTGATAATGTTATCACAAGATAACGAGCCCATTCGGTCAGAGACAACCGTACGCGATCTCTAGCATGGTCAAAATGGAAATGTATTCTGCCTCCAAAAATAATGTTGCTCTCAATTTTCGCAAAATATTTCCACATCGATCCAACTGAACCACGACATGTTGTACATTTTGGCGTTTTCGAAATTGAAAACGGAGCACTTTTGAGAGCGAGTTGTGGACGGAAGACGCTTTAGTTGCCCACTTTGCCCATTTTCCCTTGGATAGGCGGCGGTATTGTACATATGTATGTTCTACTGAAAAAATCCGCTTGGCTTAGATCTGAGATTTCAACTTTATTCGCTTGTAGAAACAAAAACTCGCCCACAGAAGTGTTTTTAGTCCTTTCTTTGGACTGACAACACTTCTACCCTCTACTTCCCCACAGCTCGCACTTAGTTTGGCTGCAGTTCGGACTGCGATCCGCGTGTGCGCTGCGGTTCGAAGAACAGTTCGTGCTGTGGGTGGCCGTTTGTGGGGGGCAGCCAGGTGGCCATCAATCGATGCAACACGAATTTTCGTCGTCTCAATTATGTTTTAGCTCGGTGACGAGCATTTTCGGCGCTCTTCCCATGTTTTTCTCGACTAATCTCCCGATTTCAATAATTTTTGCTGCTCTATCCGATCTCTGCTCTAAGTTTGGGTAAGTTTTTCTACTACTCTCATTGTTTTTGGAGTAACTAGTGGCCTGAATGGACCCAACCGTGAGTGCGTTTGAAAGTAGGTTAAGACAATGAACTGAGCATAGTG
>JAPDOI010001295.1:0-197625 GCA_029168955.1 Aplectana chamaeleonis | reverse complement strand
TTCCTTCCGTAGAGATTCTTGCAGCGTCGGAACCGTGAGAGTCCAATTTGCTCTTTCCAGCTTTGCAGCATACCAGAACTTTCTGTGAATCGCCGATACAATGCTGGTTTTCATCGAATCCGTAATTTCATTGGTCTTGGGCAGAAGTTTGGCCCCAAATTCGGCATGGCTAGTATGCGTCATCGTCCACATGATCTTCAACCATGACGGCATACACCGGGAGAGGTGGAACAGGGGTTGGGTAATACAAAGAATGGTGTCGTTGAAGCGGGCATCAATTGCGAAAATTTTCGTTCAAGCCTCTGCTTTGTCGATCTTCTGAGAGCTTCGGGCATGTTATTCGACGATATCCAATCAGGCGCTGCCAGCATTCCATGTTCATTCGTTCTCTCAGAATAGCTTTCAAATAAACGATATTCCGAATGTGCAATGACTTCCGTAGTCGTCTCTGCTGTGCTACGGCTGAGTCGTAAATTCTGTTGTCAGAGCTTGTTGATGAAAAGCAACATATTTCAGAGTGATCAGAAAACTATCCCTACATAAATTGAACTGTCTTTGTAGGAGTTTCAGACTCTGAAAAGTATACTAGGTTCCCTGAGGCTTCATAGTCGTCGACTGAATTTCTGATAATGGTGTTAGCAGAAGCTCTTCCGGTTAAACGTTTTTATGATGACAACGTTTCGGGTCTAAGCCCTTCTTCAGGTCAATCTGAAATACAACAGAAAAACGCATTGGAAAAGAACGAAAGCATCAACAGAGGCTGCTGACCGACCTGTTGTGGCGAAGGTTGGACTGAGTCAACCACAACTGAGGAGCCCAATGCTTAATAAATAGGTAGGGTAATGTGGAGTTGATGGTGTGGGTGTTACATCCTACCTACCTTTATGCGGACATGGGCAGTATACTTCGGCGACTCGAAAATTTTTCCGAATAATCGAGTCATCGACTAAGTCCATTTTTTGAAATTTCGAATAATCGAGTTTTCGACTAACTCGATTTTTCAAATTTTCGAATAATCGAGTAGTCGAATTGACTCCGATTTTTCGAATAATCGAATGGTCAAGTTTTCGACGAACTCAATTTTCAACAGTTGAATTTCTAAAGCACCTTATGTCGACTATTCTTTGAGCATGCCACACTCTTCTGCTTCGAAGACATTGATAAAAGTATATCTGGCAAATGAAAAACGCCATCTTCGGGTACACAGTAAGACGGCCGAAAACCAATACTCATGCGCATAAATGTCGATTAGCAATATCCATCGGCCAAATTCCAAAAGCTTCAGAAAACCAAACGAATTTTGTATAGGAGAGAAATACGGTTCAACGAGATCATTTAGTGGATGAACAATCCAGAATTCTTCTTTGGAGATTGATTAACCATGGAAAAAGCCGGAGGAGTTCACAGCCAATAATAGCCAGGGCAAATCGTAGTCTACTTCAAGATCATCCAAACTCATAGTGAAATCTCCGTCATCATATTCAGCCTCTTCGGCTAGACTTCCAGCCGTTTTCTTCGTCTTTAGCCTTCGCGGCCTTTTTCATCTTCTTGCCCGATTTCTTCGACGGAGAGAGCAGCCACATTCTTCCGTATCTGCGAAGCTGTGCTTCTGTGGCCACAAAACAAACTGTTTGTTTTTCTGTATCTCCCACATTTTTTCTAACAAGGAACCACAATAAGCCATAGTGACCATTAGAAGTGAAATGTACTTTCTAGAACCAGTCCTCGGACAGAAAAGTCCGAATATACGCATCGCAGCTGCCCCTGAGACCCACTCTGAGAAAAAAGTTATAGGCATTTTTTTCTTCTGATTTCCACATACCATTTGTACCCCCCCAAAAAGCGCATTATTCTTACGAAAGACCGGAAACTGACCCCACAATCGTGTTCCAGCGCCCAAAACTACCACACTAAGCAAAAAGTTTGGTTGGAAGGAACATTTTCCAAACTTTTCGCAGACCAGCAACTTGTGTTGGACTTGTACGGATTTTTGGTTGGTCGTTTATTTACACCAATTTGAGTGGCTTTCAAGCGTTTAAGAAAAAAACATTCCAGATTTGACTAAAAATTCGCTCTGGGGGTTATTTGGGATGCTGCTGATCACAGAATCTGAGGTTCATTTATCGATTTTCTGAAGTTTTCGATTGTAATTACTGTTCACAGATCCCCATCGGGGGAGAATTTTATGGCAAATCGAGACTTGACGATTTCCGGAGTGCTACTATAGATCATGCTCAAATTATTTCTTTGGGGGTTATTTGGAGTGCTGAACACGAATCTGTTGACAGTTTATCCGATTTTCGAAACAGCTTGCGGTAGATTACAGTGAGTATACGGTAGTTTGGTCAAAGTCTCAGATTTGTGTCAAAGTTTCTATGTGGGGGTTATTTGGGGTGCTGAATACGAATTCGATGTCCATTTGTCGAATATCGGAATATTGAGGTAGGTTTTGCCTCCTAAATGGCATGTCACCTATCGTAACCTACAGTAAACCTCAAAATTTCTACAAGCGAACCCCAGATTCGTGTTCAGCACTAGATTACCCTACATACACGTTTTTATCAAAATCCAAAGAAAAATTTAAAAACACCTTAAAAATTCCATGGGGGTACCCATACGTTGCCGCGAAGCTTAAAAAACGCTCATAACTTTTTTCAGAGTGCGTCTAGGCAGCTGCGATTGGCATATTCAGACTTTTCGTCCGAAAATGGTTCTAGAATAGTACATTTCATTTGGAATGGTCACTATGACTTATTACGGTTCCCTTGTAAGAGAAAAGAGGATAAAGCCAAGCATCAAAAACAAATTTGAAAACCAAAAGTTTCGGTTGCACTGCGACTTTCCGCTGGTCCCAATGCATTCAAAACTCATGCAAGCCTCTTTTCTCGAGCGAGGTGAAATAATTGACCGTCATGCATCAATTTCCAGCCTATCGCGACCGTCTTGTTATCTCTGATGAGTTTATCGGTATGCACACACCTGAAGTTTGAGGAATTTTGGCGTAAATGCCGGCAGTAAGTGAAAAAGATGGTCGCGAGCAGTACTAGAACATTCGAGACCTGACTTACTTACTTGACTTAATCGGTTGGCTTTCGCCTGACGCGGTCATTCCGCATCTTCACCGAGGTGTGCCGTCCTAGTAGTCAGCCGTGTCCATTTTCACGGTCTTCAGCCACAATTTGAACACATTCCATCCAGCTGTCACTATTCCATTTCCTGCGAAACAGAAACATCGCGCCTGAACTGTCTTTCGATGCCAGTGACTTTACATCCTCTTTAACCACCTCCGTCCAGACCTTTCGCCTACGCCCAGGTGGCCGTTTCCAGACAGGATTTGGAAGCATTTTTAAAGCGTGTTGTACGAGACGATCCGGCGTTCTTCTTAGTATATGCCCGAGCAGTCGAAGTCGACTTTCCATTGCTGCTTGAGATGGCGTTAGGAGATGCTGGCACCTCCCTCGTGTCAAGCGTTGATGTACTGCGTCGAGTTCCTTGTAGAGGTCTTCGTTATAGCATACACGCGGCCAGAAATATCAAGCAAACGCCTAAAAGCTTCCTCTCCGTGCAATCCAACCTTTCCATCTGCGTTTTCGGTGCTGCCCACGTCTCCGATCCGTACATCATGAT
Organism: Aplectana chamaeleonis; assembly: GCA_029168955.1. Lineage (NCBI taxonomy): Eukaryota > Metazoa > Nematoda > Chromadorea > Rhabditida > Cosmocercidae > Aplectana > Aplectana chamaeleonis. The sequence continues at coordinate 193,998 of JAPDOI010001295.1, read as the reverse complement.
AGGGCGAATAGCGGATAGGTAGACGCGCAACTTGACTTCCTTCGCGATGGTGGTAGACCACAAACACTTGTTTAGAGAATTGAATGCAGACGTAGCTTTCGCACATCGTTGTCGAATATCCGCTGCATAACTACCATCGTTCTTCAGCAAACAGCCCAAATAACGAAATCGTCCACCAGTTCGATACGTTGTCCGTCCGTCCACAAACTCCAGTTGAAGGCCTCTGAGAGACCCACATCTGCTTGCATTTGTCGGGACGAAGACGAAGTCCATAGGCTGCGGCATACTTCGAAACGAGGTTCACAATCCTTTGCAGTTTTGCGTTGTTTTCAGCGAATAACACAATGTCGTCGGCGTACTCCAGGTCGACAAGGAGCGTCCTGATGGTGTTAGGATCACATCCGCAGGAAACTGTTCTGCAACTCTACGCATGATGTCATCAACGGCGAAGTTGAAAGAAAAGGTCCTGCAACGGCTCCTTGCCTTACTCCTGTTTTCACCTCGAAAGCTGACGTAAATCTGACAGTTGTACGAACTGCTGCTGTTTTTCCTCTGTTCATATCCTCGTATAACCGAACATACTTTTCCGGGACTCCATCTGCACGCAGAGCGTTGAGCAATCGATCACGATGAGGAGAGTCGAACGCGGCTTCAAAGTCCAAAAAGCAAGCTGTAATGGCTTTCGAAAACCGCTGCCACGATTCAATTACTCTTCTCGACGAACACTTGGTCGATGGTCGATCTTCCAGGTCGAAAACCGGCTTGCTCATCTCTGGTCGTTCCTTCACGATGTTTGATAAGTCGCTCGAGAATGATACGTTCTAAAACCTTGTACGTGACACGAAGTAGAGAGATTCCTCTGTAGTTCTTAGGATCCGTGACGGATAGCTTCTTGTGAAGAGGTACGATGATCGCATGTCTCCACGAATCGGGTATCCTTTCGCTCATCCATATGGCACGGATGGTGTTGGTCATTTCACGAATCCCAGACGGAGGAAGAGCTTTCAGCATTTCAGCAGTGATGTTGTCATCTCCACCTGCCTTTCCATTCTTCATTTTCCGGACACAATCCAAAACTTCAGACTCAGTCGGCGGTTCCTCACTGACATCGTAATGTGCTCTCTGAACATGCGGGAGCTCAGGTACTGATGGCGCTGGACGATTCAGTAGTGAACTGAAGTAATCCTTCCATATTGGCAGCGTCGCGTCACCAACTGCAACTCCATTGGTAGTGTTCAAGACAGGAGAACATCTCTTCATCTTCCCGCTATACTGTCGCAGCAACGTGTAGGCTTTCCTCGGATTCTTCTCCTCCCAAGCCTTCTCGAACTCCTTAGCTCTACACGTCCACTCTCGTTCGCGGTCACTTTGAAGCTGCCGACGCAACTTCCTCCTCAGACGCTTCTCCTCCACGAAGTTTCCTGCAGTTCGGAGAGCACATACTCTGTTGTAGGTAGATGTTGTTTCTTCTGAGACGTAGGCGAACTTCTTCTTAAGCTGTACAACCGGGAGTGCCTCTTTCGAAGCGTCCTGGATGCATTGACAAAGAATCCGCGTCGCAAAGTTTCTTCTTAGTCAGTACTCCGATGTGAATAGAAACGCGTTGTCAGGAAATTCCTTCTGCACTCTTCATCTCTGAGACTTGTCATGTCAATCCTCTGGAGAGGCTGAGCCCCTCGCTTCCTCTTATGAATCCTCGCAGTGAAGTTCAACAGAACAGGACGGTGATCCGAATCGAATGCGACATCCCACACAGCTCTAGATCTTCGAATGTCCGATACTGGAATATTCCTCGTCAGGACATAGTCAAGCTGTAGTTTCAAAGTTGTCATCTTCCGCTTCCGCTGCTCTTCTGGAGATAGCCGGGTTGGTCCCTGCCACGTAAGCTGATGGCGGCGATGATTCCTCTTGAATGTCGATGCAATAATCAGACCACTGCGTTCACAAAAGTCGACAAGGCGGTAGCCATTGTCCGATGTTTGCTCCACTGGGTAGAACCATTTACCGAGTACTTCGGATTCCTGATCAAGTCCCATCTTCGCATTTGCGTCAATCCCCACGACAACAGCATGTTGACAAGGTATCCTGGCCAGCAACGTATTGAGTTCCTCATAAAACGCATCCTTCGAATTGTCTTCGGCGGTTTCAGTGGGCGCATGAGCACTCACTATCCACAGATTGAATCCTCTGTGATCCCGCAGTCGTACGAATGCGTTCCGACACGACGTTGAGCCGAACTCCTTGACCATACCATTGAAATCCTTCCTTACAGCTATTGCACAGCCTCCCACTCTCCTATCGTCAGCGTTACCGCAGTAGATGGTGTACTCTCCAACGCTGATGACGGGTCTATCCTTGAGGCGGGTTTCCTGCAAAAGCAGCCAAACCAGGTGCATGGAAATAGCTCAGAAGCCTGGATAGCGCAGTTTTTAGATATCACTCGACAGCGATCGACAGTTCAGGGTGGCGAAATTGTGGCTTGTGGCCAAAGACTCCATGACTCCTTAGGTACGGATCCTAAGGTGTTATGGACCAGAGGCCTTAGTGTGCCGGACGGCGACACCTTTATGCAATGTGCGGGATACTTTCGCGATATAGTTGTGCACGCTATATCGCTCGAACGTTCCCTGTGTACACTCAAACGTCTGCTGGGTTCAGTAGAAGCAGAGGCACCAACGAGCAGGTACCAACAGACTTGTATACACACCCCCTTTCGAAACCTATGACCAAATAACAACTGGCGGCAAATGAGGTGCATGGTCTGCAACTGTATTTGGAAACAGTTTAACTGACGGAGAATTTTTTGGCTCGAAACAGTCGACTATCGAATTTATTCGACTGCTCGGGTCTATCGAATAATCGAGTCTTCGACTAAGTCGATTTTTCAAAATTTCGAATAATCGAGTTTTCGGCTAAGTCGATTTCTCAAAATTTTGAATAATCGAGTTTTCGACTAAGTCTATTTTTCAAAATTTCGAATAATCGAGTTTTTGACTAAGTCGATTTTTCAAAATTTCGAGTAATCGAGTTTTCGACTAACTCGATTTTCAGGAATTTCGAATAATCGAGTAGTCGAATGACTCGATGTCGACTGTTTCAGTCGATACCAAGACTGGATGACTCGACTCGACATAAGTATAGTGAGTATTAAATGAAGCGTTGGGGTTTCGATAACTGTGGTACTGATGACTTGGATAATAGTTGATCGGCGGTTTCAGTCTCTTTATCTCCAATGCCTCCCTTATCTTCCTATCTATCGTATCCGCGATGTTTGTGTGAAGGATGGTAACTCTAAGTTGAGGTGGTTGTTCCAGCGTGTGCCTAAGAGTGCGATGCTTTGAGATTGGATTGTCTAAGTAGCTTTGTGTCGATCTCAGTGCTCTTCTATGTTCATCCATCCGCAAAAAGAGTGGTCTAGCTGTCTCGCCGATGTAAAATTCTTGACAGACCAGACAATCAACTCTGTACACCACGTTTTCCATCATCTCCACCTTACCCTACCTATTTAGAAAGCATTGGGCTCCTCAGTTGTGGTTGACTCAGTCCAACCTTCGCCACAACAGGTCGGTCAGCAGCCTCTGTTGATGTTGTTCTTTTCGAGTGCTTGTTGTATTTCAGTTGACCTGAAGAAGGGCTTAGGCCCTAAACGTTGTCATGAAAACGTTTAACCGAAGAGCTTCTGCTAACACCATTACCATCGTTTCAATGGAATTCGCACTTTTTATACAAGTTTTTTTACACTTATTTTGTTTGCTTCTTGGAGCGGAATGGGAGAAGATGAAATTGCTTCCGCCGCCAACCCTACGTCTGACACATCAACCTGCATAAACAAAATACAAAAAACGATAAAGGGGAGCGGCTAAAATGGAACAACAACAACTTTTTTGAGTGCCCTCATTTAACTCGCCCCAAGGACGATGAGCGCGCACAGCGTTTTACCGTCGCGCGCGTCGTGTGTACCAGCCGAACTGCTCCTTAGCCACACCCGAGGTGTGGATTCGATCCACATGCCATCTGCAACAGGGACCACAGAACCGATGGTGCCGGTCCGCCAGCCGCGTTGGGCGGCTTGAGCAGCTGGCTGATACACATGTAGATAGATGTGCACGTTTTGCTAAACTACACTATGCACAGTTCATTGTCTTAACCTACTTTCAAACGCGCTCATAGTTGGTCCACGGGCCACTAGTCGAAAAAAAAACGAAATCGACCATGCCACGGACGCCGTGTCCGCTCGACTTGGCTGCGTATTCAACGTGCAGCATGGCCTTCAATACGCAGCCAAATCCACGGCTAAATTTCTCTCCAGAACCCAGTTACATGCGAGGTTTTCCTTGCCGATTCAAGTTACTTGCGATATTCGGAAGTCGCAAGTATCATATTTTTAACTTTGTAAGTTACTTGCGAGTCGCAAACCCGCAAGTTGCTTAAAAAAAATGAGATAAGCCACAAGTAACTTGATTTTGGCCGGATATCTCGCAAGTATAACGTATAGTATAACGCTCTCATCCACGCTGATGTTGACGCCCAGTACATCAGAATATTGGAAGAGTGCAACAATGGAAGCAACATCATCATTCAACTATTCGAGAGGAAACTGAAGGTGTCGATTGGAAAGTGTGTCAAACAGGGAGATACCATCTCGCCGAAGCTGTTCACGACCGCGTTACAAGACGTGATGCGCCACATCGACTGGTATAGCAAAGGTATCCTCATAGACGGGTGCAGACTATCCAACCTGCGCTTCGCTGACGACTTTGTGCTGCTGGATTCGTTTTCCGCAGAAGTCGAAGGAATGCTTAACGAACTGGACGCTGCAGGCAAAGCGATCGGCCTAACAATGAATCTGAGGAAAACCCAAGTGATGCGCAACCAGTGGTGAGACGACAGCCCCATTCGTCTCTCTGGCACTCCCCTACCCACTACGAACAGCTACGTCTATCTCGGAAGAGAGGGGAACATGCAGAACGACTTGTCTACGGAGATCGGACGGAGACGACGAGCTGCCTGGTCTGCACTTGGATCGATAGTGGAAGTGACAGACAAATTGCGGGATGTGAAGACACGAGCACGTTTGTTCGACACCACGGTGCTACCTGCGTTGTGCTATGCAACCGAGACATGGGCGGAAACGAAGGCGACCACACAGGCCATAAGGACAGCTCACAGGGCCTTGGAACGCAGACTACTGAAGACTAATCGTCGTGCCCAGCGAGCTGGTGGCCTACGCAGTGCTGATCTTCGGAAGCAGTCGCAGTTAATGAACCCTCTTCCGTTCATGGCCCAGTCCAAACATCGATGGGCAGGACACGTGTTGCGCCGCATGGATGACCGATGGAGCCTCCGTACAACAGTCTGGTTACCACGTGATTGCCGTCGGCCTCTAGGCCGTCCTCCCACAAGATGGAACTCTGTATTTTCAGGCAGAGTCAAGACGTTCTGCACCGAGCGAGGACTTCCTGAAAATCACCACCACTGGATGTCCCTTGCTAGGGATCGGTCGAGCTGGTTGAGATGTGGTCCACACGGCGGCGACGCGCAGTGAAGATGGATCATCAAGGTATCAAGGTAAGGTATCTCGCAAGTAACTTGATTCGAAACTTCTGAGTGCCTCTCGCGGCGGACAAAACTAAGATTCTACGGATCGGAACGCGGAAGGTGAATGCTACATATAATATCGGTGGCGCATGTAGAACTTGAGTTATTAAAAGAAGTGAGAGATCTTGGGTACAGAATAAACGATAAGCTGAGTTTTGACAGTTATTACAAAGCGCTCTTCTCCAGTGCAATTCATAGAACTTACAATCTCTTCAAGGCACTCAGGTCCAGGAATTCCAAAACTTTACTCAAAGTATACGAGACCTATGTAAGACCTATTCTAGAGTCTGGAACTACAGTTTTCTCTCCGCATAAAAAGAAGGATATAAATTATTCCGAGAGTGGTCAAAGCAACTTTACGCGAAAACTTGCTATGCGTTGTTCTGGTCTCGGTTACGAATTTATCCCTAATGCTGTGGAACGACGCCAGCTTTATGCTCTTCCTAGTCTAATCAGTCGGAGGAAGAAAAACGATCTTGTTATGATTTTCAAAATTCTTACTGGTAGGGCAAGAGTCAACTCGTCTCAATTCTTTTCAAATGTCCATTCTAGAATTAGGGGTGGGAGCACAAAAATCAAGCTTCCGTTAACTAAATCTCAAATTAGGTCACAGTTCTTTTCTATTTGAGTAGTACCTTTGTTGAATAACTTTTGACCAGGATAGGATGCACTTGTCTCTGACTACGCTCAGACGTCTAGCTACCCATTTACCAAAATCGGAGGTTTTTAGCGAAGTCGACTGATTTTTCATTACAGCTTTCTTCATTTTTTTAACTGTTGGCTGTTCCAAATACTTGCTCGGTTGCTTGGTTTTAATTGTTAATGATTTGTGCTATAATTTCTATTTTTATCACGTGGGTGTTAACCTGCGTCAATAAAGAAGAAGAAGAAGCATGGGGTAAATATTCGAAATTTCCCAGTGGTCCTGTCGTCCCCCATGATGGCGACGAGGAAGCGCCATCTCGGTCTTTGAGCGAGAGGGCGGCCAAATAGAGTGTAGGAGGAGAAGGTTGGACAGCGGGATCGCCATCTCCGAAATTCTACTCCCGAGTAGATTTTGGTCACCATCATAGCAAGACTGTCTGAAACGCAGCTATGCCAGCCGTCGCCAGCCGATATCGATAGTTCTTTCATCGATTTGCTTTTGACCTGTTTTGCAGGTGTTGTCCCTCGATGTTCTAAAATTCTCTATCGCTCGGTTTCTAGATTATGAAATTACATTTTGTGAAGTCCATTTGGTGTAACACATTTTACAAAATGATTATTCATATAGCAGTGCACGCATTTTGCTGGAATTAATGGGATTTCTAGGAGCGGCTTTCGTCACTGCCCAAAATTTTAGCATTGATTAACCATTCAATGAATGCCATAAAGATTTCTTCATGTCATTGTGATAAGAAGTTCTGACCGAGTTCTGAGGGCAGATATTTTTTACAGTACGGAGCAATTTTTTTGCAAAAAACGACGTTTTGCAGCGCTTTTTGCGCGCACAGAGCGCCACATTGCCATAACTCCTTTTAAGAAGGACGTGTTAGGTTGATGCAAAAATTTCTGGACTCTTCACGGCTTTGAATAGAAAACATTTATTTCAAAAACAAACAAGGCTTACAAAACAAAATAATTTCCAGCACATTCAAGAATCCTTCGCCACCGATTGGTGGCGAAGGATCCTTGAATGTGCTGGAAAAGATCATGAGTTCCTGACGCGTAGAACTCTGGCTGATTTGAGTCTAAGTATTCTTCAAAGGCCGTTTTGACTTTGTCATCGTTAGTGAACTGTTTTTCATCCAGGAAATGCTGCATCGAGCGGAACAGACGGTAGTCGGAAGGGGCAAGATCTGGGCTATATGGATGGTGAGGAAGAACTTCCCGGCCCAGGTCCAGCAGTTTCTGCTCGCCTTCTTCACGACAATGCTCGGCCACACTCGGATAACCAGACAGAAACTGCTGGATCTGGGCTGAAAAGTTCTTCCCCACCCTCCATATAGCCCAGATCTTGCCCCTCCCGCCCACCATCTGTTCCGCTCCATGCAACACTTCCTGGTTGGAAAACAGTTCGCTAAAAATGACGAAGTCGAAATGGCCTTGGAAGAATACTTCGACTCGAAACAGCCGGAGTTCCACGCGTCGCGAGTTCATGATCTGCCCAATCGGTGGAGAAGGATACTTGAATGTGATGGGAACTATTTTTGTTGGGTGAGCCTTAATTGTTTCTGAAAATAATGTATTTCATTCAAGTCGTGGAAAGTCCGAAATTTTTGCATCAACTAATACTTAACTATAATTTTAACTTCCTTCTCAGGAAATCCGTCGACCAAAGGTCAGATTAAGACAGATTTCGCCATCATGACTACCTGATCAGTTCATGATGAGGATTTTCGAAGTGGAGATATCCAATATGTGATAATCTTCTGGATTCAAATCTATCCCTCCGTAATACTATAGTATAGGAATCGTTGAAAGCAATTCAAATTCAAACCACTTTGGAGCCAGTTATCTTTGTGCGCGCAAAAACGTCGTCTTTTTAAAATCTGCTTGGCGCTCGGAGCAGCAGTTTGGAACCTTGCTCAGCTTTATCACTAAATGTGCAAGCACTACATATGTATCATAATTCTGAATGAGCTTAGTGTTCCATCTATAGTCCTCATGTTATATTTTCAAAATTGTTCACGTCAAGACTATTATTTTCTGAGAACTTTTAAAAAAAATCAGACCATGTTGCACTGTTGACCGTTTAATTGGACAGCTCGTCACTCTAGTTACTAAAACTTTCCTAATTTATTTCGAAGCTTGTTCTCTAATTCATGAGTACCCGTAGTTTTTGGCTCAATAAGATCGCTCCAGAAAATCGCCCTCCCTACCCAAACCCTCTAGAAACACCAAATAATTTATTAAAGTCTATGAAGCATTGAAGACTAGGGTGCTCATGTTTCATTTTAGCAGAGATTTACGCGAAAGACAGAGCTGTTTGGGAGTGGGTGTTCCGATACTTGCTGCTCAGTACTGTACGTATACCTTGAAAAAAAAAACTAACAGGCGAAGAGATGATTACTCACCCAATACAATCATTAATATTGATCAATATCATTAGGGATTTCCAGTTCAACCAGATATTTTCACTCCGACCGTGCTTCTTCTTTTACTGCACCTCAGGTATGGAGTAACAGATGGTCGTGAAAGGAAAAACTCGCAGAGCAGAATGCCCAGAAACACGCATTTTCCCGCTTCGATCTATGCATGCTCTTTGAGTGGATGACTTCCTTAAATTCTGCCCACTCACATTGGGAAGTACACGTAACGCTGATGAATCGCCTATGAGTTCTTGGAGTCCGCCTTTCGCATCTGAGGAACCCATAGGACAATTTTTGTGCACCCGAAAAGGTGTTTGGGATGCTCTGTATGAAGCAAATCCTGTCAATCGTTCACAACGCCGTTGGGTGGTAAAGCAAATCCGCCCTTACGTTCTCAGATAAAAACCCAGCCCACTTCCCGCAGGCCTAGTCGGACTAGTCGGCTTCGCGCGGCCCCGATTTTGTGGGCGTGGCACAGCGCCCCACTTCCCGCGGAGAGAGGTTTTCCAGTCTTCCCGCGGAGTATCGACGGGCAGTCGGCTAATCCTGGGGGTAATCGAACACTCACTCATCGATTCGCACTTTGATAACGCCGTTGCACCACCCACTAGCACCACCCACTAGAGTGGAGCCAGCGGACGATTGCTGAGCAGAGAACGCTGTGTTGAGACTCTTCCCAAAACCCTCGCTGTATGCGACGCTGGCTCTGGGGCAGGTGAGCCATTGTCTGTTGATGGCATCTGCGGATGGAAAGACTGCAAGCGCAAGTGAGTGCAGTTAGCAACACTGTGTAAGCTTACTCCTTACTTGTCAGAAGCAGTTCAAGATGAAGAGCCCAGAAGGGGGTTTTTGAAATTTGGTTCCAAAAAACCTTTATCTAAAGGGTGATTTTAAAGTGTACTGCAAACCGCTTTCTGGATTGTCTTCTATCAGTCATCAAATTAACCGTAACGCGATGACAGAAGGGCCGCAGAGTGCTTGTTCAACGTGTACGGGCAGTAAACGAAACGGCGCTGCCGACTGCCCGCAATCGATCTATTGGCCATCCGCGGGAGAGGTTACGGGACGTCGGCTAGTGGTACCGAGGGAAGTGTGATATCTCTATCTGAGTTGTCGCCGCTCTTCGAGCCCGTTTGACCGTGTGATGAGTGTAACAGCGGCCGCGATTCCGGAAAGGACAACCGTTGTGATGGCACAGTGGCAACGCTCGAGTCTCTTGCACGGTGAGCGTTAGTTCGAATCCAAGTCACGTTTTGTTTTGAAGGAAGTCGTGTCGGAGCATAACAGCCTTCTGTCCATTATGTCATCCTTTCTTACAATATTTGAATAGCAGCACAAAGTACGACCACCTGGGCCTCCATCGCTATAGCACTATTTCGTCACATCTCTAACCACTCCGAAACAGTATTGAACCGTATGTACATTTCAGTTCACCCAAACCTTCAAAGTTTAGTTACGCTCATGCAGTTGTGCAACCATTTAGGGGAAGGTTGGGAGATTAAGTTCTTTGGTTCTCAACATTCTGCCATTGGAACAACCAAAAAATCAACGTGCAGTCTGAGATCTTTTCCTTCCCCCAGCAAAACGGCATCATCCTCATTGCGTCGATGAGATTCAGTTCCCAGCATCACCCGAGGTCTCGACCTTCGTGCGTTGGTGACACACCAAGATCATTCACGTGACTTACAACCACCTCCCGGACTTTATACCCTGCCCCAAACTCCTACTATTATCAAAATCTTTTCGAGCGGCTTTGAGATCCATCCAAGGATTTCTGTGTAGTAAGAAAACCTTCTTCAACGACGACAACTTCACGGATTGATTCTGCAAAAGTAAACAACTGCTCTTTTAACCACCGGTTGCGAAACGCTTCAAATTCTGCTAGTACACGACCTCCCAAACTAAACTCACCCCACAACTCATTAACGTGACTTTTAAACGCAAAATTGATAGCGAATTCGTGATCAGCGCGTCAAGTACCCATCGGACACCAATTGCAGGAACGTTTACTGCATCGGGAAGAAGAATTTTTTTGGCTTGAAAAATCATCATGCCTATCCTTTCTTACAATATTTTAATAGCAGCACAAAGTACGACCACCTGGGCCTCCATCACTATAGCACTATTTCGTCACATCTCTTACCACTCCAAAACAGTATTGAACCGTATGTACATTTCAGTTCACCCAAACCTTCAAAGTTTAGTTAGGCTCATGCAGTTGTGCAGCCATTTAGGGGAAGGTTGGGAGATTAAGTTCTTTGGTTCTCAACATTCTGCCATTGGAACAACAAAAAAATCAACGTGCAGTCTGAGATCTTTTCCTTCCTCCAGCAAAACGGCATCATCCTCATTGCGTCGATGAGATTCAGTTCCCGGCATCACCTGAGGTCTCGACCTTCGTGCGTTGGTGACACACCAAGATCATTCACGTGACTTACAACCACCTCCCGGACTTTATTCCCCGCCTCAAACCCGGATAGAAGGAATTCACTTATCATTGAAGGCTGAAACACAAAATTTTAAGAGAATTTAATGCATGTGTATAGGCTTCAACCGCTGTCGAAGAGAAAGTGGTTTTCATGGGCGATTTTGGTAAGTTGAAAGGAGTGGCAGTTCTGATCTATCGCGACAAGGCACATAACGCCCTATTCGATTAGTGAGCTCACACTTATTTTTAAGGCAGTCGCTGAAGACTGAATTTTGATCAACGTAGTCCTTTCGTTGGCCAGTGCCCTCCTCACTGTTTTCCGAATTGCACTTCCAGAAAAAAAACAAGAATTATGGCGAGTCACCGCTCTTACCTGCTCTGAACCCTGCTTTACATACCAGCGCGCTACTACAGCACTGTGCAGGTACGCCATCACATTACCTACGCAGTATTTGTTCTATGGGTAATCATGAAAACTGGAGCAATATACAAAAAATCAAGGGTTTGCGAAAGCAACTATGAATTTGGTGTTCTGAATTACGGTGTGGCAGAAACTTTGTAAGAGGCGTGACTGGGTAACAGCGAGGGGCGGTCATTTGGTACCCGCAAGATGGATTTCGAAGAATCTCATACCCAGGTAGGACGGCCCCTACCCTGGGGTTTTCCTCCCTAAGAGAACTACAACGTTGTAGTTCCACTGATAAGCACTGGAATCAGGAATCGGTGATGAGTCATCGGGTGCCAAATGGTACGAACCCGGTAACCGCAGGGGGGATAACAATGCTTCTTGGGAGTCTCAATTGGCTGACTCGACCGCGACAGATTATAGGGAGCAGAAGCAGCAAAACCTAGCGTTCTATAAGTGCAGTGTGATGCTGTAATGGAAGTTCACTCAGGAGCACCCTGCTTGAATAATCGCTACAGGAAAATTAAATGCAATGTCTCCTGCCTTTTTCTCAGTTGTTTTTAGATTTTGTAATGAGGAGTATACAGTTCTGTTAGCCTGAAATTTAGAAAACCTTACTAAACGACTAACGGTTTCTTATGAGCTAGGAACCCTAGCTATGGTGTCACATTTTCAGATTCACCTACAACGGTATTTTTCGGACTTGACCTATAATCCACACTTCAAAGGGCATCTTAATTTTTGTTATGAAGAATTTCGAACGAATCGTTTGTAAATCTCAAAGATGAAGCAAAAACTGTGGAAGTTCCGAAAAATCGTATCAGACTGTAAGTAGTGTCGTTAACGAAGTGAAATTACGGTTTGGGGCTGCGCACTACAGCGTTTGAGATGGACCCGCCGCACTAAATCGTGCAAGGATCACGGGTGAATTTTTAATTCGTCTGTGAAAGCAGTCCTGAGAGAAATGCAGTTTCGAAAAGTCTTTAGGTGAAATAGAAATCATTAATTGAAATCTCGGGACAGAGAAGTGCAGCTTTTTCACGAACTACTGAAAGAATATTCGATAAATTCCTCAACAGGAAGGGAAGTCCTTACTTAATCGAGACCCTTACCAACGAGAAGCTTTACCCTTTTTGTAAGTGGCAGAGTTGTGGCGGACCATAGACTTCATTCGTGTAGAGATAGTGCACGCTTCAGTCAATGGGAATTTTGTTGCATAGAAACGGTAACTGCATTTCTACAAATCGTGAGGAGCAGGACATCGTAATTATAGGGCTCCCGGGACTTTAATACCCACCACCGTCCCCCGTTTCAGGTGTTTTGAAGTTACTTTGAAACAGAAAGCTTTTTTTTCGCTTTGCTAATGCGAAGCTGCGCTTTGGCCGGGGTTTTCCTGACCGTGAGAGGTTTAATTTGTTCAGAAAAGCCACACAGTTTCCGGATAGAGCGCCGCGAAGCGACGCGAACCCCCCCCCCCGGCTTATGGTCCCGGACAAAGCGCCGCGAAGCGGCGCTTTGGCCGGGTCTTCTGATAATGAAATTGCACTAAAGTGCCACTTTGACGTTCGTGTCAAGTGGCGGTTTCGAGAGGTTTGCTACCACTCGGGGTAGTTCATCGTGACCCAAGAAGACCAGTTAGGGAAAAGGCTGCAGGAAATCTCTGTTATTTCCATTAGGAGATATGCTTTGGAGACGTGTTGTGGATCCTCTTACAATATGGCGAAAAATCAAGATCTTACAGAAAAATGAGGACGATGAGGATGACTAGATCCGACTCACTGTTGAAACGCTTCTCTGACAAGGGAACGACCAGACCTACTAAGAACATACATATGTTGCACGGTTCGAGTTGACTCGAAGGCATCGTAAGCGGAAAAAACAGTGTCTTGTTTCTCCAGGTACTTGCTCCTTGAGATAAAAGATAACACTGAAAGGGTTCCACAAAACCTTCAACTTTCGAAAAAAAATTCGGTTCAAGACGTCTCGCGTCATTCACTTCCCAACGATCCTTCAATTTCAGTGTGTCAGGTTCAACACGTTGGGAGTTTTTCCTCAAACGCCGGAAGGGTTTTTCCGCATTAAACTTATTATTTCTCTTGCCTTTCCCCTACTAAACTTAATTAAAAAATAAACCCTTAATGGGAAAGTTTGAATGCAAGGACTTCCCGAGATCAAAATTTATATAATGGATCTTCCGCACCTGCGATGGCGCTTCTGTTCCTCGTGCTAGATGACTCGTGAGAGTAGCGGCGGATCCTCATTTTTAACCACTTCAACTTCAGAACAAGTTTTTGACTCCCATAACTTCATCGGTGGAACACTGGGCTCATTCATGAAATTGAAACTGGAAAAAGGAAAGTGGTTTTCAGCGCGAACGATGCCTTCAAAGCCTGTCCAAATGAAAATTGGATGAAAATCGCAGTCAAGCATCAGTGGGTTTACTTATTCCCAACACTTTTTGCGTTTTTCTGCGCCCCTTTGTCGAATTCCTTATTGGGCCCTGAGTATGATACAAGCCCAAAAATCTGTAAATTAACGTAGTACAATACCGCCGCTATCCAAGGGAAAAAATGGGCGAAATGGGCAAAGTGGGCAACGAAAACGTCTTTCGACCACAACACGCCTCGTAAGTGCTCCGTTTTCAATTTCGAAAGGACCAAAATGTCCACCGTGCCACAATCTATCCAACTATTTCAGACAAATTTGAAATTTGCTTGTAGAAACGCTCTTTTAAGTTGGAGTTAGTTATGGAATTGATAATGTTATCACAAGATACCGAGCCCATTCGGTCATAAACAACCGTTTGCGATCTCTAGCATGGTCAAAATGGAAATTTGTTCCGCCTTATAAACTAATGTTACTCTCAAATTCCGCAAAATATTTTCCCACGGTCCAATAGATCACGACATGATGTACATTTCGAAGCTTTCGAATTTAGAAACGGAGCACTTTGAGGCGAGTTGTGGTCGAAAGACGCTTTACATAGTTGCCCACTTTGCCCATTTCGCCCACTTTTTCCATTGGATAGCGGCGGTATTGTATTCGAGAACTCCCTTGATTATCCTTATCACCAGCCTTTTGCGACCATTTCAGATGCGCTTCTTGCTAATTCCCAGATTTTGTATTACAGGTATGTTTTCTTTGTCGCATTTAGCCTGCAAATAACAGCTAGGTTGCCTGAGCTATGGAACCGCATGAGGTGGTTACAGAAAGTGTGTTTGATCCAGGACGGATTCCTACCCCAAGAAAGGCGTAAAGTCACACTATAATGATTGTTGGTAGATACTGCGAGGTTCGTTACTATATTCTAATCTGGGTTAGGTTCGCTATTCTCAACCGCTCAGCAGCTTATAGGCAGTGTTCATGATAATTAAATGTGTTTAAATTTCCACTAGGGATTGGTGTTGAGGGCAATCTGTAATGTTAACGTCAAAAGAACGCCCGAAAACAAGCCAGGAAGAGTCCCAAAGAGCCCGAAGTTGCCACTTCGAGCGCAAGGCAAACCCCAAAAGCGCAATTCCCGACCTGCGACGCGAACACATGAAAATTCGAGATCGGGACATGAGCGATGGTTTCCGATCAGTAGACCCGTTCTTCCCTAATTTTCAACTTCTCTCTTTACTCTGGTCAGGTTGCATACATCGGCTGCAGAAGACGGGAGTTACAAGCCGCGGACAACTCCTTCACCATGTTTCCTTAGCTCAACTATTGAGGGACCATAACTCTGTTCCCAGAAGTTCTTGTACGATGCCAGAGACATCATTGGAATTGCGTGGAGCCTTTTTCAAGATAGGCGGAAGAACAGAAGGACGATTTTTATCGTGGACGCTGCCTTTAAAAGATTCTCTGTTTCGGGAGACCGAAGACAACGCCCCAAACCTAGCGTTGGAAATGGTTTTGCGCTCCGAAATTTTTTAGTAACAAACTTTGTTTTCTGTTCCTTGTACCGAAAACCCTTTGAGATTAAGATAATTCAATGCACATAGTTGGATGTTAGAATCTTCCGCGATAAGGTATATTAAAAAACTCGCCAACTGTTCCTCTGGTGAAGCAAACGCAGGAGAACTGTTATATTGCGCGGGCGGGTGATCCAATGGGTAGCCTACCTCACGAGATTTTCACTCACTTCCTGGTTGTTTTTCGTCGTATTTCCGTTCGTACCCTTCTTAAAGGGACCTGAAGCTTACGTTTTCCCAAAACGGTCAACTTTGTCATTGTGAACACTGCTTTTAATTGGTGCCAAACGTGAAATTGAGAAGAAAAATAACGCTTGAACCGGAAAACGCTTACGAGAAAGATAACGTTCATCTCTTTTTTTTTTGAAAGCACGTCTATATCTTCGACTGAAACTGCATTTGCACACTTTTGAAACCCAAATAATTTATCGGCTAGTTGGCTGCCGTACTTCATTGTATTAGCTTCATACGAATTCAGTGCTCTACGATTACGAGATATGAGAAGTATGGCTATGTGGAACATTTCCGATCTCAAAATTGTCTCAGAGCTCTCGACTTTTCCAGGTAGTCCAGATTGTAGGCGGCCATGTCCCAAACCGTCTCCAAGGGCTGCTGAAATACACAGTGATGTAGTGCTTGCTCTAACTCCCTCCCACAAAATTACCTTGTACTGCAGATTCTCCTTTTCTTCCTCGCTCAGCAACCAGGAGACATCCATTGCCTCATCTGTTGTTGCACTGAAAATATCAGATGATAACAAACTCTATCGCTTTCACTCAGACAAGTCATCGCTCGGAGCGGGACCGGAGAGCGACTCGAGCGATGCTGTCTCTCCTCTCCGACCAAAAATTAGCCATCTACTCGGGCCACAGCAGTCGCTCTCCGAGCGACCGCAGTCCCGCTTGGAGCGATAATCAGTCGCACTTGGCACTTCGGTCGCTGTCCGGTCGATTTTCGAAAATTTCGCAACAGCTAATATTCCTTTAATTGCGCCTCTTCTTGAGAGGTGCGTGAATGTCGCGGTCCACGGCCCTGCCTCGGTCCGCTACAAGGGTGTATGTAGCCTTCGCCGAGGTCTGCGGTGAGGAACCATCCCCCCCCCACCTGCGGACCGCCGCGAAAGCCGCCCCACCTCCCAGCCGTGGGATCCTCTTTCCCTCAGCGGTCAAAAATATGCTGGCCTCCGGAGAGGGACTCGAAGTCACCTTCCAGAGTCGAAATCAGAATGCCGAATTGGGACTCGAGTAAGATGAGGCACCTTATACCGGCTCTGCATGGTGATACTGTGCTTATCTGGGCCAAATTCCGGTCACGCATTTGCGTCTCGACACGCTTTGCGGCCGCACGCGCTGGAGTCATTCGAGTTTCCAGCGCTAAAACCGACTCGATATGGTTCTTTTATACAGTTTTCTCCAAATTTGTTCACTTTCTAGTTTCTAAAACCCACCTAGAGTCAACAGATCGGCGGCTGCGGCGCTGGAAACCCTTCCGACTCGAATGCGCGCGGCCGCGAAGCGTGTCGAGACGCAATTGCGGACCGGAATTTGACCCAGATAAGCACAGTAAACACATTAGGACGTGATCGTCCGCTTTACCATGTTTTTTTTTCTTGTCTGCCGCTGCACCACGCACCATTCAATGATCCCCCGGGTGATAGAAAACGGACTTAGGCTAGAATACCGTCGAGGGAACTGCACTGGTTCTATTCGGTGTGGAGAAAGAGGACAAAACTCTCTGTGTGGTCCGATATTCCTGCCTGAGTAGTCACCGAAAGCGAAAAGACAAGGAAAAGAAAGGGAAGTCGATTGTGCAAGGGACGCCGTGATTGCTCGCCTCGTTTTGCATGTATTCCATGACGTTCTGCACACTCCTTCTGGGATACCGAACAAAATTTCATGACGTCCTGCACACTCCCACTGGCGTCCCGCACACTTTCCCCGGCGCTCGGCGCACTCGCAGTGGGCCCAACACACTTCCCCCGGCGCTCGGCGCACTCCCATTGGGGTCCCGCACACTGTCTACGGCGTCCCCCGCATTCCCACTTGGGTTCCACAAACTTTTCCCGGCGTCCGGCGCACTCCCACTGCGGTCCCGCATACTATTTGCGACATCCAAAGCACCGCAACTTGGGTCCCGTATATTTTGCCCGGCGTCCGGCGCACTGCCACTGGGGTCATGCACGTTATCACTCAGAGACCAACCATTTCTGTGTCTCTCTATCTCTGGAGTTGGCACCGTTGTCGCCCCGAGAGTGACCGGACAGCGGGCGAGGCTGCTATTCGCACCAGACAGGGACCGCGGTGCCAGTTCGCCCCTCGGCCGCTGTCCGGGCGAAGACGTCATAACTGGGAGAAGCCGGTCCCGCTGCGAGCGATGGTTTTTCTGAGCATGCATCCTATTTTACTGTACATACTGCATTTAAACACCATTTTTGAGAATGTCTGCTGAGAATGGCAAGTATGGCAAAACGTTAGGAAAATAGAAAACTAAACACTTCTACAATCGAACGTGATGAACTTCAACAAAAAAACTGAGATTATCTGTTACCTTCCGTGGTTCTCTCCAATCTCATGCGTGTTGTTCCTCCATTCCTCGCATATTCGCTTGCGAACCTTCAAATGAAACTGTCACCCAAGAAACTTCAGTGCTCCACTTCAAATGCATTCATTCAGACAGAATACCTTCGTACTCAAACAACGATACGGTGTCTTCAACACCACTTTTTGTAAGGTGCTTCCTTGCCCGTCAATTGACAATACGGGATACGCGACCATTTTTGTCGTCTTCCTCCATTTCGCATAGTTGCTTCAAGGCATTCTGAAAAAAAGAAAAAGCAACAACAAAATACCGTATTCTCTTTTTCAAAAGCACATGTACGTCCATTTTCCAGACCACTTCTCTAGGTGTACTATCAACAGAGGTGTATTTCAAGTATAGAATGTCCTTCTATTTTTAGCTTTGTTTTTGGTATTCTCATAGTGGAAATCCCATAAACAAAATTATGATTTCTGCGATCAACCATCATGAAAAGTCAGCTATTCATGTCGTTAATATTATCGTCCTTCGCCAGGCCACTGTTTTAACACTGTTTTAGAATTTAAACTTTTATTTCTTATCTTTGAAATGTACTGCTAATAGATGCGTAATTAGGAAAGACTATGAATAGCCGTAGCTAAAGCTATCAGTTGAAACATGCTCATGAGGTTTACCTTGTTGAAGTCTCCTAATCAGTGTTATATTTTGCCATGGCCCCCCTCCGCTGCTTGCTCCGCTCGGACCCATTTGAGCGAGAATGGATTTATATTCCTCGGTCCTAATCACAACTTATTCGAGCAGGCGAGTTGTTCGGTCGCGCCCATGACAATTAAGTCCGAGGAATAACGAAACAGCGTAACCTATGGTTTGAGAAGCGTTTCAAAAATATAACGAATTTTCAAAAAAAAATCGCAATATCAGATCTCGAACAAACGAAAATTGAAAAAAAATTCATTCGAAAAACTCGAACGAACGAAAATCGAAAAATTTCGTCCGACGAAATCTTGAACAAACCAAAACGAACGAAAAAAATTGAAAAATCTTTCGAAAAATTTTCGAAAATTTTGTTCGTGTACAACTGAAGTCACCACCATGCAAGTAGCATTTAGGCCAAAAGCACTGCGCATTCATCCTCTCGTGTTTAAAAAGCTACTACTGAACCATTCACATCAAACTGAAAACATGGAGATTTCGCTAAACTCTCGCAACCCAGAGGTCGTATTAGGTCTTTTTGTTGAGAGAAGCAGAGCGCCTGTCAACGGAACACCATAACGAGACGAAACAAAGCTCGAATCGAAACATGGGCGATTCCTTCAAGAATTGGACCTCGGCGTGAACCTCGCAATGGGGATATCCGTAAGTAAATTCCAAATACCGCTAACAACTGTTCGTCCCAAAAAAAAACAGCATGGTAAAAGTGCAGCAAAGAGGACAACATATATGACAGGATTCTCTGGATGTACTTCTATGGGCTACGGTAGCTAAATGGCATTATACTTACCATAACCTACCATAGTCGTCCGAAAAATGCAAACCCTCATACATATTCATGTTCAGCTTCGCAAAAAAGGCGTTAGGCGATGTTTGGGCAGAGGAACTTCTCTGACCTCTGAAGCCTCATGGGTTAGCCAAACCCATTTTCGGGGGTACAGAGGTCAACTTGAAATTTTGGCCCTAACTTTGTTCAGTGGGCTAGTTTGGAGTGTAGAACACCACGAATCTGAGGTCCGTTTGTTGTTTTCCCTGAGATTGTGTCATGTTACGGTAGCTTTATGGTAATATGCCTACAGGGCTCTTCATTCTAAGAACTATTTTTACCACTACTAGGGCAGCTAAGATGGGGCTTTTATGACAACCCGGAACGAAGTCTGAAAAAGACATGGATGTATGGGCAGTTCTGGTAACCCGGTCTCGCCATTCCCTTGTAAGATACATATATCACCTTATCCCTCCAGTCACTCCAGTGCACTTTTGTGCGGCCTCTCCCACCCTCCCCCTCCCTCGCTCCAATCTTACGCCCATTTGGAGGTAGGTCGGACTTTCATCAACGCCGAATTCCTTTATTCCCACCTCTTTTAGAAAACCTGTGGGTTTACGTGCTGTTTGCTACTCTGTTCCACTTCAATCGCTACAGATCGGTAGTTGGTGTTGGCGAAAACGTGGTGTGATTAAGTTTGTATTATTTCAGCTGACTGGACGAAGCGTGTATGCACGAAACGCAGTCGGAAAGTTTCAGCTGATGAGCTTCAGCTACTGCCATTCATGTTTCAAAAACAATAGCACTCAGGCCAGCATCAATACTGCGAAGATTCCTATTAGAGGTGTACTTCATCTAGAGGTGTACTTGTAATGGAGAAATTACGGTACCCATATCCCTTCCTCAAAAACAAACCGGGTTATATCCACCGGTACTCCGAAACCACTAATGCTCACCATTCCTCAAAAAAAGCTTCTATGGAACATAAAATTCTGCTTCTGCGATTTTCCGGCATTCAGCTGGAGCTCACCTGAGGACGCAGAAAGTATTGATAGCCTAAACGTTTCAGTGAGAGAATAATGTGAGATTCAGAGACTCCAACAAAACATTCTCACTAGATTCACCAGAACGAGATTGTCAGATGGCTCACTCCTCTTGGCTGGGTGCCAGTGAACCCGTTGATCGTCGAACTTCGCTCGCCACTCGCTAGCATAAATCGGGTTGCGAGCATAAGCCATGAGGGTATAGCGGGTCGCGAGCGCAGTTCGTTCATTTGACAGCGGGTGGCGAGAAAACTGCGAGCTGGTCAAACGCTACTGCTTAAGAGCGATGGTAGCTCCTAGGTGGGAGGGAGATGTGGGGGTCGAGGTGGGAATATGGTCGGTAGGTACAGGGTCTTCCGGGAAGTGGACGAAAACGCATCGCGAGTTCTCGATAAGCAAGATCTCGCCACACGCGACAATTAAGCTAGCCAGCCGCGGGAGCCTCGAGGGGTTGTCACACTTAGGGTAACGGGTGTCAAGCACCTATTGTCTTTTTTTGCAGTATGCATAATTATCAGTAACATAACACTCACGAAATAGTACGTGTTGACCGGTGAATCACTTTTTGGTTTCTTCTCCCCATAAAGACTCAAGCTGCGAAGACCATTGATGTAATCTTTGTACAGCTCCTCAAACTGGAAAAAATCCTTTACACGCTTTGGCAGCGAAGTTCGTATGCTGGGTGCATTGCGGCCCTTCAGATGCCGCAACTTGTGAAGAGAACCAAGGTTGAAAGAAGTCAAAAGAGGTGTTTGAATTTGCGCCATATAGGTTTTTCAACAGTTGCGCTAGATCGCAGGGAACTCCTTCATTATATGCTGGGTAGCAGAAAGTTGTGCTAGATGCTTAACAATTAAGGAGACCGGCCTGTTTTCACAATTGAGGCATTCGGTCTCCTATATATTCAAAACAGTGCGCTGGTGAACAAACTCTCCATCCCTTCTCAGACGAGTCGAAACACATGATAAACACCAAAAATGGTAGAAGGATCCTAGCGCTTACGATGCCTTCAATATGCAACCGAGACTACATCTTTTTCAGTCACGAGATCATACCACCATTTAATAGCTTGTTCAGGAGCGGACAAATCCCTAACAAGCTCTCACAATTCACAAAATTAGTGCAACACCTTCTATTCAAAATGTTTTTATGATTTATTTTCTCTCTTACTCCGTATCCCAATTTTATGGTCTACCCAAACTCATTGCCTCTGTTCTTGTAGTTGTGTGATTAGTGTTTATTGTCTTTGTGTATCACCTTACGACGATCATGTAGCATGTAAATGAACGACTGAAAAAACTTTACTGCGAGAATTTCATGGACGAGTTGTCTCGGGCCAGTTTTCCCTCGTTATTCGCAGCAGTCGCTGTTGAGTAGTGAGACCGCAGGCTTGTCGATGATAGTGACCCATATTCTCTTTTCTGGGAGAGGTGGTCGACTTCTTTCTCGCTTTCTCTTGCTTATTTGAGCAATCTGAGAATTCGCGCTTGGCAGGGTTGCTATGCATGCTTGTCGTGACTATCGTCCGTCTCATTTCTCTAATGACTTCATCCTTATTAACGGACGGCACAATGCAGAGGCGTTGGGACCTAGCGGCGCGCTGGTACGGTAGAAACTTTCGTAAGCAGGAAGAGGCGCAAAGGACGCAGACAAGCAGAGCCGCGCGCATTGCACGGATCATCGCCGTCTCCTCGTCGTGTGGAACTTCGTGCGAATGCCATCGTCATCAGCGCGGTCGAGTCCGAGCTCTCCTGCCCATGCGGGTCGTCAACCTTCGGCGAAGCTGAGCCGTAGCTATCTTCCGAGAAGTATGGTACCGAAGCCAATGGTCGTGAAGCCCGGAGTCATCAGGTGGGCTTTCACCGTATTGCCTGAGAAGCAGACGTCCGAAAGGGGAGGACAATGGCGGAGGGGCTGTTGCCTGACAGTTGGAGCGGTATGTATCAGCAGACAACGAGCCTTATTTGTCCACGGTTGTTGTGAGATCATTATCCGCACTGGACTCATGACCCAAATGCCCCGAGGTCGATCGATATGTGTTTGTGACGTCATACTCTGATGGGTATTGATTGGTGAAATTGAATGTAGCCAAAACAGGGCTGAGGGCCCAATTGTCTACGTAATATTCTTGCTATATATTAGGGTGAGTCATAAGTTCGTGGAATTTTTTATTTTATTTTTTCTTAAACACAAGGTAAAAAATTTATTCAAAGTAAGAGCCATTACAACGAACAACTTTCTGCCAACGACGAGCGAGACTTCGAATACCGTAGTCGTAGAATGAGCGCTGCTTCGATGCAAAAAAAGCGTCCAACTCGGTCCTCAAGTGCCCTTCGGTCTTACGCTGCTTTCCCCTCAACCAGTGTTCGAGGCTTCTGAATAAATGGTAGTCCAATGGAGCAATATCTGGACTGTAGGCTGGATGAGAGAGAGTTTCCAACTGCAGCTCCTTAAATTTTTCTTGAGTTTTTTTCGCTATGTGTGGGCGGCAGTTGTCCCAGAGCAGTAGGATCTGGTCACGTTTTCGTCCATTTTTCTCCGCGTTGGTGACCATTTCCTCTACTTCTTGGCAGACGTAGTCAGCATCTATAGTCTTTCCTGGCGGAAGTAATTTCCAGAGCACAACTCCATCAGTGGACCAAAAAACGGTCAGTAGACTCTTTTTTTCCGTGGATATCCCGACGTTGCACAGGATCTGGCGACTAAAAGGGCTTAACCCATTGCACAGACAGGTCAGGATTGTTATAGTAGCACCACTTCTCATCACATGTAATGATGCGACCAAAAAAACTTCCTTCGTGGTGCCGTTTCAGTAGTTCTTGACAAATGGCCATCCTGCGATTCCTGTCTGTGTCGAATAAAGTGTGACGAATCACGGACGGCTTTTTCGGTCTCAGTCCCATATTGTGTAGCTGGCGAACTGCGGTCGACTGCGAACTCCTGTAAGCTGGGCGAGACCTCTGCTGTGAAAGGTGCGGGTTTTTCTCCAGCTCATTCGCCGCCAACGTGGGGTCGTGAATTCGTGGCCTTCCACATCTCGGCTTGTCCTTCAGAGAGCAGCTGCCGGAGCGAAACTTTTGATACCAGTTGTACACAGTACTGGCAGCTATTCGTTACCTTCCTTCGTTGGCCCTTATTTCCTTAACAGTTTGAGCAGCTGTGAAACCTCTTTCCGAAGTAGTGAAGAATCAGTACGCGAGCGTGCTCTTTTTCCGACATTTTACTGAGCCACGAATGGCGTTTCGAGGGCTGGCAGGTATTGATTAACGAGGTTTGATCTACCTAGCAAACAACCGCGCGAGTGGCATTTGATCTATTCGCGCGCGAATTAATGTGAATTTTTGAAAAATTCCAAGAACTTATGACTCACCCTAATAGCAAGCATGACGTACACAGCCCTATCGTAGATGTCCCAAAAACGTGGTGTGGCGTCTACCGCTCACAAAGTCGTTGCAAGAGTTTGGCGGACCCACGCGTCATGACAGGCTGGCAGGACTATAATACAGTGCGCTTCATCGTATACGTTAACCCGGTTTTTTTACGATATTGCTCTTCACCGTTGTACTGCGCGCCTTTCACTATTATAGGCGAACTCGGGGCGTTGAAAAGCCGATATATTCATATTTTCAAAATTTAAGATTTTTCTAAGAACTTTTTTGTAACGCTTTTTCCGAATTTCCACTGTTTCTTTGTATACGACCGACCAGTCTGAAAATTTAATTACTATATACGTATAGTTACAATGAAACACATTGTTGTTGAAATTGTTGCAGAAACTCAAAATGCGGTGATTTTTGTCGTTACGAACCGCTTAATTCGCGACGTTTCGGACCGTAAACCCTTCTTCAGGCGGCTATAATGAAAAATCACATATGAAAAACAAATTACACACGATTGACGTCACGATCACGATCAAAGCTAACCTAGCGGCAGCGGCAAGGTAGGCGGAGGGAGAAAGGATTACGGTTCTTTAGACGATTGGCCGGCTTGAGCAGCGCCGTGGTAGCGAACGACTACAGAACGGTCGACTATCAGTGATCAAAATCGTCGCGCTGGATGGTCAGCATCATCATAGCGTTTTTCATCTCATCCCGGTTGTTCATTGGAGGTGCATTCAACTTTATTTCAAGCGCTTCTCTTATCTTCCTCTCTGTCGTATCCCGAATATTTCTCCATACCAAGGTTGCTCTCATTTCGGGTGCGGCTTCGTCCCAGTGTTTGAGCGTTCGGTGCTTCGAAAATGCACTGTTCGGGTAAGAAGATGGTGACCGAAGAGCCCGCATGTGCTCATCCAATCTCTTGAAGTGGCCTTCCAGTCTCGCTTATGTAAAAATCCCCACATCCTTGACAAGTGACCTTGTAGACGGCATTCGGGACTTGGCATATTCGTGCATCCGTGGTGCAGTATGTACAGCCTGATCTTCAACAACGGTTTTCATACGGTCTGGATGATGTGAGTAGTTGCCGAAAGGTTCATGGCGGCTTGAAAACAATGCGGAGTTGGAGAGCATACCTTCGAACTGTACTGTTAGGGTCTCTCGCAAACCGTTCGTTAACATAGGGAAGTACAAGAGAGGTATAGGATAGGGAATGGTAAGGGCGCCATGTGCCGAAGTTGCCTTCTGTGTAGCCATTCTGCTGCAACACCTCTGCTATCTGTGTTTCCACATCTTCTCTTTTGTCCGACGTTAGTTTTCGTGCGGTGCTCAGCACGCTGCGTACAACACTGCTCTTCATGCAGGTGGGATGGCAGCTGCGAGAATGTATGAGAATATTCTTTGACGCCGGCCTCCTGTACCACATCGTTTGAACATGACCAGCTTCAATCATAATCCTCGTGTTCAAAAACGGAAGGTAGCCATCTGCCCTCGGTTTTTCGACTGTCAACCTTATCGTTTCATACTGCGCGTTCAAACATCTGTGAATGTTCTGCAGCATACTTGCGGGTTCGGCCACCACGATGATGTCGTCAATGTAGCGGCCATAGTAGAGCACATCTGTCCTAGGAGCGTTTCTTTCCAACCTGTCCATGAAGAGAATCGCCAACAGTGGTGCAAGTCTATTTCCCATTGCTAGACCGCGCTTCTGTTGGTAGACGACATTTCGGAATCGGAAGAAATTGAATTCGACAGCTGCACGTAATAGTGTTTGTATGCCGTCGAGCTGTAGGATGTAAAGCTGGATTTCCCTCTCATGCTGACGTAGAAAATTCAAGGCGTGCTTCGATTGCTGCACTTGTGTCGACATTGGCATACAGCGCTGCCACGTCGAAACTATGGCACGGCTTATCGGTAGAAGGTAAATTGCAGTTCCTCAGGCCTCGGAGAAACTCATCAGTATTCACCAGTTGTGATGGGACGAATTTTAATAGTGGAGACAGGATGTGGGTCAAAAGCCAGCTGATACCATCGGTAAGCCCTCCACAAGAAGAAACAATGGGGCGCGTCTTGATTGGTCGTTCGTCAAGGCCTCACTTGCAAGAGGGGATGGAAGCTTGTGAGTTTTTACAAGCTGGTAAAACGTAGGAACCGTTACATGTGTTGGGAGAAGTCGTCTCATAATTTTCACGTCAACTTTCTTATCCAAGGTGGTCTTGATGATATTTTGAAGCCTCTTGCAATTCCTATTATATTCCTCCATGGAAGAGATACCGTAAGTGTCTCGATCCGAAAGTGTGGTCAGGCATAAGTTGACG
The DNA here is from genome assembly GCA_029168955.1 of Aplectana chamaeleonis. Classification (NCBI taxonomy): domain Eukaryota; kingdom Metazoa; phylum Nematoda; class Chromadorea; order Rhabditida; family Cosmocercidae; genus Aplectana; species Aplectana chamaeleonis. Next base: position 167,789 of record JAPDOI010001295.1, on the reverse strand, counting down.
TCTCTCTCCAGCGTCATCACCACAAAACCTCCAGACTTGTGGCCAACAGAGAAGCGTAGAGAACTTCGGAGTTCGAGTGCTTTTCTCAGTTCAGCTCGTTCCGCCGTGGTCATATTATCCGGCGTTCTAATCCTGCGGTGGCACTCCACTATACGCATGAGTTCAGACTCCAGAGTTGATAGCCTTGAGGACCATGTCGGGATATTTTTCGGAGCGCTGACAAACTTCCTGGGGAAAGGCACTGATCTGGCCAAATGCTCGGTCAGGCTAGGGACTGTCGGGCCGATCTGTTCCTTCCATTTTTGAGCGTACGCGTATTTGTGTAGGGCGGTCACTATCTCGGTCTTAATTGCATCACTAAGCAATGGGCGAGGCGCAAAACTCGGTCTGAGGTTCAGCATTGATTCTACATCATCGTCGATCCTATCCCCATCAATGACGGTGCAACGCTTTAGAGGGACTGCTTCGCGAATTATGAAACTATTACGTCGTGGTTCGAACCCTTTCAAATCGTCAAGTTTTCGTCGCAATCTCTCTCTGGTTGATGATCGGAGTACATCACAGGACAACGTGTGATAATGGAGCAGCTGAGTCCAGCAATCCTCACTGAGTCTAGCCTGTAGAACCGTTCTAAGAGAGACGATTTTCCTAATGCACCGCGAACGAATTCGCTTCTGCTCTGCGACTGCCGAAGAGAGAAGAGCCATCCTCAGTGAATTTATAGCGTGTCGAACATTGTTCTGACGGTAGTTGGCGAAACGGTTAAGCCCACTCCGCCTCGTTTTCCGGCCGCCATCAACACTTCGGCAACTCCTCACATCATCCAGACCGTATGAAGACCGTTGTGGAAGATCGGGGTGTACATACTGCACCACGGATGCACGAATATGCCAAGCCCCGAATGCCCTCTACAAGGTCACTTGTCAAGGATGTGGGGATTTTTACATAGGCGAGACTAGAAGGCCACTATACAAGAGATTGGATGAGCACATGCGGGCTCTTCGGCCACCATCTTCTTACCCGAACAGTGCACTTTCGAAGCACCGAACGCTCAAACACTGGGACGAAGCCGCACCCGAAATGAGAGCAACTTTGATATGGAGAAATATTCCGGATACGGCAGAGAGGAAGATAAGAGAAGCGCTTGAAATAAAGTTGAATGCACCTCCAATGAACAACCGGGATGAGATGAAAGACGCAATGATGATGCTGACCATCCAGCGCGACGATTTTGATCACTGATAGTCGACCGTTCTGTAGTCGTTCGCTACCACGGCGCTGCTCAAGCCGGTCAATCGTCTGGAGAACCGTAATCCTTTCTCCCTCCGCCTCCTTTGCCGCTGCCGCTAGGTTAGCTTTGATCATGATCGTGGCGTCAATCGTGTGTAATTTGTTTTCCATATGTGATTTTTCATTAAAGCCGCCTGAAGAAGGGTTTACGGCCCGAAACGTCGCGAATAAAGCGGTTCGTAACGACAAAAATCACCGCATTTTGAGTTTCTACAACAATTTCAAAAGCATCGATCAAATGAAGCTCAGGAATCAAGCAATATTGAAACACATTATATGAATAACTACCCCGAATGCTGCTTTGTTCCTTTGAAGGTAGCGCTCGCTATGAGGAATAGTTATCCTGACTATTTATTCGTTGATTTGGGATCAGAGTATCGTGGAAAACTACTGGTCGCTGCTTGGGAAAAGCTTCAACCTATAATGTCTTTGCTGCTGAACGAGTCTGTGACCCCGCATTTACAAGTTGTCGTAAGAGGTCATCAGTTGGCTCGAGACCGATATCAAATCAATGACTGCCGAACTAATTAACAACTTGCCTGCGAGCGCCTAAATCCGTCTGCCTCCGGAACTTGGTACCGGTCGGCCGTGACTGTTCGCGTGCCCCAACATTCAAATGCATACCTAAATAGCTCAAACAATCATGTTACGCTACTCATAGTCTAAAACAAGCGAGCATTCTCGAAATGGTGTAATAGCGAAAATATTGTGCTTACCAAATTTGTTCTTGAACTGCCTTCGAATGATTGAAGATGTGGTTGTTCTCAATTTCATCTGTGAACACGTTCTAAAATCATCACTGTTAGCCTACTCGGTGTACCTAAATTTGACTGCCTTGAACTTTCGTAACAGAAGTCAAGAACGTGAAGGCCTCTAATGTGACCGGAACATTCAACATAATTCACGGAAACCCACTACAACTCCGTATTTGTTTCCATCGTTCTTCAGTTTGTAGTTCAAGTAGGCTCTCATCCAGCGTTTTTTCATGCGTGCAATGACGAATGCAGGGACGTAATCCTGGAAGAGCGTCTTTTTTGTTAGCAGAGCCACATTTGCTACAGCTGACCACTAAAAGAAATAGAAATATGATTTTCCAATCAAATCGAGATGTCTCCCATCGAATTATAGTACTAATCTTTGTGATGACTAGTTATCCTCTGGGGATCTATACGTGGCAGCCTTTTACGGTGCAGCGGATTTCCTGATTCACTAATATTCGTTCCGCTTCGCCAAACAAAAAGGCCATCTCCGATGGCCCCTATACATTCACAGCTTACAGCATTCGTTTGGCTTCGACAAAGAAAAAGTTAGCTTTGCCGGCCCTTTCTATTCACCGCTCGCTGCACTTTTCTATTAGTTTCGCCAAACAAAAGACCAGTTCGGCCGGCCCTTCTCTATTCACCGCTTGCAGGATTAATAATCAGTAGGTAATCAACATGTTGGCCAGTTCCGCTGTCCGACACCATCCGACCATCGATTTGATCCTAAGTGCGATAATAACGATTGACTCGATAATCAGTAAGTGATCAACTTGTTGGCCCGTTTTGCTGTCCCATCCATTCCAGAAAAGCACACCCTACAACGTATCTTAGCTGATTGCTCTAAAAATCGATAATATCGATTGTGTGCTGAATTTTGTGATTTTTATTTGATTGCGATTGATTGATTTGGACTCCTCCTGTATAATAGCACCAAGTACGAGATCTCAATACCTCCAGAAAAGGGAGATATATGCGAGCACCACAGGCCCGACCCCCTTCGCTCACCACCACGGGCCACACCCCCTACCAGACCTTGGAACTCGATAGCGGCTAGATGGACGCATGAATTCCCAACGAGTCTGTTTTTCACTTGATGCCGGACTGTCTCCTTATCCTGGCTCGCTCTCGCGCAAAGATTGCGAATGAAGAGAAATACAGGTCTGAGACAAATCGTCCACCAATTTTTTACCCTCAAAATGAAGACATCTTCAAGGATCCGTCGCTCTGTTCATAAGGGGTCTTAGAAGATTGCAGAGATACCAAAGTGATCAGTGCGTGATTCTCTCCAAGGTCATCCTAAAATTGAAGGATAATTTTCTGGGTGTTTTCTGCCTTAAAGAATTTAGCGCTTATTAACACGCTCTAGTCGACGGCACTAGACTATCCCACAGAAGATGTTCAAGGTCCTGCTTTTATAACGGGGTTGTCACAAAACAGATGGCTGCTGACACCTCAACAGCCTGCACTGCGTCGTGTGCCCCCACGAGAAATGTGGAAATTGATCGGAACACGCGACAGGCTCGCTGGAGTGGTCCGCAGACATCTCTTTCGCGGCTACACCCACCAGAGGCGCGTTGGCAGAATTTGAAATGCGCTAGACGGCTACTTTTCATGTACCGGAAATATTGGATTGGATGGATAGGATCGATTTCTTCAGTTTTCAGATCAGATGAGCTTTTTTAGGAGATGGAAGTGGCTTAGCGTTTGGTGAATTCAAGTATACTCTACCCATTTTCATTACTAATCCATCGTCAATTTCATTCCGTCTCATATTTAATAGTTCCACTTTCATTCTCTGCTGCCACTACAGTGAACGCGTGTGCAGAATTTTCTTGCATGGCAAAGTTAAGAACCCCTTCAATTCGTTCCGCCAAAGCGTCGCCGTTGTAGTGTTAATTGTCTTCGCAAGCGCGTTGCGCGGGAGACGCGCGTAGAAAGTATTCATACTCCAACGCTACATCCGCACGACACATGAGTAACGCGCTGGATTTGAGGAGTATGAAAGCACCTCAGGCCTTGGTTATATGATCGTGGAATGAAAAATCGTCCCCCGATGACATTGCCGCAGCTTACCATGTGAATTCTGCGGTGTTTCGTACGCGCCATATTGCATACCAGAAATTGGAGCGCTTTCAATATATTATTTCATTTACGTTTCCTTCCTCTATCGTAAAATTCTAGCAGAAAACCTATGCTATCACTTTTTCATTTTGAAGCTGCTTAGCATATTTTGATCGTGTTTTAACAATAAAAAAAAGTGGGAAGCTTTGGTGAATTTCTAAACGAGCAGATCCCGCAACAGCGCAGTGTGCGGTGCGGCGGCGTGCATAAGCCGGGATCACAGTTCCAGGGACGAGCGGCTCCGCGCAGTGTTTGCCATCAATATCCAGCAAAAATCTACAGACCTCTCATGCGCCGTCGCTGTCGCTGGTCGCGGGAAGTATAATCCTGACTTCACTGCCAGGTGCCTCTTCCCTCCGCGTTTTCCCGTACAACTGTTTCCTTTGTGACCAACTGTGATCATCAACACAATGGAAAAGCCCGATTGCGGCCGTTTTCTTGCCATTCCCGCAGCGTTCCTCTGGGGTGCGTTTGAAGAAGATTTTCATGGGAAGAAAATGGGTCTGATAAGTTATAGCGAATGATAATCTAACAGATATTTTTTATTTCGTGCGGTCTCTCAAACTATCATTGGTCTTATCAGATCCATTTTTCCTCCCGTGGAAATCTTCTCGGAACGCATCCCTGGTGTATAACTGGTGCCCAATCGCGTTGTTGTCTCTGCCACGCAATCAAATGTGCATGCTAAAGCCTAGCTTGCTCAGATGAGTACGGGCGGAGTAAGCAGCGAACCGGTTGTTTATGGCAAAATACAACAACGTTACGAAGATTTTGACATGATAAATCCGACAAGATGTACTTCGACCGGCTCAAAATGAAGGAGATAGGTTATACTTTTGAATGACCTCTCTCCCAGGCTTCAAAACATTTTGCTCGCGAAGGGATTCAGTTCACTTCGTAATGCTCTCTGAGAAAATATGTACAAATTGTTTAACCTCATGAGCTGGACTTCTGGGAGAATGTTTCCGTGTTCCTTGGCCTTTCCTCCCGTTTATTCTGCCTACTATCTCCTCACGACTCCACAGATTCACATCATTGAATTTCGGAGAATAGCGCTCTGGTAGAAATCTTACGGCACACCACACGAACATGCTGTACGACTGCAAAAAGATGTTTTTATTCATGATGTTTGCTTCAATCGTTTGTTTTGAACCTACACTAGGTTTTGAGAAAATCCCTTGAGCAATGTTGCATGCGCTGTAGCACATCGAGAAGATCGCAGCTAGACTGAAATAATCATGCGATGGCTGTATGGTTTCCGTTTCCGTTTTAGTCTGACGCATGGTCCAGGCGCCTGGCCGTGCGGGGCGTGCAACCTCACTGAAGAGTGGGGTTTCGAAGCGGGCGGAGTGATCTACCGTGGCAGCCCGGTCCATACAGCAGAGCAGAGTGGTTGCGCGAACTCTACGTGCCCAACACTACAAACGCGTGCGTCACAGACTGATTGAGCCACTTTCCGGCAGGAGTTCAGACATTAAGGGTATATTATTCCTTGGCTTTACCGCCGTTTCATAAATTGAAAACGCTCTCACTGTGAAAAATCTGATAGTTCATTCTGAGCGAGGAAATTTGTAGTCATGGGATGTGCGTAATTACGACTAACGACTGACGACTTTAACGACTAACTGGTTATTTGGTATTACGACCAACGAAAATTAAAATATTTTTGTAAGCAATCCCAAAACTCGTCAAAAAGCCAATAGTCATTCAAATCAAAAAAAACCCGAGCCTTACACCAGGATTAATACATATTGTCCTGTTGGTTGTTCTACGTGAATGGTACAAAATAACCATAGCCTTCAGTATTAATTATTTCTACTGACACTGCTTCGCAGTTCTGGAACCCCCACATCAAAACCCCAACCGAACGTTACGCAAGGCCAGGCGCAGGGTTTATGCGACTTTGCGTCGGTCTCGCTACTTTATGGCAGGCTCACTGAACCGGTTCCGGCATTGACCGACTCCAGCGGAGGTTTCTGCAGAGGACACCATCAGTGGTGATAATATGGAGCGGTGCCTGCGAGTCACAACTGCCCAACAGCGGGAACTGTATCCAATGATTGGATTGTAAAGGGTGCCGTCCTTCGATTTTCAGTCATAAAGTCGAGATATGGGGTTTCCATAAAGTGGTGCTGATACCTCTCAGGGGTAAAAATTTTACCTCGGGTGCTAATTTCTTCCTACCTCTCCCCATTATGGGAACAAGCTGTAAAACACGCAAGCGCTCGGATCGCGACTCTGAGCAAAGAATAAATAGTGCAATGTCTGTGCAATTCTTCGTGTTGCCACCACCAGGTAGATCTCAACTAACATCATATAACGCAGAATGGCAAATTTTGAGCTGGAAAAAAAGCAAAGAGTTCAAGATTTTTCTCGGTTTTCCATATTGTTTCTTTCCTTACCGAAAAATGACAAAAAATCGGTAAACATATACTCTCGAGTTTTAGGCTTTCGTGCATATTTTAAATTATGTATACGTAGGTTTGCAGTTTGAAGTAGACTCTGACAAGCAATGATTTGTGTCTTTATTGGCCGTGAATGTTTTGGAAAACATACGTCTTTTTCATGCCTTCCTTCTTCTTCTAATCGTAAGGTTTTTGCCTCATCTGTGATTGTTTTCGAAGCCTAGATTTTTAACGACTAACGACTAACGAGGGTTTTGGCCGGTTGAAAGACTAACGACTAAAGAATTACAAAATTTCTAATACACACATCCCTGTTTGTAGTACGGCTGATTCTCAATAGCGAAGCAATATAAATTTTGGGAAGACTTAGATATGGATGGTATACGCGCATTTTTCTGCCAGCCCTGTAGCATGTATGTTCTCCTTATGAATTTAGTATAGTCAACTGGCAGGCGCAATCGAGGCGTACGGCGCTCGCGACACCGCAGGCCAAACGGATTTCGATCGCGCTCGACTATCTCCCTCCGCGGTCCCGTCCTTTCTCTAGATTTGTGCAGTGGAACTCTGCTGGTTGAAGATTGGATGCTATGAACACGCAATCAGACAGATTTCAAACCTGACTTCGCGTGGAGGCTACAGAGCACTCCTTACAGTTACTATTTTTGTTCAGAGAGGGAAACCCCTCTTGAAAATGTGAGACCCAGCTCTCCGACAGACCAGAGATAGATGATAGCAATTCTTTGATTATTTTTTTAGCGAGAACAGATTACGAACAAGTTCACAGCAACGCAGGCCACCCAATCGCTAGAGATCGCCAATGTGAGCCATGTACCAAAAAGAAACCATGGACCGATGAGGGTGAAGGCCGCGTTGCGTCGGCACTGTAAATACAAATACCGTATTTTTTTTCTTCCAAACAATGTTCTTTGAATATTTCGACCCACTTTCTCAACGCCGTTTTTCTTCTCTAGAGCAGTGATTTCCAATTTTGAGTTCATCTCTTCTCGGTATTGTGGGAGATATCTTTGGTTGAATAAGGCCTTGTATGAAAACCATGTTGAGGCCAGAACGGAGCAAAAGTTGAGCAAGATGATAGTAAGCCATAGGTCGATAGTGCCGAGAGAAAATCTGCCCAAGCAACTCCACTTGGAGACCACCTGAAAACATCAATTTGATGTACCAGCTAACCTTTAGTCAAATCAGCTACTATCGGCTTCCTACGTTTAGAAAAGGTAAATAGCTTGTACACACGGCTCCGCTCATGGCTATAAACCAGCAGCAGACGATGTCACTACGTTTTAACACCTGCTGTCGCAATGAGAGAGCGCTTTGTCGGTGTGCAGCTCAAGATAGATTCTCATATCTCACGCAGCGAATACGCGTTAAACTCGAGTGGCCACTCGCATTCGAAGCCTCCACCGCAGAGTCGCGTGCTCTCATCATCAGCAGGCGCTGCAAATTTTCATCGCGAGAGCCTGTTCTCCTCTGCAGGGGGAAGGGTGCTTCCCCGACAACGGCACTGTTCATGTCACGGTTCGCAACAGTGAGGAGCTAGCCTCGCAGTGGACCATGGAGGAATACTTTAAAGGCACAGTCCAAGCTTAAGGACGAAATCTGAGATTTCCACATAAATGTGAAGTAGATCCACCATCTATAGCACCTGCGAAGTGCGAGCTCTAAATTCCTCAGAATAAGCGAGATATAGTAGGAAGCCACCCTGGGGAACCCACCTCTGGAAGCCACTTTGGCTCACCCCTTTTACGATCTTTCGAGCTCGACAGTGGCGAGATAAGAGATGATTTTGGATCAGCACCCCGTTCTTCCCTTCATTCTCAGTCTCTCTATCTATTCATCTCCGCTCGCATACATCGGTTGCTAATGACGGAAGTTACAAACCTCGGACAACTCTTCCACCATGCTTCCGCAGCTCAATTTTTTTAAGGGCCATAACTCCGTTTCTAGGGGGGTCTTGTACAATTCCACAGACATCATTGGAATCAGAGTGCGTTTTCGAGATAGGCAGAAAAACATAGAAGCGATTCCGAGGTTGGACTGTGCCTTTAGTGGTTGAATTGTTTCAGAAAACAACTGGAGGTACAGGCCACAAAACGGCAATGTCTCACCATCGACTGCGTACCACGCGTGCGCGACCGCACGCGCGTCGGAAGCAGACGGGTTTTGGCCGCCGCGCGATGTTTCAGGCGCGCGCGGCGGCGGAAATCGCCGCGCGGCGGCCAGAACTCGTCTGCTTCCGACGCACGTGCGGTCGCGCAGCGCGTGGTACGCAGTCGACGGTGAGACATTGGCCGTTTTATGGCCTGTAGCGCCAACAGAGTGTTTCTGAGAGATCTCGTCTAACACATCGGTCAATAATCATTGAGCATTATTATCATCGTCTAGCATGTGATCATCATGCCAACACGTCAAGTAGAAGTTGTAAATGGCTCTATGGTCGTGCAAAACGTCATATGGCTGGGTTGAATATGTATTGTGCAAGCAGTGGATGTCGCTGTTAGAGTTACGCGGCCTGGAGCAGTGGCGGAGGAGGTGCTTCTCCAGCACATGCAACTGCGCTCGCTTCCCGCATAAGCAACGCATTTATCCTTCTCGCTGCTTTTGGAGCATCAACAACAGCGGCGTGCTGCACCCAGGGCTGAGCACGCGTCCCGGAGTGGCGAATTTGAATATAAACGCTCTTTGGTTGAGGCTTTTTCAAGCACCTCCCTCTGGAACCCTCTAAAAGGCAGCAGACATGCTCGAAAAAGTTGTTCTGATAACTACGTCACTGGAGTCGTATCGCTCCAATTAGAACACTTTCGCCGTTAAAATCTTCAAAAACTAGTCAAAACTAGCAAATTTGGGGAACATGCAGCCAAAAATTTTGCAGACTCCGCCCATGAGCTTCGCAGGCGACACCCCCAAGACAAGCTCGTCCAGATTGATTATTCGATTACTGTCCCTATGGCTAGTCTTTTAAGCTTTCAACGACGTAAGTTTCTAGTACATGTCGTAAAGTCTATTAGGCTCGCTATCGCAAACGTTTTACCGCTAGCTCCGCTATTTCAACCGAGCGGATATGCTGCGGCATAACTCGTCCTCTTTTGCTCCATAACAAAAAACAGCTCGTTATTTCTCAAGTTGCATCCAGATTTGGTCGTTTTTTTTGTTAGTTTCCCCATCTCAGACAACTGGAAGGTCCGACACGGCCACGATAGGTATTCGATTAGACCACGGAGCAGTGTGGACGACGATACGGCCGCGTACTTCCCGTGCGCAACGTGACCTAATTGTCGTCGAAGTAATAAAGAAGTACGTGCCGCAACACATAGGCGCTCCACTCGGCCACGACACGCTTTCGATTCGACTGCCTTGTCGTTTGGAAGACGAACGAGCCACGATACCCGTGATTGATTGTCGGGTCAAAACGCGCCCTGACATGATCTGGTATGCTCCAACGGGGATCGACACACCAGCAATCGATAATCATGAAGCCGGTTGGTGGGGTCGCTCTCCTGGCCGTCACTTCTTCCTTTTTCAGGTGTCGTCGCCGTTTTTTTTTCAATTGTAGCTTCTTGAGTGAAGTGTTCGATTCACATGAACTCGTGCGTGATTTTTTTTATGTTGGGATTTGAAAGCCCCTCAAGGCAATGGTGGCGGCAACGGGACAAGGAAACGACATGAATGATCTGGCCCTGTACCGAAACGGTGAATTTAGACACTTCAGATAACGGGTTCGCAAGGAACGGTTCAAATCCCTTTTTTATTATATTTTACCAATGAAAGCTACGAACAACACCAAATCGCCTATTGTAGCCAGATTCCTTGGCAAACAGATTTCCCTACCAACAAAATTCGTAGTAGATTGCTGGTAGCAATCGAACTATGGCGAACTCATTCTAGCGGCTGGATGTAAGCGTGCTTCATTCAAATACGTTCAGAAGTTCCTGATGCTGTCTTGAACAAAATTCCTACAACTGTTGGTGACCTTGGAAAAATGGTCGCTCACAGTGATGGCTTTCAGTACGAGGTAATCATGATTAATGGTTTTTTTCTTCCCAAGAAATTTAATTAAATGTTTTTCTCCTTCTTGCTGTGCGCGACTCAAGATGCACATGAGGATGAATCTTCAAGAAATCATGGATACTCAAGCCGTAGCATCCAGTATCCCACCGTCATCAGACGCGATTGTGAACCAACTAAAAGGAGTAGTGAAAAATCCACAGCTGAATGTATGGGACTGGCAACGAGGGTGAGCTCCGCAAATTACAAAATTGAATTTTCATTCTGGTGCCGCCAAGAGGGTCTTTTCATAGGTTTAAGAAAAAGAAAAGAAGGCTTCCGATTCAACTACGAAGCGGTGTGGACGATGATACGGCCGCGTACTTCCCGTGCGCCACGTGGCCTAATCGTCGTCGAAGTGAGAAGCAAGTAGCGCAACACATAGGCGTTCCACTCAGCCACGACACGCTTTCGATTCGACTAAGATGTCGTTTGGAAGACGAACGAGCCACGATAACCGTGATTGATTGTCGGGTCTAAACGCGCCCTGACATGATCTGGTGTGCTCCGACGGGGATCGACACACCAGCAATCGATAATCATGAAGCCAGTTGGTGGGGTCGCTCCCCTGGCCGTCACTTCTTCCTTTTTCAGGCGTCGTCGCCGTTTTTTTATTGAAGTTTCTTGAGTGAAGTGTTCGATTCACATGAACTCGTGCGTAATTTTTTTTGTTGTGTTAAGATTTAAATGCCCCTCAAGGCAATGGTGGCGGCAACGGGACAAGGAAACAACAAGCATGATCTGACCCTGTACCCAAATTGGTGAATTTAGACACTTCAGAGAATGGGTTCGCATGGAACGGTTTAAATTCCTTTTTTTGTTATAACTTACCAATGAAAGCTACGGACAACACCAAATCGCCGATTGTAGCCAAATACCTTGGTAAACATATTTCCCTACCAAGAAAAATCCATAGTAGATTGCTGGAAGTAATCGAGCTGTGGCGAACTCATTCTAGCGGCTGAATGTATTCATTCAAATACTTTCAGAAGTTTCTGATGCTGTCTTGGAAAAAAAGTCCTATAGTTCTTAATGAGCTTGGAAAAATGGTCGATCACAGTGATGGCTTTCAGTGGTACGAGGTAATCATGACTAATGGTTTTTTTTTCTTCCCAAGAAATTTAATTAAATGTTTTTTTCTGCTTCTTGTTGTGCGCGACTCAAAAAGCGCATTAGGATTGTAAGGGTTTTTCCGCACTGCTGGACGAGTTACCCCGTAGCACAATGTCAATGATCCTGGGTGGATTGTCTCATGGTTTATAATACAGTACCCAACGAGCCTATTTAAGGGATGTGAGAGGTCGCCTCGAGGTCGTCGTCTACTTGCGTGAGCCGTCATCCGCCTTCCGTTTCGCCAGTCACCCAGCTCCCGTCACGGACCACTCCAACCGAGCGCCATCACGACTTACAACCGCCAGGTCTCATCCTCACGTCAGCTCGGGCCCTGCGCTCCACTTCGCCATGCACATCGTCGATAACATCATGTTGGTGATCGACTCTCGTCTCACTGATAAAACTATTATTCAACCTTTGTCGACTGACCCATCACTGGTAGCAGCGAGCTGACGATGAGGAGGAGGAAGGTGAGTTGAAGTTTCAGGAACCTGCTCTGTTGAGCGATAACAAGACACTATACTGTGGGGACGCCTCCACTTAGTTTCGTTTTCTCTTGGTTTCATCAGCTCCGATTCCGCTAACTCTTTCATCTTTCAGGAAACTTTTGAATCACCATTTTAATATCGGTCTTTTTATCGAAACCAGTCAAATTTAGAGTATTTTGGTCGTTTCTGCGATGCTTTGGTCGCTGAATCGGTGTATCACGATCTATTCCTGTCATTGCACCACTCCGTGATTCTCCAGAGGACGTACGATCGCTTTGGCCATGTTTGCTCGAGAAAACATGTCAAAACAGTGAAGAAAACGGACGAGCGACAGCCACTTTTCACTACACTGGATGGAAACGCGCTCCAGGGTTGCACCGCGACGCGACCGCGGCGCCTGCGTATTGAATTTGTATGCAGCAAAATCGTAAATTACGATTTCCCAATTCGACGGCAAGGACGACGGCAGCCACGTAAGTGTTTTTTTTATGTTTTTTGTGTTTCTTGTGTCTGTTCGTTAGTGTGTTGTTCCTTGCTTGTCCTATGTAGTATGTGTTGTGTGTGTCCCTTAGTGTTTTCGCATAGGTATCTGTTCGTTTTGTGGCATGTTTGTCATGTTTTTTTAGGTAAGTCCCAGTTTTATGTGTGTCTACTAATGGGTGTCCTTATTTTTGTTAAGATACTAGATTAAGCGAATTGTGTTTTGCCCATAATTTTTTGTGAAAATTCTGCCCGGTTTTTTTGTATTAGGGGAAAGTAGGCCCCATTTTCTTTTTTTTGAAAAGGTTTTCGGTAGGCATCGTATTTTTTTGCGAAGCTGTCGTATTTTGATCGCAAAATTTTCCGGCCGATGCCACCATGGCGGTCCAGATGTTCTAGCTAGCTATGTGTGACCCTCGGATGGCCGTGTAAATATAGTTGGCCTCCAAATTCAGAATAAAAAAATGTAATGATCGATAGGTTATGTGTGATCCAGGGGGATCCGTGTATATACCGTAGGCCACAAAACTCAAAAAAATAAAAAGTTAAAAATAGAAAATAAAACCTAAAAAAAAATTTCTTAGTATTTTTTGATGATTGCGGACAATAAGGTGAAATAGAGGTCCGGTGAGAATTCGTGACCGTTCCTGTTTTCGTATGTGAGTGCTTGAATTGTGTATGTCCATTTATGTCCTGCAGTGATCTGCAAAAGCAAGACACTGCCATTTCCTAGGATACTAGCCCTGGGTCAGGTTCTAGGTAGGCGACTGGAAACCGGAAGAGGAACTCGCTCTGCGTTACAAGGGGAAGAAGACGCGACCCCAATGAAGGACCGGCTCGGGCGAATTAAGGGGTACACTAGGGATGGTCGTTCTTTGGAGTTGTCTAGATAGCCGACCACGCGTTTCCGATGGCGCGACTGCACTCTGGGGTCAAGGTCACACAGTCCACCGTGGCCGTTCTTTGAGATAGTTTACGTGGCCGATCACGCGTTTCCGGTGGCCTGGTTGAACTCAAAGGTCAAGGTCACTTAGTGCGCGCCAGTCTGGGACATTGCCATCCTTGGTCTTCGAACTTTGGGTGGTACCCTGCTCACCTATGCGTATACATAGCATGCACATCACTTCAGTGTCTCTTCTCTTAACTCGCCCAGCCTGCGGCTCCACGTGAAGCTCTACATCGACGATGCCGACGACTCGTGATAGTGCTCAGTCCACCCGCTGGCTGTTTTCAGCAGGGCTGTTGCCCCAAACCAAAACTGTTCAAGGGGCTGATGCCCCAAATCAGGACACTGTCACCGTTGAGGTGTTTTCAGCGCCACTCTCGCAGAGCCACGACGGAGGACTCGGCCACTCTGCAAGTCGAGGATACCAAGGCTCTTCGCGATGCCACTTCGTTGGCTATCGCACAGGTGTGGAATGACGCTCGAGGACAAGCAGCTGAACTCGTCAGGAAGATCGAGGAGGATAATTCCACTTTATCACAGAGGCTGACTGAGTCATCTCAAGCCGTCGATAGCCTTCGTGATGCCATGCCTATGATAGCAATGCTAGGTAACGACACCAGGACGCCCAAGATCAACCCGTTTACCGGCACTACCGATGATGGACCGCAGTTTTCGATCTGGCTGAGACGCTTGAGGATGTGCTGGGCGACGCCTACAGAGGAACAGAAAGCCAACTTCCTGATCGGATACCTGGACGGAGCAGCTCGAGAGAAGGTCGAGAAGCTGGCCACAGAGCAGCGCCTTCCAGTTTCTCCGAACTGGTCAGGTACCTGAAGGCATCTCCGAGAGTCCACAGCAACGTTATGTGGCTCGTCAGAAACTCTCAGCATGCATGCAGGAAGCTGGAGGATCATGCTCGGCCTTCGCGAACAAGGTGCTGAATCTATTGCGAGCAGCAACGGCTGGCCAGGACATCGCGACGGGAGGTTAAAGGGTTTAGGAATAGGCCGTACTGGTTGACGAGTTACCCTGCAGCACAAGGTCAATAGGTCCCGGGTGGATTGTCGCATGGTTTATAATAAAGTACCCAACTAGCCTATTTAAGGGATGTGAGAGGCCGTCTCGAGGCGTCGTCTACTTGCGTGAGCCGTCATCCGCCTTCCGTCGTTCGCCACTCACCCAGCTCTCCGTCGCGGACCCCTCCAACCGGGCGCCATCACGACTTCCAACCGCCAGGCCTCAACCTCACGTCACCTAGAGCCCCCCGCTCCACTTCGCCCTGCACATCGTCGATAACATCATGTTGGTGATCAGCTCTCGTGTCACTAATAAAACTATTATTCAACCTTTGTCGACTGACCCATCACTGGATAAATCTTCAAGAAATCAAGGATATTCAAGCCGTAGCATCCAGTATCCCACCGACATCAGACGCGATTGTGAACCAACTCAAAGGAGTAGTGGAAAAATCCACAGCTGTATGTATGGGACTGGCAACGAGGGTGAGCACAGCTAATTACAAAAATGAATTTTCCATCTAGTGCCGCCAAGAGAGTCTTTTCATAGGTTTAAGAGCTGGGTTGCCAAAATAGGGTTCGTCTAAAGTTCAAAATAGTCTACCTTCGTTGCTTCCAAGTTAACTCTGCAAATTTGCCAGTAGTCGAATCAAGGTATTAAAGCTGGAGCTCTTGAACGAGCCTCGTTCTGCACCCGATCTATTACTTTTGAATAAGATCTGGAGGCTCGAGCGGAGACTAAGGCTCTTAAAGTATGGAGTTCTTAGACTAAATAGAGGAAGACTGTGCAGCTTCGAGTATCAAACTCTATTCACAAGAAACTCAGGGCTGTCAAATTCCTACTTTTATCGCTTCTCCAATTTAATACGTGTACTCCCAACCAAATTCTTCGGGACAAAGAAAAGGAAACTATAATGATAAAGAAAAGCTATCATGACTTACTCTAAGATTTTGCGTACAAAATCAACGTGCATGGTGATGCTACGTGGTGATGAATCCTCTGGGCCACCCGCTTTTTTGGTGCCGCCGCCTCACTGCTCGGTTGCTCCTGATGTCATGTGGGTGTGGTATATTGAGGTGCGAGCGGTTGAAGGGTAACCCTATTTGAATTGCGGTCCTTACTGGCGGTTGGAGCTACCGCTGGTATTAAAACTTCATGTTCACCTATAAAATTGAGCCAAAGTTTCACACAGTTGCCTGATGGGTCTACACCCTGATGCACTTCAGTTCTCTCTATTTTTGTCAATAGTATTCTTCGCGACCAATGTTTTCGTTGTTTCAGAATGTTCAAGAACGGCTCTTGTGTCTGGAGTTGGCAATAGTCCCTCATTAGCAAGATGTTAGCTTTGGCGTGTAAGTGATCCTGTGGAGAGCTCTTAGAAAAGCCTGTTGCGATTTGCAGAGCACGATTTTTGATGCGCTGCAGCTTGGACCAAGCCAGGTGATGACCTGGACACTGCAAAACATTCATGTTGATCTTGTTGTGTGCAGCTGCAGCAATGGGGTAGGGTTGCTTCTGATTCGCAACATCTCGAGTAGAATATTTCATGGTTAACTGACTGCTGAACAGAGTGCCAACTCTGAAAATGGACAAAGCTGAAGCTCTATCTCATATGAGTCGCCTATATGTTTTGAAGTTGCCGGAGTCAACATCGCTGTCGAGCCTGAATCATTCTCGTCGATGGTTGATTGTAGCTGATCCACCATTTAAGGTGAGAGAAAAGAAATAGCATCTACTGAGTGGAGAAATTGGAACCTTGAAGGTGAGTGTTTAGCAATGCAACTTTACCCTGCAGAGGCCGAAAAATGATTATATAAGTCATTGCGCGGACTTCGCGAGACATCACTTTGTGGAGGTTGCTACCAGCTGCGCTTCTACTTCGGCTTTCATTATAATAGTTGAATTGCTACATAAGCACATTCACTCTCTTTCTAGGCGTGCTTACTACAGTGGGAGTTATCAAGGATTATGCATGCCGTCAAAGCGGCAAAACGCAGAAGCCGCGCACCTTAAAGACCTTCCAGAGGCTATCGTGTCAACTCTCATCGGTTATTCACTCTGCGTGCTCTGCGTTTACGCACAGCACCAATCATCTGTTTTAGGATGCATTCTCGAAGGACTCCGCTTCGGCCAATCGGAGTTGGACAAGCTGCCGCAGGAGTTGTCACGATCTCCAACTCAGTGAGTAACGAGCAACTGTTCGCACAGCTTCACTGCAGTCAACTCTCGTTTTCAGATTCTGGGCAAAACAATGACGAAAGAGGGATCGAATCGCAGAATAGTCGAGCTATTCGGAGTGCATGACAATCCGATTTGAGGAGCGCTCCCGCAAGAGCTTTGTGAATGTTTTCTCAGATCGGTATTGAAGTAGGGTGCCTATGATAATGGTAAGAAATGAGTGATATCCATGTAATCGTTTCATATGAGGCAGTCCACGTAAGAATCGAGGTAGATTGGTACACAAAAAAATTTGCAGGTTATATATTTAATATCGCTAGAGCACCCCAAAAAAACTCAGGTGCCCGCTTCTAGAATTTTTCGGAAATTTCTTTAAAAATTGTTATGAAATTCCAAAGTTGGGAATTTTATGAACATTCTTTAGCATAGATCCTTAACGTAACTTAATTCTTATGATAAAAATTTTTTAAGGGGTAATCAATTAGAGGAAACGACTGGCGTTGTCAGAATTTTTTAAATCCCGCCCTGTAAAAAAAAATTTCTGAGCACAGATCCTGCAGATAGAGACTATGCTCCAAAGATGCGCCGTAGTCGTTTTGATATACAAAAAATATAAAATCACAAATCGAAAGACACAAATGACCTCATTTTTCGATCGGATGACGCTTGCAGGCGAAAAACCCTCGTGCAAGAGGCTGCTCATGCACTCCATCGAGCGAAAAAAATGGATGCAGTAGTAGGTGACTACGAGGAGCTGACATTTTTTCGCGCAACGGAATGCATGAGCGGCCTCATGCACGAGGTTTTTTTACCTGCGAGCGTCATTCGATCGAAAAATATGAGATCGTTTGTGTGTTTCGATTTTTGATTTTAAATTTTTTGTATATCAAAACGACTACGGCGCATCTTTTGAGCACAGTCTCTATCTGCAGGATCTGTGCTCAGAAAAAAATAAAAATTATTTTTTTACAGGGGAGACTTTAAAAATTCTGACAACGCCAGTCGATTCCTCATAGTTGATTACCCCTTACAAAAGTTTTTTTTATCATAAGAATTCGTTTACGTTAAGGATCTATGCTGAAGAATGTTAAAAAAATGCCCAACTTTGGAATTTTATAGCAATTTGAAAAAAAGTTTTCGGAAAATTCTAGAAGCGTGCACCTGAGCTTTTTGGGGTGCTCTAGCGATATAAAGTATAAAATGGGCAGAAAAATGTTGTGTACCGATCTATCTCGATTCTTACGTGGACAGCCTCATATGAAACGATTACATGGATATCATTCATTTCTTACCTTATGTCATGTGAACATCGGTCAGATTAGCCACATCGGGTGTTTTTTCCACCCCACCTCATTCATGTCTTTCATGATTATCGATCAGGCTGGCCAACTATGACCGAGGGCTATGATGCCTGTTTTCTGTATGTTTTTCGCTCTTATTGCCTACTCATGGTGCACTCCTATTTTCTACTCGTGGTGCTTATCGACCCAGTACAATGTTGAACTGTATTCTCTCCTTTTCGGTAAAAACTTGTTAGTATTCTTGTTTTGATGCTGCTCTTTGCTCAACATGTTATGTTTCTGTTACATTACGGTGTTTTGTTATTACGAATATGATACATGGGATAAATCTTGTAACTGAGATTAATGTGATCTATTTGCGAGTCCAATACTACTAATCATCCATAATAACAAAAGGAAGAACACGTGCTACGTTCTGTTGTAGGAGCACGTGCTGCTGCATGGGAAACGAAGTGAGGCGAAGGTTTCGCCTTTCTGCGCCACGCGCTCCTAGTATAATAGAACGATGTGCTGCTGAGTGGGTTTTCGTGGATGCGCTAGAGGTGTTGTCTCTCTGCGCCAAGTAGTCCTATAGAACAGGCTACGTGCCCCTCGAAGCGGCACGTGCTGTTGCGAAAGCTGCTTTCAACTCGATTAGGTATCCGATTAGAAATCCTATCGTGGCCGAATCAGACCTCCGCAGTATCTTGGATACTACCAGCTTCGAACCTCCGATTTATGTCATAAAATCGATAAAAATTTTGAGCGTGTATGCTGCTTTTAGACACCGAGAATGGCTGCTCTCTCATCAGTTGAGCGCAGCTGTCATGATTCTAATATCATCTGACGCACAAGTATCCAAATGGGCATTGGGAAGTTTCCAGGATATTTTCACAGAACAAGGTGGTTTGATTTGAGAAGGCTTTTAGATACCTTTAGATAAGTACTGTCTGTGATTTTTTTAATGATATAGAATGTTTTTTTTTCCGATGGCTCCGTCGAGGTTCTACGTTTGCCCGCTCTGCAATTTGCAATATGCACCTCCCTAAGGTTATCCGGGACGCAGTCTCTCGCCACTACAAGGCAGCCATAACCTCGAATCAGTATACCAATGCTAACTATATGAACACCAGCATCGTTTGATACTAGTTGCTAAAAAATTGACGCTTATAACAGTAGCTGTGTCACGGTCATTCCAAGTGTACTTGAGATATTGCCCACGAAAGATCAAAAAGTTATAACTCCATACCACACATGCATCGTCTGACATTCTATATCGGTGAGACCATACCTGATCATACGAATGAGCGAAGATGGCCACTATAGATCCTACTACCACAGCAATGGGGAACAGTGTTCGGACCTGCAATAACACAACCATATGGTGTTTGGCGAATCATACATAGGTTGCAACAGAAGTTTTGGTGCATGAAAAGCCACTCATCGCAATATGTTTTCTCGTGAATTTTACTTGCTGGTGCAATTAGACATCCTTCTTGCTTGGATTGGTGTGCAATCCTCAGTGAAGCAAGGTTTTAGAAATAGTCATGGGTATGTAATGTTTTTCGTGAGTTACGCAATTTACGGGAGAACAGAAGTGCTGAGAGCAAACAAACTCCTCATTCTGTAGAGATTTGATGGTCCTTCCATTATGTATCCCAGGGCTGGGCGCAACTGAGTTTTGTAATTTCGTAAATCGTAATTTTTCAAGTTTCCTCGTAATTTGTAAATCGTAGTTCGTAATTCGTAACTGATAATGAGTAATCCGTTCACATATGGCCCGAACCTCATTCGATATTTATATATTTTTTTATTTATTTGTTACACTCGTAGGGACGCGCCAAGACAAAATAACATCGATTAAAGAGGAAAAAGAGATGAATATCGCAATAAAAATGTTCACAGTAAAAGAAACCAGTGAAACAATCAGTGACGAAAAGAAATCGCAGCAAAAACAGCAAACTGAGAAATTTAAAAATTTCACTAGCACTGGTCAAGGCTGAGAATGCGTGTCGAGAGTACTCACTAGATTGACAGCTCTAATGCCTTCGATATGAGAATACCTCAGGACTTCAGTGATGAGGTGTTTCCACATCGAAGGTATAGGACTTGAGGTTTGGTTTCAAAATAACACTGTTCGAGCAGTCCTCGAAAATCTGTCAGTGTACATACATACGTGGGCTGGAAACTACTGAAATAGACAAAAGTAAAGTTTTAAGCTAGACCAAGTACCAAACGTTTTGCTCTAATCTTGTTTATAAAAATATACAGAATCATCGTTTTATCAAACACAATTCGGTGGAAGCCAAGGAGTGAACACTATGATAGGAAAAAATCGATGTTCGAGAGTTTTAGGCCATATGTGTCTGTCTAGGGAAGGATATATACTTCTATAAGGTGGCTCTTTCAAATAAAACAGACATTTGCAAAACCACATTTTGATGCAGAAGTCGAGTCTGCTTTCTATTTTTGTAACCCTTAACGGCTTTTCTCCCCATAAACATAGGGTTGTTAGTGTGGAGACAGCGGTCCAAGAGGTGAAGGTTATTTAGGATTCTGAAATGCAAAAAAATAAAGACTCCAAGTCTCACGTTTCGAGAATAAACAACATCAAAATACAACAATAAAATATTACCAAAAAAACTCAGCATTTATCCTCCGCAGATACACAATCTAGAATATCGAAGACTAGCATTAATTCGCACCTAGGCGAACCCTGTGTCTGATCCGCTGTACAGATAGTCCTGGTTTTACTTCCTCTTGCATTCAAAATTTGCTCAAACTCTCAGTTCTAAAACTCCTAAAATCCTTTGGAAAGGTATGTAGGTGTCTTCGCAACGTTATTTTTTGTTGAAATGTTCCGAACCGAATTTTAAAACTACCACTTCTAGTCCTAAAGCTTAATTGCTTTTGTAGGCAGAGATCTATCGAAGGCTATTCCGGAAATCGGTAAAACTCCCCGTCGAATAGTGCTTTTAGGTTAAAAATGTTTTCTCGATCCCTCAACAGAATTCAATTTACGGAATACCAGTTTTTTGCTGATAACTTTTAAACCGATAGAAATTGATGCGTGGTAAGAGTTGTTTTTGAATTCTCTTTGAATCCTGCAGCGAAGTTTATATCGAGTTCCAACCTTTTTGCTTCTTAAAGGCAGAGTCCAAGGTTAGGGGCGAAATCTGAGATTTCCATTTAATTGCGAGGTAAACCCACCCCGTATAACACCTGCCAAATGCGAGCTCTCGGTTCCTCCGAATAAGCAAGATAAAGGAGGAAGCCACCCTAGGGCTCCCACATCAGGAAGCCACTTTGGCACGCCCCTTTTACGATCTTTCGAGCTCAACCGTGGCAAGATGATCGCGGGTTTAAAATCAATAGCCCCGTTCTTACCTTCGTTCTTAGCCTCTCTCTCTCTTTTTTAAGGTTTGCTCGCATACAGCGGCCGCAAATGACCGAAGTTACAAGCCTCGGACAACTCGTCCACCATGCTTCCGCAGCTCAATTTTTCAGGGGGCAATAACTCCGTTTCCAGGGGTCTTGTACGATTCCAGGGACAACCTTGGGATCAGGGTGGGACCGTTTCCAAGATAGGCAGAAAATCACAACAACGTTGATATTGACAGTAGTTTTCTGCAGCTTAGAACCGAGTATGGTACAGGTTTATTCGGCTGACGTTTCGGCGTTTTCGCCTTCTTCGGAGCCTGGAAAATAGAGAGCATTTGGAAAAACTATCCGATCAAGCGTCATTTCATTCAACAGTATCGCTTTCAGTGGGAAGCAGGACCACCCACGACGCGAAGAGGTAAGGAAAAACAGACCAACCTAGTACTGTGAGCCGACGAGCTCAACAAGTAACCCTCAAATGAGAAAAACGCAGGGGATGAAACTCGCGCCTCGGGCCCCCTTATGTATGGTAGCGACCTGCCTCAAAGGACCACCTAGGGCGACTGATTAAGGTGACATAGCCCGCAGAGGTCCATGTAAGGTGCCAAATCTTGGGTAATTGCGACGCACTCCTCCCTGCGATTGATTTTGGATTCCTAGCAGCGATACAGAATGCCTCAAGCGTTTTGCGGGCAGAAATGTCAGCCTCGCGCGCCAGAATACTTACCGCAACTTCAAATAACGTATCGCCATGATCGCGGACGCGGTGGTCTCTAAAGGGTACAAGTTTTTGACTTAGTGAGACCGCTAAGGTGCTCTTTATCCTAAGACAGAGTGGTCTGCCTGTCTCACCAATGTACTCTTCCTTGCACAGTTCACATGAAATGAGGTACACAACCCCAGTGATCATGCAATCACCCTCTCTTCCGGAAGGGCAGACCACACATGAAGGAGCAGTACAAAGACGGTCGTAGAGACGGTTGCGTGTCAGCTGTTTTTTTGAGATTGGCGGGTGGGATCTCAACCAGTCGGACCAGATCCTTCAGGTTAGCCTTTCGGATGCATGCACGGACTTCAGTGCTTAATTCATCGGAGATGAAGGGCAGGTAAAAAGGTATCTTCGTACTTTCTTCATTGCGTCGGTCAGATGCATAGCGTCGTCTCTCTCCTCTGACATCCCATATTGCTGGAGCGTATCCGTTGGCAATCGCTATTGATTTTGCCATTTCTTTAGACACGGTCTTTTCCTCAATACCTGATGAAAGCGTGGCTGCTGTCCTGAACATGCCACCTACAATCGCCGGTTTCATTCTCCTGGGGTGGGCCGAACTGCAATAAACGATGATATTTTTTGCTAGTCGGCTTTCGATACCACTTTGTCCGGCAAGCTCCTTGAAAATTGTGAACTTCTACATTTAGGAAGGCTAGCCAATTGTTCTTAGGGGTTTCTCGAGTGAATGTTATATCCTCTGATTGCTGGTTCAAAAGCTCAAAACATTCGTCCATCTCAGCTTGGGTAGAGCGCACTACAAAACAGTCATCTATATAGCGACAATACAGCATTGGAGAACGATCCAGAATGGGACTTTCCACTTTTGACATGAAGGATACTGCCAGAATTGGAGCTAACCTTTGTCCCATCGCGAGTCCTCTTATCTGCTTGTAATAGTCCCCATTCCACCTGAACACGTTGCATTTTAGACACTCATTGAGCAGTGTCATGAGTTGTCCGATACTGAGGCCATATAAATGGACATTAGACTGCTGCTCTCTGAGAATTTCGAAAACGGCCTGTAAGGCGTTGTCCTTTGGCACATTAGTGTACAAAGAGGTGACATCGAACGATTCCATCACGCACTTATCGTCCATATTGACTTGGCGAAGCTTCAGGAGGAAACTTTGGGTATTCGGCAAGTGTGCTGGAACAAATTTAAGCAGCTGAACGAGAACTAGATTGAGAAACCATGAAATTCGATCTGTTGGACCACCTACGTTGCTGATTATAGGCCGAACTTTAAAACACGTTGGATCCTGGCTATCAGCGCTTCCTGGGGGCAGTTTATGGGTCTTGATGAGTACGTACAGTACAGGACAAGTAGGAAGTTCACATTTCAACCTGGTGACTATATGTCCGGGTAGATTAGCTGCCTTCGCGACTTCGGTCCAGTTTCGAAATAGCCGGCGATACTGCTTCGCGTACTCCTCTGCGGTAGAGTGATCATACGTGCAGCGATCTTGAAGGTGTAGTCGTGTGAATTCCTTTGTCAAGAGACTGTGGCAGTACTACAAACTCTCCACCCTTGTCACTGACACTGATTCTTACTGCTCCAGATGCTGTGAGGTCCCTGATTTCCCGCAAGCCGCGCTTTTGCCCGACGCTAAGTTTACAACCGCAGCGTTTGCTCGTGAAACGTCTAAGTACCATGAGCAAAAAGGTCGAAAACATGCGAAACTTTGCGTCTGCCGCGCTATCAGGGTCCTGCGGCCTGAGGAAATTACTAGGAAATGGAGGGGGCGGGACAGCTGAAATATTATTACCACCCTGACCGGTAAACCGAGCATCGAGTTTTGCACGTCCTCGCAGGCGATCTTGCAATGATTGGAGGCTGCCGACAATTTCCCGCAAAACGCTGTGACAAAGAGATCTCCGATGAATTAAGCACTGAAGTCCGTGCATGCATCCGAAAGGCTAACCTGAAGGATCTGGTCCGATTGGTTGAGATCCCACCCGCCAATCTCAAAAAACAGCTGACACGCAACCGTCTCTACGACCGTCTTTGTACTACTCCTTCATGTGTGGTCTGCCCTTCCGGAAGAGAGGGTGATTGCATGATCACTGGGGTTGTGTACCTCATTTCATGTGAACTGTGCAAGGAAGAGTGCATTGGTGAGACGGGCAGACCACTCTGTCTTAGGATAAAAGAGCACCTTAGCGGTCTAACTAAGTCAAAAAACTTTGTACCCCTTTAGGAGACCACCGCGTCCGCGATCATGGTGATACGTTATTTGAAGTTGCGGTAAGTATTCTGGCGCGCGAGGCTGACATTTCTGCCCGCAAAACGCTTGAGGCATTCTGGGTTGCTGCTAGGAATCCAAAAAGCAATCGCAGGGAGGAGGGCGCCGCGATTACCCAAGATTTGGCACCTTACATGGACCTCTGCGGGCTATGTCACCTTAATCAGTCGCCCTAGGTGGTCCTTTGAGGCAGGTCGCTACCATACATAAGGGGGCCCGAGGCGCGAGTTTCATCCCCTGCGTTTTTCTCATCTGAGGGTTACTTGTTGAGCTCGTCGGCTCACAGTACTAGGTTGGTCTGTTTTTCCTTACCTCTTCGCGTCGTGAGTGGTCCTGCTTCCCACTGAAAGCGATACTGTTGAATGAAATGACGCTTGATCGGATAGTTTTCCCAAATGCTCTCTATTTTCCAGGCTCCGAAGAAGGCGAAAACGCCGAAACGTCAGCCGAATAAACCTGTACCATACTCGGTTCTAAGCTGCAGAAAACTACTGTCAATATCAACTTTGTCAATGCCGAGATTAATTGAAAGTCGTACATGGACAATCACAACAACATTCTGAGTTTGGAATGTGCCTTTAAGCCAGCCAGGTCCTTGGAGCCCAGCCCCCATGTATTAATCGTGCCAGGACATGGGGTAAAAGCATGATTCTGGATGCACTACGAGTTGCAACACCGGTCGCCTCTAGCCACGGACCGGAATTTCACTCCGATATAGATAGTGGACCCACCAAATGTCTGCGGGTCTCGTTTTCATCATGAAGATAAATGTTTGTGGAGCTCGGCTCCACCAACTTGGCTCGTTTATTGAACAAGGAAAGGTTGGAACGCAATAATTTGTTTGGGCCGGTCGGTGAAACCCGGCCGAGTCGATCATATGGGAATGTCGTTATGGGGGGTGTAGTCGCGAAAGAGATGCTTGCGGACCCCTCAGCAGCCCGCCTGCCTGTCGCGTGCGCCGATCGATCACCAAATTTCTCGTGGGAGCACACGAATCAGCGCAGGTGTCCGCAGCCATCTCTCTTTCGTGGTTACCCCAACGATATCAACAACTATATTTCGCCATAACTGACCCCTTTTCTGCTAAGTACTCCCGGCTGTGAATGTCAGGAAAAAGTTTCACCGAAACTTGAAATTGGAAAGAACATCGCATACTCAGAATGCAAAAAAAGTTAATAAGCTATGCTCAGGACAGCAAATTTACATTCTCAGACGATTTTCGACACCAACCCGCATTTGGGGCCGCTTGACAGTTCGGCTCGAATGCAATGGTACGTGAACATGTCTCTGTGGTTCTAGTGTTTTTTGCAAAAATTTTTATTACCTTCTGAAATTCCCATTCACCGCATACGAAAGCATGAGAGATTTCTGCTAATATAACAGGCTGGCCATTTCATATTGATGGATTTTGAAAAGGAAATATGCTTACTCTGGTCCATCGCGTGCGTATGCGCGCACATGCTACATCTCCTTCTCTTCCGCACTCTCTCATTGTCCCTCCCCTCGCTCCGCACCCGTGCGCGAAGGAACAGAGTAAGTTTAACTCTTGAGTAGAGGGTAAGTATATAAACTTTGAAGGTTTCTCTCTGAACTTACGCCTAGACCAAGATACCAGCGTGAGTGTCCTTCAATATCCATAGTCCATGTGTTCATGTGCTTCACAGCGACTACCTCGAAAACATTTAGCGCTTCCACAGCGAATATTGCCAGAGCTTAAATAAACAGGCGGAGTATTTTGCTGGTACACACAGAACATAAGATTCATTAGTTATCAACCCCGCGCTTACGTGTGCTATGCATCCCTTTCTTGTCAGTATAAAAAATGCAGAAAAAATGATCGCGTACAAAAATTCAAAAAATTCGAACGAAATTTGCAAACTAACGGCGTTTTCTACTCTAAACGAAAGAACATAATACAAATGACTTCATCCGAACAAACTGCTCGGAATTTTCACCATCCGCGTTTAAAAGACTTCCCAACGGGATCGCACGAAATTGACAGTATCAGGACAGTCCTATGATCAGACGAAAAGCTGTCCATAATCTAGAAGACACACAACAACAGAAGTGATTCGTGACCGGCAAGACCAATTGCGAGAAGCTTGAAGGCAGGGTGCGCGATTATCTCTAATTTTGAAATTAATCGCTGAGTCGATAGTTTGGCCCCGGTTAGAATGGAAATGAGGAAGAGATTGAGAAAAACGCACCAGAAGGTCACTAAATTCTTCAATCTCACCCCGCCTCCTAAGCCCCACAAGAAATGTTAGTTGTAACGATGAAATCTTTTGCGGACCCGTCTTCTGCGATCCTCTACTCTCTGTTGCTCTGTCCTTTCCTTGGGAGCCTATCTAGTACTGCTTTGCCTAAAATATTCTTCCACTTTTGATTCGCCACATTTTTCACCGATGAAAACCACCGTAAACATGATTATACAACCGGAAACTAGTCCAGGCCAGAGAATAATGCCACTGAAATAAGACGCTAAAGTGCGTTTCTCGCCGTTTCTTCGTAATTTTGGTAACATTTTGTGGTCAACGCGTTGTTTTGCGTGGAAAACTTGGGAACAGAAATCATCGTGAACACCGCCTTTGAAGGAGTGTCTTCGAATGCGATTCAGAATCCGCCTATCGTAAATTAAAGAATATCTGTTTCCGGGGTCATGGTAGGTGTAGTCATGGTAGTGGCACGTTTCCAGGTTAACAGAACGTTATTCCAACTTAGATTTCCTGCTTATAAAACCAAGAAACGGCAGTTAAAGAAAAAATAATTCATAAATTTGTTTTTCGAAGGATTTGCGGGTCTTGATTCCCAGCTAATTCCACAGAAGTTCGAAGATTGTGCTGTACTTCCGTAGTCGCGGTCCGTCAGCAGACGAGGATAGGTTGATACATTAAGCATGAGAAGGTTCGGAAATTCGTCCTTGTGGCTGAGAACTATATTTTTGGGAAGCGTGTCGCAATGGTGGGGACACGTGGTCGCGAATGGGTTGAAATAGTTTGTTTGCGCCCATACTTTTCAACCACTCTGTAGTGTTGGAGTGAACGACTTGTTCGCTGTTGAAAGGAATTAACTGCTCTTTTCTCAGCAATCGTATCTGGAACAAAACTGAATACGGTGCAACAGTAACGATCAGTAAGGGAAGTATGTAAAAACAGAATTCGATCAATCCTCGCGCATGCGGTTCTGCGCCCTCCTTCTATCATCACGCAAGAATCATGGGAATTTCGTTTTAATACAGCCTATACATCAGAATCAATGTGCTGGCTTCGCCTTCCTCAAGTGCGAGATAGAGATGGTTCAGTTCACGGGCTTATTGTTGAGCAATGCAGCCCCGATTGCATTGAATCAAAGCAAACTCATAGGCATGTTATGGGTGATCAGTAATGAGTAAACACGAGAAAAATACATTTTGAGTCATGTGTTCCACGGAGCTAGACTATACACATACCTATTGAATATGAAGCCGTTATAACAGTGAACCACAGTTTACACTCGAAAATAGTAATGTTGAGCAAATTCGGTAGTCGGAAGAAGAGAACGGCGGCGCCACCGAGAGACAACACAAACGCACGGATATTTTGGTAGAAGGCTTGTGGGTCCTGCAAAACTGTATGTAATCCCTTTCTGTTCGAATTTTGTACAGATGTTAATACTAATTTTGGTTTTGAGGAGGTCTCCTGGAAGAAATTGACATTAAGCATAATTAGCTCAAAGCAAATATCCACGATAATCTGCAGTTTCGTGATTCTTTGCTAAAACGATTTTTTGTACCTGTATAAAACTGTGCTGGCGAAGAAATAGGAGGGTGAAATACGGAAAAAGTACGTGAAGCGCTGTAGTCTCACTCCGAAACTTTACGCTCAGTAGAACTATAAAAATTATTTTCGACAAAAAAAAAACGACCCCAAACGAAAGGCCACTAATTTCCTCGAGCTCAAAAGTAAATCTTCAGACCTCTCAAATAGAGGCATCTTTTTTGATCAAGAGATTTTCAGTTTGATTTCAGCATTTTTGTGGTCGATCTCAATATGTACTAATTACTTTCTGGTTTCTTTGCGATTGACCAATTGATTATCACTATTCTTATTATTATTATTA
This sequence comes from Aplectana chamaeleonis, assembly GCA_029168955.1. Taxonomy (NCBI): domain Eukaryota; kingdom Metazoa; phylum Nematoda; class Chromadorea; order Rhabditida; family Cosmocercidae; genus Aplectana; species Aplectana chamaeleonis. The sequence continues at coordinate 139,157 of JAPDOI010001295.1, read as the reverse complement.
TTATTATCGCTTGCGATTGATCAATTAATTATTACTATTTTTATTATTACTATTAGTATTATTGTTACTAGACATCACAAGGTACATAGCTGAGTTGAATGCAAAACTCAGATGTCAGGCAGGACTCGAACCTGCATTGCACGCTGTCAGGGCGAGAGTGTTACCATTACACCACCACCACCCTGATCTGAATTCATCTGCGATTCCTCAGGGGCAGCACGCATACCTCCCAAAAAAAATGGGAGCTCCCACCGGGGATGTAATCGATGGCTACGAAATGAACCTGATCAACATGTTCAGAAGCACATCGACCGCGTCTTATCTGGTTGAAAAAGATTATAAGTGCCGTAGGTTCCTCCCAACTAGAAACGAGCGGAATTCCGATTTATGATTTCCAAATTCCGATGATCTTTGGCTTTCCGATTTTCGAAAAGATGCCAGAAAATTCGGAAAAAAACGGAAATATCGGAAATTGGAATCTTTAATCCTTTTTCTTGCAAAATTCTTAGGGGGCTATCTCGGGCGCTTATCTCGAATTCGACGTCCGTCTTCACTTTTCAGAAAGTCAGGGATGACTGTTTTTGCATGAAAGTTATTTAGTAATTATTCTACTATCTATATTTGCCTTACTCTGTGTGTTTGGCTGTGTGTCTGTGGGTGTGAGAATCAACGGGAAATCGTTGTTTTTTTTTCAAAAATTAAGCAATTCGGTTTGTTGTTGTTAATATGTGATGGCATGTACTGATAAAATGATATCGTCAGTTTCCTATATGAAAGTTTGCTGAGGGGGTTCGTGAACGGTTCCATGTGAGATTTAAAGGCAGTGCTCACGATAAAAAATGTGTTTCAGTTTCCACCAGGAATGGGTAGTGGAAGGGCACACTGTAACGTTGACGTCGAAAGAACGCATAAAAGCCCTAAAAGAGCCCAGGAAGAGCCCTAAAAGAGCCCGAAGTGGCAACTTCGAGCGCATTGAAAACCCCAAAAGCGCATCACACGCCGACCGACGTGAACAAACGAATGCTCGAGATCGTGAGATGAGCGATGATTTCCGATCATTAGCCCCGTTCTTCCCTTCATTCTCAACTTCTCTCTTTACTCAGGTCAGCTCGCATACATCGGCTGCAAAAGACTGAAGTTACCAGCCTCGGAAAACTCGTCCACCATGTTTCCTTAGCTCAAATTTTGAGGGACCATAACTCCGTTCCCAGAAGGTCTTGTACGATTTCAGAGACATCATTGGAATCAGTATGGGGCCGTTTTCAAGATAGGCGGAAAAACAGAAAAACGATTTTTATCGTGAACACTGCCTTTAAGGCGCACTGTGAAATCGCCGGCGGAAGGGTGTTGAACTCCACTGCTAAGGAATTTCGGATAGCGAATTGAAGGCATCGTACGCGCAGAAAACCGTATATTATTTTTTGATGTTTTTGTGTAGCTTGGCCTCTCTAGTTAACGAAAATGTCGAAAAAGCACATGAAAAACCTTTTTTTTGGAAAGGAAATTCAGTCGGAACACATTGCAAATTTAAATTTGAATTTTGCGCCAAAATCGTTTTTTGAGCTTTACTGCGTTCGGAGACCTCATTACTGTCATTTTCGATGTTTTTCTGCATGTGAAGTTTGTGCCATAACTGTTTTTCATGTTGTTTGACGGTCGCATCAACATTCTGTGAAAAAGTGCTAGATGACTAGTGAGAATTGGTGGCGGATGCTCATCATTAACCCCTTCCAACCTCATAGCCCTACGTTTTTGACGCGCCGAAGCTCACCGGCATGGTCCCCCGGTCTCATTCATCGAATTGAGCCTGAAAAACGAAAAGTGGTTTCCAGCGCAAACGATGCCTTTAAGAACTCTAAACATGTTGCCTGCGACCTATCTCCACAACCTTGGGTAACATTTGACCTTAAATATTGGATGTATGTTCCACGGTCCGAGTTGAATTACACGTGACATAAAGTACTGGCGGGTAACTTCAGTGTATTATTCTATCAAAAGGGGTCTTCCAAGCCAAAGAGGTTTGGTTGGCGTCAGAAACGTTCCAACAAAAAGGGAACAATAGGTAAGTAGAATGAGGAGAGTCTACAAAAAGAGGACAATATTTTCTGAGACTGATTTTCCTTGCCGATACTTCTTAACAGCGAAAACAAACCGTTGCGGTGTTCTACACGAAAGCACTCTTTGGTTCCAAAAATGGTCTAGATCACGCGAGAACCGCTCAAATGTATGTGCATGTAAACCTAATACTTACCATCAGAATAGAAGATGATGCCAAAAACACAGACGGAAGGTTAGCTTCAGTTGCTACGAGAAGCGAAACCAAAGTGCAGCATCTAATGAGAGTATTTTCTTGTGATCTCGTCAAAATTGAAGTCCATTCTTGGAAACCATTGAACTCTTCCTCGTGAAATACCACAACGGTTTGTTTTTGCTGTTAAGAAGTATCGGCTAGGAAAATCAGTCTCAGAAAATATTGTTCACTTTTTTTGTAGACTCTCCTCATTCTACTTACCTATTGTTCCCTTTTTGTTGGAACGTTTCTGACGCCAACCAAACCTCTTTCGCTTGGAAGACCACTTTTGATGGAATTGTTCACTTTTTATTGATATTACGAAGTAATATCCTTGAAAAAATCTTCAATATTTTTCGAATAGCATGGATTGCTATAATAATCAGTGAGCAGCAAACTTGTTGCGCACGCTACAAATGAAGCGCTACTCACTTTCCACGACGTCCTGATGACGTCAGAAGATGCCCTATGCAGTCGGCACCACCTTGGCACGACGTCCCGATGACGTCACCAGATGCTTTATGCACTTGGCACGACCTTGGCACGACGTCTTGATGACGTCATCAGGTGCCCTATGTACTTTACATGACATCATGATGACGTCATCAGATGCCCTATGTACTTTAAATGACATCCTGATGACGTCATCAGATGCCCTATGTACTTTACATGAAATCCTGATGACGTCGTCAGATGCCCTATGTACTTTACATGAAATCCTGATGACGTCATCAGATGCCCTATGTACTTTACATGACATCCTGATGACGTCATCAGATGCCCTATGTACTTTACATGACACCATGATGACGTCATCAGATGCCCTATTAACTTTACATGACCCCCTGATGACGTCATCAGATGCCCTATTAACTTTACATGACACCCTGATGACGTCATCAGATGCCCTATGTACTTTACATGAAATCCTGATGACGTAATCAGATGCCCTATGTACTTTACATGACATCCTGATGACGTAATCAGATGCCCTATGTACTTTACATGACACCCTGATGACGTCATCAGATGCCCTATGTACTTTACATGACATCCTGATGACGTCATCAGATGCCCTATGTACTTTACATGACACCCTGATGACGTCATCAGATGCCCTAAGTACTTTACATGACACCTGATGACGTCATCAGATGCCCTATGTACTTTACATGAAATCCTGATGACGTATTCAGATGCCCTATGTACTTTACATGACATCCTGATGACGTAATCAGATGCCCTATGTACTTTACATGACACCCTGATGACGTCATCAGATGCCCTATGTACTTTACCTGACACCCTGATGACGTCATCAGATGCCCTATGTACTTTACATGACACCCTGATGACGTCATCAGATGCCCTATGTACTTTACATGACACCCTGATGACGTCATCAGATGCCCTATGTACTTTACATGACACCCTGATGACGTCATCAGTTGCCCTATGTATTTTACATGACACCCTGATGACGTCATCAGATGCCCTATGTACTTTACGTGATGACACCTGATGACGTCACCAGATGCCCTATGTACTTTTTAAATGATTGACGCCTGATGACGTCATCAGATGCCCTATGTACTTTACATGGCATCCTGATGACGTCATCTGACTGCCCTATGTACTTTACATGATCACCCTGATGACGTCATCTGATGCCCTATGCGTACTTGATATGGCTGACACCTCTGATGACGTCATCTGATGCCCTATGTACTTTACATTGGACACCCTGATGACGCGTCATCAGATGCCCTATGTACCTTTTACATGACAGTTCCTTGATGACGTCATCAGATGCCCTTATGTACTTACACATGACATCTCTCTGATGACGTCATCAGATGCCCTATGTGAATTTATAGTTTGACAACCCTTATGACGTCATCAGATGCCCTATGTACTTTACATGACACACCTGATGATGCCGTCATCAGATGCCCTATGTACTTTACATAAAGACACCCTGATGACGTCATCAGATGCCCTATGTACTTTGAGATGACAGCATCTCATGATGACGTCATCAGATGCCCTATGTACTTCTTACATGGCAAATCCTGGATGACGTCATCTGATGCCCTATGTACTTTACATGACATCCTGATGACGTCATCTGAAGCCCTATGTACTTTACATGACACCCTGATGACGTCATCAGATGCCCTATGTACTTTACATGACACCCTGATGACGTCATCAGATGCCCTATCTACTTTACATGACACCCTGATGACGTCATCAGATGCCCTATGTACTTTTACATGAGCACCATGATGACGCGTCATCAGATGCCCTTATGTGACTTTAGTGATGGCATCCTGATGACGTCATCAGGATGCCCTATGTACTTTACATGACATCCTGATGACGTCATCATCAGATGCTCCTATGTACTTTACATGACACCCTGATGACGTCATCAGATGCCATATGTACTTTTTACATGACACCCTGATGACGTCATCAGATGCCCTATGTACTTAACATGACACCCTGATGAAGTCATCAGATGCCCTATGTACTTTTACATGACACCCTGATGACGTCATCAGATGCCCTATGTACTTTACATGACACCCTGATGACGTCATCAGATGCCCTATGTACTTTTACATGACACCCTGATGACGTCATCAGTTGCCCTATGTATTTTACAGATGACACCCTGATGACGTCATCAGATGCCCTATGTACTTTACATGACACCCTGATGACGTCATCAGATGCTCCTATGTACTTTAAATGACACCCTGATGACGTCATCAGATGCCCTATATTTTTACATGAGCATCCTGATGACGTCATCAGATGCCTCTATGTACTTTACATGACACCCTGATGACGTCATCATCAGATGCCCTATGTATCTCTTACATGACACCCTGATGACGTCATCAGATGCCCTATGTACTTTACATTGACACCCTGATGACGTCATCAGATGCCCTATGTACTTTACATGACACCCTGATGACGTCATCAGATGCCCTATGTACTTTACATGACACCATGATGACGTCATCAGATGCCCTATGTACTTTACATGACACCCCTGATGACGTCATCAGATGCCCTATGTACTTTTACATGACAACATGATGACGTCATCAGATGCCCTATGTAATTTTTACATGACACCCTGATGACGTCGTCAGATGCCCTATGTACTTTACATGACACCCTGATGACGTCATCAGATGCCCTATGTACCTTACATGACACCCTGATGACTTCATCAGTTGCCCTATGTTTTTTACATGACACCCTGATGACGTCATCAGATGCCCTATGTACTTTACATGACACCCTGATGACGTCATCAGATGCCCTATGTACTTTACATGACACCCTGATGACGTCATCAGATGCCCTATGTACCTTACATGACACCATGATGACGTCATCAGATGCCCTATGTACTTTACATGACACCCTGATGACGTCATCAGATGCCCTATGTACTTTACATGACACCCTGATGACGTCATCAGATGCCCTATGTACTTTACATGGCATCCTGATGACGTCATCTGATGCCCTATGTACTTTACATGACACCCTGATGACGTCATCAGAAGCCCTATGTACTTTTACATATTGACACCATTGATGACGTCATCAGATGCCCTATGTACTTTACATGTCATCCTGATGACGCCATCAGAAGCCCTATGTACTTTACATGGCATCCTGATGACGTCATCAGATGCTCTATGTACTTTGCATGGCATCCTGATGGCGTCATCAGATGGCCTATCTACGTTACATGACACCTCTTGATGACGTCATCTGATGCCCTATGTACTTTACATGACACCCTCGATGACGCTTCATCAGATGCCCTATGTACTTTACATGACACCCTGATGACGTCATCAGATGCCCTATGTACTTTTTACATGACACCCTGATGACGCTCATCAGATGCCCTATGTACTTTACATGACACCCCTCGATGACGTCATCAGATGCCCTATGTAATTTTACATGACACCCCTGATGACGTCATCAGATGCCCTATGTACTTTACATGGCATCCTGATGACGTCATCAGATGCCCTATGTACTTTATACATGACACCCTGATGACGTCATCAGGATGCCCTATGTACTTTACATGAGCCACCCCTGATGACGTCATCAGATGCCCTATGTAATTCTTTTGGCATGAGACCCTGATGACGTCATCAGATGCCCTATGTACTTTGGCATGAGACATCCCTGATGACGTCATCTGATGCCCTATGTACTTTCAAGAGGACATCCCTGATGACGTCATCAGATGCCCTATGTACTTTTACGATGACACCCTGATGACGTCATCAGATGCCCAATGTACTTTACATGACATCTCTGATGACGTCAACAGATGCCCTATGTACTTTTACATGACACCCTGATGACGTCATCAGATGCCCTATGTACTTTACATGACACCCTTGATGACGTCATCTGATGCCCTATGTACTTTACATGATAACCCTTTGATGACGTCATCAGATGCCCTATGTGAGGTTTTACATGACATCCCTGATGACGTCATCTGATGCCCTATGTACTTTAGCATGACATCCGACTGATGACGTCATCAGATGCCCTATGTACTTTACATGACATCCCTGATGACGTCATCAGATGCCCTATGTACTTTGCTATGACATACTCTCCTGATGACGTCATCAGATGCCCTTATGTACTTTTACATGAGCCATTTCTCTGATGACGTCATCAGATGCCCTATGTACTTTGCATGACACCCTGACACGTCACATTTTCCGGCACTTTATATGACACCCTGATGACGTCATCAGATGCCCTATGTACTTTTACATGACACCCTTCGATGACGTCATCAGATGCTCCTATGTACTTTATGACATCCTGATGACGTCATCAGATGCCCTATGTACTTTACATGATTAACCCTGATGACGTCATCAGATGCCCTATGTACTTTTACATGACATCCCTGATGACGTCATCAGGATGCCTCTATGTACTTTACATGGCACTCCCTGATGACGCGTCATCAGGATGCCCTATGTACTTTGCATATGATGACACCCTTGATGACGTCGCTTCAGATGCCCTATGTACTTTACATGACATCCTGATGACGTCATCAGGATGCCCTATGTACTTTACATGACAGTCCCTGGATGACGTCATCAGATGCCCTATGTACTTTACATGACACCCCGATGACGTGTCATCAGATGCCCTATGTACTTTACATGACACTCCTGATGACGTCATCAGATGCCCTTATGCGTACTTTTACATGACACCCTGATGACGCGTCATCAGATGCCCTATGTACTTTTGGCATGACAATGCCCTGATGACGTCATCAAGGATGCCCCTATGTATTTCTTTACATGACACCTCCTGATGACGTCATCAGATGCCCTATGTACTTTTACATGACATCCTGATGACGTCATCATGATGCCCCTATGTACTTTACATGACATCCTTGATGACGTCATCAGATTGCCCTATGTACTTTGCATGACACCCTGATGACGTCATCAGATGCCCTATGTACTTTTTACATGACACCCTGATGACGTCATCAGGATGCCCTATGTACTTTACATGACACCCTGATGACGTCATCAGATGCCCTATGTACTTTACATGACACCCTGATGACGTCATATCAGATGTCCCTATGTACTTTGGCGATGACATCCTGATGACGCTCAGCTCAGATGCCCTATGTACTTCAGTTACATGACACCCTGATGACGTCATCAGATGCCCTATGTACTTTACATGACACTCCTGATGACGTCATCAGATGCCCTATGTACTTTTACTATGGCACCCTGATGACGTCATCAGATGCCCCCTATGTACTTTACATGACACCTTGATGACGTCATCAGATGCCCTATGTACTTTACATGACACCCTGCGATGACGTCATCAGATGCCCTATGTACTTTACATGACACCCTGATGACGTCATCATGATGCTCCTATGTACTTTACATGACACCCTGATGACGTCATCAGATGCCCTATGTACTTTACATGACACCCTGATGACGTCATCAGATGCCCCATGTACTTTCACATGACACCCTGATGACGTCATCAGATGCCCTGCATTTTACACATCCACGACGTCATCAGATGCCCTATGTACTTTACATGACACCCTGATGACGCGTCATCAGATGCCCTATGTACTTTACATAGACAGCCCTGATGACGTCATCAGATGCCCTATGTACTTTACATGACACCCCGATGACGTCATTATCAGATGCCCTATGTACTTTCATATGACACCCTCTGATGACGGTCATCAGATGCCCTATGTACTTTACATGACAATAGCCCCTGATGACGTCATCAGGATGCCCTATGTACTTTACATGACACCCTGATGACGTCATCAGGATGCCCTATGTACTTTACATGATCCATGATGACGTCATCAGATGCCCTATGTACTTTACATGACATCCTGATGACGTCATCAGATGCCCTATGCGTACTTTACATGGCATCCTGATGACGTCATCAGATGCCCTGGCGTACTTTACCATGACAATCCTGATGACGTCATCTGATGCACCTATGTACTTTAGATGCAGACATTCCTGATGACGTCATCAGATGCCCTTAATGTACTTTACATGACACCCCTGATGACGTCATCAGATGCCCTATGTACTTTACATGACATCCTGATGACGTCATCAGATGCCCTATGTGTACTTTGATGATTGTTTTGATGACGTCATCAGATCCCCCTATGTACTTTATGCATGACAACCCATGATGCCATTAAGATGCCCTATGTACTTTACATGACACCCTGATGACGTCATCAGATGCCCTATGTACTTTAAGATGATATTCTGACGATGTCATCAGATGCCCTATGTACTTTACATGACATATCTTCTGATGACGTCATCAGGATGCCCTATGTACTTTACTATGACACCATGATGACGTCATTTCAGATGCCCTATGTACTTTAGCATGACACCCTGATGACGTCATCAGATGCCCTATGTACTTTACATGACACCCTCCGATGACGTCATCTGATGCCCTATGTACTTCACATGACACCCTGATGACGCTCATCAGATGCCCCTATGTACTTTACATGACACCATCCGATGACGTCATCAGGATGCTCCCATAGGGTTTTTACATATATTCTGATGACGTCACTGATTCTATGTACTTTACATGACACCCTGATGACGTCACTTCAGATGCCCTATGTACTTTACATGACACCCTGACATGACGTCATCAGATGCCCTATGTACTTTGAACATGACACCCTGATGACGTCATCAGATGCCCTATGTACTTTACATGACACCCTGATGACGTGCCCATCAGATGCCCTATACTTTACATGACACCCTGCTGATGACGCTCATCAGATGACGCGCGTCCTATGTACTTTGTAGATACGATGGCATCCTAGATGACGTCATCTGATGCCCTATGTACTTTACATGACACCCTGCTGGATGATGGCAAGAACAGCGCGTCATCAGATGCCCTATGTATTTTACATGACACCCTGATGACGTCATCTGATGCCCTATGTACTTTACAGGACACCCTGGATGACGTCATCAGATGCCCTATGTACTTTACATTGACACTCCTGATGACGTCATCAGATGCCCTATGTACTTTACATGACACCCTGATGACGTCATCAGATATGCCCCATGTACTTTACATGATGACCCTTTCGATGACGTCATCAGATGCCCTGGCGTACTTTATGACATCTCGATGACGCTTACTGATGCCCTATGTACTTTACATGACACCCCTGGATGACGTCAACAGATGCCCTATGTACTTTCAGCATGACACCCTGATGACGTCATCAGATGCCCTATGTACTTTACATGAGCACACCGGATGACGTCATCAGATGCCCTATGTACTTTACATGACACTCCTGGATGACGCCAACAGATGCCCTATGTACTTTTACATGACACCCTGATGACGTCATCTGATGCCCTATGTACTTTACATGACACCCTGATGACGTCATCAGGATGCCCTATGTACTTTTACATGATTCACCCTGATGACGTCATCCAGATGCCCTATGTACTTTACATGACATCCTGATGACGTGTCATCAGATGCCCTTATGTAATTTTTAACATGACATCCTGGATGACGTCATCAGATGCTCGCTATGCACTTTTTACATGACATCCTTGATGACGTCATCTGATGCCCTATGTACTTTCTGACATGACACCATGATGACGCTATCAGATGCCCTATGTACTTTACATGACAATCCTGATGACGTCATCAGATGCCCTATGGTAATTTCAGCATGACATCCTGATGACGTCATCAGGATGCCCTATGCGTACCTTACATGATACCCTGATGACGTCATCAGGATGCCCTATGTACTTTACATGACACCCTGATGACGTCATCAGATGCCCTATGTACTTTTACATGACACCCTGATGACGCTTTCATCTGATGCCCTATGTACTTCAAGCATGACATCCTGATGACGTCATCGGTAGATGCCCTATGTACTTTACATGACACCATGATGACGTCAGTCAGGATGCCCTATGTACTTAACATGACATCTCTGATGACGTCATCAGATGCCCTATGTACTTTACATGACACCCTGATGACGTCATCAGATGCCCTATGTACTTTACATGACATCCTGATGACGTCATCAGATGCCCTATGTACTTTACATGACACCCTGATGACGTCATCAGATGCCCTTATGTACTTTACATGGCATCCTGATGACGTCATCAGATGCCCTATGTACTTTACATGACACAACCTCGATGACGTCATCAGATGCCCTATGTACTTTTTAGGCATGGCACCCTGATGACGTCATCAGATGCCCTATGTACTTTGCATGACACCCTGATGACGTCATCAGATGCCCTATGTACTTTATGCGCATGACACCCTGATGACGTCATCAGATGCTCCTATGTACTTTACATGACACCCTTCTGATGACGTCATCAGATGCCCTATGTACTTTCAACCATGACAATCTGATGACGCTCATCAGATGCCCTATGTACTTTACATGACACCCTGATGACGTCATCAGATGCCCTATGTAATTTTTTACATGACACCCTGATGACGTCAACAGATGCCCTATGTACTTTACATGACACCATGATGTGACGTCATCAGATGCACCCATGTACTTTACATGACATTCCTGATGACGTCATCAGATGCCCTATGGGTACTTTATATATGTGACACTCTGCTGATGACGTCATCAGATGCCCTATGTACTCTTTACATGACACCCTGATGACGTCATCAGATGCCCTATGTAATTTTACATGACATTTCCGATGACGCTCAACAGATGCCCGCGTACTTTACATGACACCCTGATGACGCCATCAGATGCCCTATGTACTTTACATGACACCCTGATGACGTCATCAGATGCCTCGGCGTATGTACTTTACATGACACACCACATTGACTGTCATCAGATGCCCTATGTACTTTTAGATGATTACATCCTGATGACGCTTTCACTCAGATGCCCTTATGTACTTTTACATGATTTCTGGAGATGACGTCATCAGATGCCTATGGTGGTTTTAAGCATGACACCCTGATGACGTCATCTGATGCCCTATGTACTTTTTACATGACACCCTGATGACGTCATCAGATGCCCTATGTACTTTAAGCATGGCATCCTGATGACGTCATCAGATGCTCCTATGGACTTTACAATTGACATGATCTCCCGATGACGTCATCAGATGCCCTATGTACTTTACATGATTACATCCCGGATGACGCTCATCAGATGCCCTATGTACTTTACATGACACCATGATGACGTCATCAGATGCCCTATGTACTTTACATGAGCACACCCTGATGACGTCATCAGATGCCCTATGTACTTCACATGACACCCTGATGACGTCAACAGATGCCCTATGTACTTTACATGACACCATGATGACGTCATCAGATGCCCTATGTACTTTACATGACACCCTGATGACGTCATCAGATGCCCTGAAAATGTCTTGAGCATGGCACCTGATGACGTCAACAGATGCCCTATGCCTCTTTCATGACACCCCTGATGACGTCATCAGATGCCCTATGTACTTTGGCATACATGACATCCTGATGACGTCATCAGATGCCCTATGTACTTTACATGACAATCTGATGACGTCATCAGGATGCCCTATGCACTTTATTGTTCTTCGATGACGTCATCAGAAAGTAACAAACTTGTTAGTCATCACTTCCCTGTCCCTCCCCATCGAAAAGTGCACAGCAGCCTATCACACGTTTGCAGAGTTGATTTAGATCAACCAACCGATAATATCACATGATATGATAAGCAGTAAGAAGTAAAGCAGTTAATGTGGAACAGTAATAAATAAACTTGTTAGTCACTTCCCCCCTGTCCCTCTTCCCTACGAAAAAGTGCAGCTTACAACGTGTTTCAGTGATTTGACTCTCACTAACCGATAATATCACTTGATATGATAAGCAGTAAGAAGTATAGTAGTTAATGTGAAACATTTAGTAACAAACTTGTTAGTCACTTCCCCTGTCCCTCCCCACCGAAAAAAGGTACAGCCTACGACGTGTTTTAGCGAGTTGATCTACTACCAACTGATAACATCACATGATATGGATAAACAGTAAGAAGTAAAGTAGTTAACGTGAAACAGTAAGTAACAAACTTGTTAGTCACTTTCTCTGTCCTTCCCCATCAAAAAGTACAGCCTACGACGTGTTTTAGCGAGTTGATCTACCGACTGATACAATATCACATGATATGATAAGCAGTGCAAGAAGTAAAAGTAGTTAATGTGGAAACAGTAAGTAACAAACTTGTTAGTCTTTTTCCCTGTCCCTTCCCTACGAAAAAAAGTGCAGAGCTTAAGCAACGTGTTTCAGTGATTTGATCCAATTAACCGATAATATCACTCTTGATATGATAAGTAGGTAAGAAGTAAAGTAGTTAATGCAAACAGTGAGTAATAAACTTATTAGTTCACTTTCCCTGTCCCTTCCTCATCGAAAAGCATACAGCCTACGATGTGTGTTAAGCGATTTGATCTACCAACTGGCTAATATCACTTGATATGACAAGTAGTAAAAAGGTGAAGTAGTTACTACTAAAGTAAGTGAGTAAGTAATCATATCTGGTCCACATACCAACTTACCTACCTGCCCAACTGATCGTCTGGCACTGGGCACTGGCAGTGGCTAGTGGCAGGAACGAGGAACGAGGAACGAGGAACGAGGAACGAGGAACGAGGAACAGGACACGAGGAACAGGACACGAGGGACGCGTTACAAGAAAAAACGCGAATTTTCGCTAAGCTTCCGACGATCTAACTTTGTTAATTTTCAATCGATTTGGCCTCAAGCTTTTGTCAGCGGGTGTGCTTCTAGACTCTCTCACTTATATCCAGAAGGGAAATCTCCCAGAAAATTTGTTTTACAAGTTTTATTAATCTAATACCAAAACCTAAAATCGGCGATCACAAGTGCCAGGCAAAAGTCCTCTGAACCTTCTCCAGCTTCGCTTCTGCGGCTGGAGCAGATTTTATCGCGCATGGGGGTACCCCAGTTATGGCACCAGCGGAATGAAAACGTCTCAGATGACATTGATTACGCCGCTTGCTGCGAATCTGGGGGATTCGTCTGCACGTTGCAGTCTTCGGCGTCTCTTTGACGCAATACTGCGGACAAAAATTTCCCAGGCGTTTCTAATGGTATTTTATTGCTTTTTTCGCTTCTTGACACTTTTTATTTCGCTGAATAGCACCAATAATCAATTCCTTCTCGTCATTATAGTGCCTCGTTATGTCGCGTTTTGCACGTAATGCTTTACCAATTCTTAAATCTGAAAAATAATCAGCTGGTGAAAATTGGGCAAACTTCCAACAGGGCAGGTCCCGTAAGGATGCAGTATAGTCGGTGCCGCGGCGTGTATAACTGCTCTGTGCGGCCTTCCGGCGCCTTCCGGCGCGTTTTTCTGCGACTACTGTTCCTTTTGGCATGCCTGAGCGCAGTTAGGGCGCATATATAAGTGATAGTTGTCTTGCTATTTCCGCAGCGTCCCGCCGGTGTATAACTAGGGCCTAACTTATGTATGCGGCGTGCCGTTTCCTAAGGAGGTATACGACGCACTCTGGGAGCAGGGCTCAGATGTAGGCAGCATCGTCCGTTCACTTACCCGAGTTCGGGGTGACCTAAGGCATCTTTCATAGTCCTAACCGCATGCACGGGGACGTGCGTGCCGCTCCATCCAGCATCTGAAGCATTGCGGAGAGACACCCAAACGGCAATGGCGGCTTCACCCATTTGAATCACTGCTCTCTTCTGAGTTTCGAGTCCACTCCGACATAAATAATTCTGGGATTATCCTAACGCTTTTATGGTTTCCGTTTTTTTTTTAGTCTGACGCATGAAATCCAGGCGGCTTCGGCCGTACGGGGTTGGCGGCCCTATCGTGGAGAATGGGGTTCCGATCCGCGCAGAGGTGATCTAGCGTCGCAGCCCGTCCATTCATCAGGCCAAGTTTTTCAACCGCGAACTCTATGTATATTGGCAAATGCAAGCCTGGAATGTCCGTGCACTTCATCATTGCTGAGGTGTTCAACTATACATACCGTCATGCGCCGTGCCGCCGTTGATTTCATAGTTGCTTTACAGTCGTCCCCTCGTGTCCAACGCGCTTATAAATTTAATAGTCGACCACCTGCGCCGCGCTTGCAGGGTGAGGACTAGAAAGATGCCTTTACTTGAAATGCGCCATGTGCCGGTGAAAGTGTGCAGGACTCCAACTGTGATGCGGGACCCAACTGATCCTGCAATGATTCTGAATATTCTAAGCGTCACAATCTCAGAAAACACAACGGGTCCGGACCGGCAGATTTCTTGTCGGATCGCAACCTCTCTCCGTTCTCGCCTCCTCACACTTCTTCCGTTAACTGAGACGACGCGGGGAAAAGTAAAATTTATTCTCCCCATTTCTTCTCCCTTGGGACTACGTGGAGAAACAATGCTAAAGGGTCCGACTCCGACAGAAATCTGGGATGGACCCCGTTCGAGCTGGGGTCGGACCCGGCGAATGTCTGAGATACAAGCCTACGAGTACGCTGCAAAGCGGCATGAGTGTGCACCTTGTTCAGTGAAGTAGTATAAGCCCAAGTTTCTTGGTAGGAACAGTCACCAATTTCGCTAAACGAATTTCGGATTCCCAATTGTTTTCGGCCTTCCGATTTCCGGAATTCCAAGAGAGAAGGTCTTTTCCGATTTCCGCAAATCAGAAAAAAATTTTCTGTTCATCCCTCGCTCCCGAACTTCCTCTAACTCTGCAGTAAAGGGCTATTCATACTACCAACCTCCCTCTCACATGTCAGCCACAGTGGTCGAACGAAGCGGTGAGTATGAATGAAATTTCATTCCTTCTCGCCCCTACTGCAGACCCCCGCCCCGTCATACACAGCGGTGCCGAATTTTTCCCAAAGACTTTTGAAGGCAGGGTGCGCTGATAGGAACGATTTTTGAGCTCTCTTCATATGAGAATGTGGATTTGCTCATCACAAACGAAAAAAGGGGTAAAAAAGTGAAAATTTGTGTGAAAAACGCACACAAACAAGGTGTAACGGCTTAGTACAGGTGGCTCCCAGTTAACGACATTTCCAGTAATGTTTGTTTAGCCGTCTTTTGTTTCCTTAAAGTAGTCAGTAGTCTCTATAAGAGCTCAGAAATTACTTTAGAAGCAAAATAAAAGATGGCAAAACATGCATTCATAGAAATCTCTATGAAAGGGGGGGGACACCCAACAACAACGAGCGAACACCAACCAACAACTTGTTCTTGAGAATTTTTTCTCCATTTTCTCACCTATTTTCACCTTTGTGATCTCCGTATCTACCTTCTCATGAGGATAGCACAACAATTCTTTTTTCATCGCGAACCTCCTGGGCTCTTCATAGTGCAAGTAAAAGCATTTCTGACGTTTCAGTATTATACCAGACACATCAAGATAGGAGTACGGGCGGGAAGGTAAATGATCTGTATTTTTGTAAAGCCAGAATTTTAGGACTAGAAGTCTCTCTGCTATATTTCATTACATCATGTGTATGCTTGCTCAAAATAATGGAAAGAGGGAATCCGGGCTTCTCGCGCGTACGCTCCTTTCTAGGATTCCTTGGTTTGTCGGGATTTGTTCTATCACATTATTCCCGATTACAATATTCAGAAAGAAAGTTGGACGACGACGAAGGTTGTCTTGTGGAAAAATATTCTGCTCACGTTATCGAATTGCGGACAGTAGATCAGGAGTATCCCTTTTCACGTAACCATTACGAACACTTCCAGACGATGTTAACGACGATATAGCTTTCCAAAGGAAGCGGACAGGAATGAGTTCCTTGAAAATTATGAAGCTCTTGAGTTTGCATTCTCCAGTCAAATACCTAACTTCTGCCTTTGAGAACTGGAAATAGCGTTCCCAGTGACCACGATTGGTCCACCGATACCCAGGCTCCGCCGACGTCCGGAATACTCGTGAAAGGTAATTGTAATGCGTAACTGTTGGGAAATCACTCTTGCCTTTTTTGTCGTCGTAGAATGACAACGATGTTTTCGAGATCTGTACAGAACTCACCGTCGACATCCCTCGTCGCACTTACATACAGCCTGGGCAGAAAACATTATCAGCATCCTCCGCCATAGTTATAATGTCCCTTCTGGAGGAATGGTGTTATAGGGGGTGGAAAGCTTTGTATATGCTCACCTTTGTCCACGTCAGATTGGCAAAGTACCATTAGCACCGCAATCCAGCTGGGTAATCTTACACATATCCGGGGCCATCCAACAAGTGAATCCCTAAATTGAGGACTTGCTTTTAGTATTTGGCAAACCAAAAAGTTGGCTTTTTTTTTTCGCAGAAAATTAAGATTTTGTTCCTCTAAAATAAGAAGCATAAGGAGGGGAGAAACGACGAGAAAACGGCTACGAAGTGGGATGAAAATCTCGTGGATTGGCCGACTCACTGGATCACCCCGTACACGTTTTATATTTATACGAGTTGTCCAAATCTAAAGGAACAGTTGCCGAAAATTTGAAATTTATTTATCTCAGGGAAATTCTGACATTCATGTATGTGCATTAAAAATCATCTTAATTTTTAAGAATTTGCTGCAGCTAAAACAAAAGCGAAACTTTACATAAAGAAGTTTCGAAGTGCAAAAATCATTTTCGACATCTTGATTTTCGAAATTTCGCAGTGCATACAGTTCACCAAACAGGCGTATTTGCATACTCTAGGGGTTCTCAATACAGTTTTACTCGAAAATGGAGGGTTTCGGAAGAAATGTTTGCTATTCACCATCTACTTCACGGACTCACCCAAGCTAAAATATCGCAAAAACTAGGATACAGTTTTTATCGTGCACGAATCATTCCAACTCATGATGTGAGGCCGGCTATGCACTTATTGCTAACCCCACGAAGGCTATTGCCGTCGGGTGAAATTTTCTAGACTGGCTTATTATAAAGAGTATGGCAGCGTGTACACGCAAAGCGGAGCACGCTCACCAGCCTCCCATTCATACAAGAGCACCCCTGGAAACTCCAGAGGCCGCCGAATCCATCAACGATAAAGTATCGTGCCTGAGGGTGAACTTTTACTCCGGTTTCCTCTGCACTCCCCTCAATGCTCTACACACCACCATCTCGCCACTTCTTGTCACTCTGAACTCATAAGAGAGGCGCGTGTCCACACTTGCTCAAACCCGCGCCGCGAACCTCGAATTTTTGTTGTTTCTTCAGAAAAAAAGGTTCATTCTCATCGTAGCTGGAAGATCCCGTACTAAAAAGGACTAATATCTACTACTAATGATGAACAGGCATGAAACACCTTGAAAGTAGTTTTCCGCGGGTTCATATATAACGAAAAATGGTGTTTTTGAAACCCACTGAATTGGATTGACCGTGAAGCGCACGCCCGGATTAAGCCGCCGTGTGAGAAAGCGTCTCTTGAAGGCACAGTACACCTCAGGACATAAGTTTTGGGCTTTTTGTTTGATTGTTGTATTTAGTAGACCCCTCCTGTGTAACACGTGTTAAGTACATTGAGTCCTGAAATCGATAGCGGCTGGATGGATGGGATGAATTTCCAACAACCTCTGCGTTATTCAGTCCACTGCCGGACTAGTCTCCTATTCTCCTGGCTCGTTCCTCTCGCATCAATTGCGAATGAAGAGAACTACAGGCCCTGAGACAACTTTATCCACCAAATCTTTCACCCTCCAAAATATAGGCATCTCTAAAAAGCCATACAACTAAGTTCATAGGGGGTCTCCAGAGGGATTTCAGAGATACCATTGTGCAATTTGCATGTGACTCTATCCAAGACCAGCATAAAAAACTGGGACATAAATTTCTGGAGTTGTTCCATATGCCTTTTAGTGTTAACACGTGGTTTTTATCGTTGACGAATCAGCAGCCCCAGTTTCTGCGGTAGTGCTTCTTGCTTTAGCATTTGAAACATAGAGACAACATAGCATTGTTTTGTTCCAATTCGATTTCATCAAGCTGAAATTTCGTAGAGCATTATGAGGCTGCTTGGTAATCGTGTGTAGTTCTATGATTCTTACCACGAAACAACAGTCAAAAACACGAGCCTTATAATTTCCTGGGTGGACTCTCATACTCAGGCAAACTTTGGCGTCGACAACAGGTTGATAAGTTCTCATCTCATAAGCCGCTCCCTGTTGACAACCCAAATCGCACGTATTATCAGCCTTAGACCTGTCCGTTGCCCAGCGGCGTCCGCTTATTATCGGGCTGTTGACATTTCGATGTTTAGCGGCCTATTTAGCAGCAATTCACATTCTGCAGCACTGTTCTATTTAGCTTAGGAACTACTTTACATCGACACACACTGGCACACCGACACGCGCCACGGCTGGCTCGCCAGTCTCCACTGGGGCCGCCACAGGATGGGCAGAGCCTCCAGATGCTGGGCGGAGCCAATGTACCACGATTTCGGCTATTGAACCGGCTGCACTCTTCTCACCTGAAGCATCTGCGAGTCGTATAATTCTTTTTTATCTAGCTGTGCAACAGCTCGACATCGACCATAACTCGCGGCCACGACCCCGCCAAGTGTCGTCGCGTTGACCAGCGGTGACTCATTGTGGGCGGATCTACAAGTTGTCGACACCCCAGTTTGCCTGAGTAGATTCTCAGTTCTCGTATATCTCCCACATCAACAATGTAACACAGCTTCCGTAATAAACCCAGTTCATTTATTGTGAAACCAGTATGGCCTAGACCATGAGGCGCCGGATGTTTAGGGTTCATATAGTAAAATCTCCCACATAATGTTGCTCAGGATAAAGATCTACCTATGTACATGTGCGATACCAGATCTGGAGCCAACGACTATCACTCAGGTACTGAATACTTCCAGAGAAATGTATCACATCTTACAATACTTGACATACTTTCCAATAGTCCTGACATATACAGACGAATCCACTATCCACTGCTTCACACCTTTTGGTTCCGTAAGAGTTACACTCAGAACAGGATTTGCGCTTTTTCTGGTCAGTGGGCGTTTCTGGCTCGACCTCTGAAAAAGTTGTGGGATTTTTTTCTGCCGTGTCTTGTATCCAAACTACGAACCGTCAGAAGGACAGAGCGCCGATGTCGGATGA
Source organism: Aplectana chamaeleonis (assembly GCA_029168955.1). Taxonomy (NCBI): domain Eukaryota; kingdom Metazoa; phylum Nematoda; class Chromadorea; order Rhabditida; family Cosmocercidae; genus Aplectana; species Aplectana chamaeleonis. The sequence goes on along the minus strand of JAPDOI010001295.1, from coordinate 119,084 downwards.
GGTGAGAAGTAGCCTTTTTCCATACAAGTGAACTCTATCACTTTGTCAGTCTCGTTGCCGGCACAACTGAGTCTGTAAGGCTGATTTTAATTTGACTACTCTGGAGGATGGATACTGAATTTTGATCTCATCACATTTGCTGATCTTGCAGTAATTCACACGGGCTGACGTACACCTTCCGAAAGATTTTTCGTCGGAGGTGGTGGAGTGCAGATGAAGAGACTCGCACTTTGAAGATACAGAAAAAAATTTTAGATTCACCACAGAACCACTTCAATTAGCGCGCCTGCGTGATACACGATGACTAAGAGCGGACTGCACACATAAAGTGTAGCCTCGAAAGTAATAGTGCCTTGAATGTTATGTCCCGCCTAGATCATGTTAAGAAGAGACTAGTACAGGGTGCCTAAAAATTTTGTTTCCTGCGCGCAGTCTGTGTGACCTGGCTTTCGATGTTTCTGTGTCTTAGGGTCCGAATAGGGTCCCGCCGCTAAAATAACGCGGCAACGTGCAATGGAGAAGTATCGACCGTTCGGCGCCGCCTTTGACCGCCCGTAGTTTTTATCCTCCCCAGCGCCTGTCTTTTTTTTTGCGTAATTGACCCACCTACATACTTGCTTCGGTGGTTTATATCTTTGCCTTAGGGACTGTAACCAATTTCTCCTAAGGTCTGTCCGATTAAGATTGTCCGCCCACGCATTCGGCGTGCGTGTCAAGCGGCGGTGACGAAGGCATTTTTGAACCTCGAAATCGCTTACCAGGATTATCACACAAATAGTGAATAGTATCCCGTTCAGCTGTTTGCAGCCGGGAGAGAGCTCGTTCAAAGAAAGCCTTCTCGATGACTGTTTCACGCGCACGCCGACCGCGCTGGCGGACAGTCTCGTTCGGACAGACTTTATGTGGCCCATCACACTACTGTGCTCTACAGTGCGTTTCATAACTACAAAGGCACCCTATTTTCTTAGAATAACTAGATCGATAGGCGGTTGCGGGCACCCTTTTGCACATTTGGCGACTTGTTTTCTTCCGTATACACTAGTCCACAACAAATTCCGCCGCAAAGATTTTTTCTTAGCAATTGTTTCAACAATTTTCTGTTTTTTCACTGTTTCAAAACAACAAAGGCACTTGTCTAAGCGATTGCACAGCTGCGAATAAGTGGTCCTTCATTGCAAAGAGGAGTGTATCGGGATCTCTTCCGTTGAATTCAACTTTGAAAACACGGTTACACATGAAATCGCACAACTTCCATATCAGGAGTTGCCCTGTTTCTCTTTCATAAGTCAAGAATTCCACCTTAGAGCTCATCAACGCTTCTGTAGTGCCATTAAACTGAATGAATCTCTCTGAATAACTAACCTCAGATAGCTTTAGTGGAATTATTGTTCAGAATATGTGCACGCTAGCCAAGAAATTGAATATTACGACATTGGATTTGAGCGAAACGAGAGAGGCTCACATGGAAAGCAAGATTTTCATTCACTCCCTGACTTCGATGATGCCAGAAATACGGACCGAAATACTTTTTCTAGATATTTCGAGACCGTAGGCAACCAATCATCTTAACTCAAGGATTTTTAAGACGATTCCGTAGAGCCAGTTGGCTCTACAAACCGTCATTGAGCATGTACCGAGAATTCGACAAGAAAGGCATCATCTTGAAATAAAGTCGGGAATAAGAGGAAGTCATGGGGAGTCAGTCTACATTATCACTAGTTCAGTCGAAATAGAGACCATGGAGGCGATAAAATGCCTGGTAATGACCGAGGTGAGGGCAGGTACGAGGAGGACAACTTCCCCATTTTAACTGCCAAGATCCTTCTTGGTCATGAGCCCCAGAGCCGCCTTTGTATGTCCTTCAGTGCAGGCCTTCTTCTAGTATCTCTGGCAATGTTTTCGATTTATTTGATTCACCTTCAGATAGTCGCCGTGGGAAAATCCGGCTAGAGATTGACACGGACCTGCGCGAAGCTGACCGCGCTACTGACCAATAAACTTTGACAAAACTTTGACCATATCCACCGTTTTCGCACCAATTTCAACATTTTCGGTCTTTCTCTAGTATTCTTGGTCCTACATGTAGCCTGAGAACATACCCGCGTGTCGATGCAATTGAAGGAACACCGCAATCATGCGGCCGTTTTTCCAACGGAGTGCTCAAGCTCTTCCAACACCTCCACTTGATCTTGATCTTTGGTAGAGAGCGCCAATTCACGGTGAACTATTTTAAATAGGAATAACACGTGCTCCAGTAACGAATGGACGAGCGACTCTGACGAAATTATTGAAAACAACAACTATTTCCTTAGTGTCTTTATAGATTTGAAACAGCGTAAAATCAAAAGCTAAGAAAAAACTTTATACTAGAAACTATAGAGAAAGTTGTGATTATGGCAGAGTTCGTGTACGGAGAGTACTCGAATACTGAACAGGAGTTCTTCTCATTACGAATTGTGATTTTTGAGAGTTGCAAGAAGATATGGTGCCTTTATAGTTTTGAAACGCACTGTATTATGGTTTTCCTGTATGATCTAGTTCCGCAATCGCGTTCAGTTCGCAAAGTCTCATTATCATAATCGTAGAAGCGAAGCGAATGTTTTGAGAATGATTCTAGTTGATTTTTTCAAAAACACCCGCTTCGTTTCCACGATTGTGATAATGAGGACTGAACGCGATAGCGGAACTGAACTATACATATTCTGTACCATTTTTGTTGTTGACGAGCTTTGTTTGTTTTGAACCGTGCACTGAAATCGCCTTTTCTGCAATTCTAATCCACTCTTGGTCTAGAGACATGTTACTCCGAAAACTCAACTATAAGAAAAAATCGTGTCGGCGAAGCATAACGCGTCCTCAACCCCTATAGGAACTTTTGCACTGACATAGGAGGAATAATCGCACATTCGTAGACAAGCAGGTGTACCCCAAAGGTTTTCACCTCCAAAAAAAAGATGAGTTAGATTTTACTCGATCGCTGAGTTTGAAACCTTCATATCTAATAAACCATACGTTTCAGTGTCTCCGACATTCAGCCACCTGACATTCTTTGGCAATACAAATTGGTTTTCCAGACCATATATATCGAAGACTTCCATGTCACATCGAAGATGGCCACAGTTCTCTGCAAAAGGCAGATAAAACATTGTCACAACAGATCAGGGATGAATAATCTTCTTCCGCTTGATCGTCCTTGTCCGAATACTGTAACGCTGCTATGCGACTTGTTTTCATTCACCACCTCGTAGCTGTGACAGCTGAAACCATGGTTCAAACTTTTCTCATAAGATGCATTTTATGGGGTGTACAGAGTCCAAGGCGCAGCGTTGTTCGGAGAGGCGAAAAACGCTGGGTGGTGCGATATCGATAGCGTTTGGCAACAGGGGGCTCACAAAACGTAGTGGAGGGCAACGAGGAGGACACAGCAACCCAGGCAAACTGGGGCGTCGACAACAGGTTGATAAGGTGTAATCTCATAAACAGCTCTCCGTTGACAACTTAAAGGCAGCATACACGCTCGCAAGCATAGTCGAGATAACAGCATAGATAGGTCCGCACGGCCCGTACTATGTCTTCAACGACGTTTGAAGCGCTGAAAACTGTCCAGGATGGCAATATTTGACAATGTTTGAGCAATCTTGCCTTCCACGCCCGTATTTTCACACCCCTTCGAGTAACAGAATGAGAATCGATACTTGTGAAAACGTGTGATAATTGAGTGTGATAGCACTATCAAATGGGAGTGCACGAGAGAAATAAGCTTGGTTTTACTTGAGTATAACATGTCTGCATACCTAGTGACTCTCGTCCACTTTCGAGAATGCCGCTCTGATTTGGCTGACCTCTTGAAATGAAGGATTTTATCAGTGCACAAACATGTTATATTGAGGTAAATCGAGGTTTTCTCTACTGCACTCCCTTTTATGGTGCTATCATTCTAAGAGTTATCACATGTTTTCTCAAGTATCGATTCTCATTCTGTTACTCGAAGGGATGTGAAAATACGGGCGTGAAAACAGATTGCTCAAACATTGTCAAATATTGTCATCCTGGACAGTTTTCAGCGCTTCAACGTCGTTATTCCAATATGGTACAGGGCCGTGCGGACCGATATATCTGTTATCTCGACTATGCTTATGCAGCGATTGTATCTACTACCTTTAAAACAACATACACGCTCGCAAGTATAGTCGAGATAACAGCATAAATGAGGCACGGCCCCTAGCAAGTCGTCAACGAACTTTGAAGCTCTGGAAGCCATCCAGAATGACAATAATTGGCAATGTTTGAGCAATCCTGTCTCGCACGCCCGTATTTTCACTACCATTCGAGTACGAGAATGAGAATCGAAACTTGAGAAAACATGTGATAACTTAGAATGATAGCACTATAAAAGGAGTGCAGTAGAGAGAAAAACTCGATTTACCCCTAATATAACATGTTTGTGCACTGATAAAATCCTCCATTTCACAGGGGTCAGCCAAAGTAGGGCGGCATTCTCGAAAGTGGACGAGAGTCAATAGGTATGCAGATATGTTATACTCAAGTAAACCAAGCTATTTCTCTCGTGCGCTCCCATTTGATAGTGCTATCACTCTCAATTATCACACGTTTTCACAAGTATCGATTCTCATTCTGTTACTCGAAGGGGTGTGAAAATACGGGCGTGAAACGTAAGATTGCTCAAACGTTGTCAAATATTGTCATCCTGGACAGTTTTCAGCGCTTCAAACGTCGTTGACGACATAGTACGGGCCGTGCGGACCTATCTATGCTGTTATTTCGACTAATAACGCGAGCGTGTATGCTGCCTTTAAATCGCGCGCATTGTCAGCCTGAGACCTACCCGTTGCCCAGCGACGTCCGCGTGTTGTCGCGCCGTTGACATTCCGATGTTTTGCGTTTAGCGGCCCATTTAGCAGCAGTTCACATCGTGCGGAACTGTTTCGTCTAGCTTAGGAAGTACTTTATACCGACACACGTTGCGACTGCGCCGCTCAGCCTCCACTGGGGCGGCCAACTGATGGGCAGGGCCTCCAATTGCTGGGCGGGGCTAATGTACCGCAAACTTTATAAATTGGACCTGCTGCACTATTGTCATTCGAAACAAGCTCAAATAGTGCGTCGTATACATCCCTTTCATTTAGATTTTCATTTAGAGAGCGAAAACGCAAGCTGTGCAACAGCTCGACATCGACCAGATCATAACTAGAGACCACCCCGCCACCGAATATCGGCGCGTTGGCCAGCCGTGACTCATGGTGGGCAGATCAACCTGTTGTCCACGCCCCAACTTGCCTGAGAATGTGTTTTACGCCGCGACCGCCCTGCATCCCTGCCAGCGAATGACAACGGCAACAGTAATGTTTGAGAACATTTTTGTCGCCGCGTCAAGACTAACGCTTGGCGACCACTCTTCGGTCGCTGCGCTCTGTGGACCCCTTTAGCCCGGATCATACTTCCTGCGACAAGCGACGCCGACAGTGCATATCAAGCAACCCTATTTTGGGTCTATACGGGTGGTAAACATTGTGTCTCTTCGCTCGTCGTTGGGAGTTTGATTCCGGACTCAGGCATGGGATGCTCGTCCTTGTCGTTGGACGTATGATCCCGGCCTTAGGCATTAGATGCTCATCCTATACTCGTTGAGGAGGAAGCTGATGTATTCCGACCAAAAAGTTTTATGACAGCTGTAGTTGCGCTCCTAAAATCCCCTCACCGCATATACACTGCGACGCATAAGTATAGCAACACCCTCGAAATGGGCGTATCATATGTTGGACCGTGGTTTTGGATATTGGGGAGAGTTTCAATGTTTTCTGCAACAAGAAAAACGATGGATCAAGTGGTATGACCGGAATCTGCCAATTTCGTCCTCAGTTATAGAAAAAAGCCTGTACTTCGTGCGACGCATAAGTATTGCAACACTTGAGCAACATGGAAATATCTCACGATGATCGCCCAAATCGGCCGTTTTCACGTGTATTTTTACGAAATTGGTTCAAGGTGATGCTATTAGTCCATTTCCCCGGTGGACTTCACCTGCCTTCTGAGGGAAAAACTCAAGTTCCTCCCTTCCATACTGCTGGACTTGGATTTCGATGGATTTCCAGATAGGTAGGACGACCAGCTGGATGTATAGTTCCATGTTTCTGCTGGATCCTGAATCGCTCAACGTCTTTGGTTGCCCAGACGTCTCATAGAGCTTGGGAAGCGAGACATTACACGAAGAGTTCCCAGTGACATGGCGTCGGCCCTGAAGGCTCACTACGAATTGTCGCTGTGTTTCTCTGTAAATAACATTCCCTACTAAAACAACCACTGCGATAACATTGTGGGCTCTAAAGTGAAGCAATCTAATAACTTAGAACATTTTCACAACGTTGCTAGACTCGAACCCGTGCGATCAAACATGAGCACGAGCTTGGAAAACTTGAGTGCTCCACGAAACAAAGGCACCGCAGGTCAAATCGTGCATAAAGTCATCTTCTTCAGCTATATCCAGTTTGGAATTTTTTTCAGAAAGGTGTTTTAGTCGAAGAAGATGGCCTTGTGCACGATTTGACAAGCGGCGACTCTGTTGCGTGGAGCATTCAAGTTTTCCATGCCCCTGTTCATGTTTGATCGCGCAGGCTCAAGTGTAGCGACCTTGTGAAAATGTTCTAAGCGATGAGATTGTTTCAATCCAGAATGTCGTCGCGGTGGCTGTTTCAGTAGGGACATTAACTCGTCGTGTACTGTCTCGCTTCCCAAGCTCCATGAGACGTCTGGGAAACCACAGGCGTTGAGCGATTCGGGATCCGGTAAAAGCTTGGAACTAGATCCAGCTGGTCGTCGTAGCTGGCTGGAAATCCATCAAAATCTAAGCCCAGCATTACCGAAGCCCATTGCCGAGAAACACTGCGACAATTCGTAGGGAGTCGTGGGGGCCGGCGCCATGTCAATGGGAACTCGTCGTGTAATGTCTCGCTTTCCAAGCTCCATGAGACGTCTGGGAAACCACAGGCGTTGAGCGATTCAGGATCCGGTAAAAGCTTGGAACTAGATCCAGCTGGTCGTCCTAGCTGGCTGGAAATCCATCAAAATCTAAGCCCAGCATTATCGAAGCCCATTGCCGAGAAACACTGCGACAATTCGTGAGAGTCGTGGGAGCCGACGCCATGTCACTGGGAACTCGTCGTGTAATGTCTCGCTTCCCAAGCTCCGTGAGACTTCTGGGAAACCACAGACGTTGGGCGATTCAGGATCCGGTAAAAGCTTGGAACTAGATCCAGCTGGTCGTCCTAGCTGGCTGGAAATCCATCAAAATCTAAGCCCAGCATTATCGAAGCCCATTGCCGAGAAACACCGCGACAATTCGTAGAGAGTCGTCGGGGCCGACGCCATGTCACTGGGAACTCGTCGTGTAATGTCTCGCTTCCCAAGCTCCGTGAGACTTCTGGGAAACCACAGACGTTGGGCGATTCAGGATCCGGTAAAAGCTTGGAACTAGATCCAGCTGGTCGTCCTAGCTGGCTGGAAATCCATCAAAATCTAAGCCCAGCATTATCGAAGCCCATTGCCGAGAAACACTGCGACAATTCGTAGGGAGTCGTGGGAGCCGGCGCCATGTCAATGGGAACTCGTCGTGTAATGTCTCGCTTTCCAAGCTCCATGAGACGTCTGGGAAACCACAGGCGTTGAGCGATTCAGGATCCGGTAAAAGCTTGGAACTAGATCCAGCTGGTCGTCCTAGCTGTCTGGAAATCCATCAAAATCTAAGCCCAGCATTATCGAAGCCCATTGCCGAGAAACACTGCGACAATTCGTAGGGAGTCGTGGGGGCCGGCGCCATGTCAATGGGAACTCGTCGTGTAATGTCTCGCTTCCCAAGCTCCGTGAGACTTCTGGGAAACCACAGACGTTGGGCGATTCAGGATCCGGTAAAAGCTTGGAACTAGATCCAGCTGGTCGTCCTAGCTGTCTGGAAATCCATCAAAAATCTAAACCCAGCATTATAGAAGGAGAGAACTTGAGTTTTCCCTTCAGAATGCAGGTGAAGTCCACCAGGAAAATGGACGAATAGCATCACCTTGAACCAGTTTTATGGAAATAGACGTGAAAATGGCTCATCCTGGCAATCATCGTAAGATATTTCCATGTTTCTCAAGTGTTGCTGTACTTATGCGTCGCGCGAAATACAGACTTTTTTCTATAACTGGGGGCGAAATGGGCAAATTCTGGCCATACTGCTCGATCCATCGTTTTCGCAGTAGCAGAAAATATAGAATCTCTCCTCATTATCGAAAACCTCAATTCAACATATGATACGCCTGTTTCAAGGGTGTTGCTATACTTATGCGTCGCAGTGTACTACTCTATGATGTTGGAGTTTTTACAACTAGCAGCTAATTTTGGGTTAATGTACTTCATCAAGAGCAGATTCTTGGAAACCAGTGCAATGCACGCTTGTCCTTCTCTTTCTCCTTCTATGAAGAATGCCCATGTTCATAGAGCACTCAAACCCTCTGAGGACTAGATTATATGTAACTGGAAACGGGCCCATGGATTTTCTCCAGTAGGGCAAATTTATCCTTCTTCGGAAGCTTTTCAGAAATGTCAACTTCTGTCATATCTTCATTAAACAACGACTTGGGTAACCCAACTTCATGGCTGCTTGTGATGGTCAATGCCTTATCTACTCGGACAGAAAATAGGGCCGACCGCGCGCAACGATAGGACGGGCCGCGGGACCGGCGACGTTCCGACCGCACCATTGCGAGCGTTCCGACCGGTGTACAGCCGCGGTCAGTACGAAAGTGTGCGCGTTCCGAACGCAAATCTGCATCACGGCACTTTGCGTTCAGACCACGGGCAAATATAATATCACGGCGCCCTTCCGATGGGAGGGACTCAGAACAACGCAATACGCATGCAGGGGATCCTACAATCGTGGTGCCCACTACTGGATATTACACTATGAAAAATCTACGTAGTGGAGATCACGATTGGGGACTCCAGGCTAGCGTATTGCATAACTTCATAACACAAAAATAATAATATACAAATTTATCTCCAAATTAATCACATGGTAATTATGAAACGAGTGATTTTTCACAGTAATAACTAACTGTTACATACAAAATTCTGCAATGAAATACAGAACATAATCGAGTTAACATTCTTTGAAATATCACCTCAAATACTTGAAAAACTCATTGGAATTATGTCATATTTTTTGTGTCACAAACCCAAAGATAGTGCATGTTGGTATAACTTTAATTTTCAAATATTAGAAAAACCTAATGAATATGAATTTAGTACCTAAAAGTATACACTCGAACTGCTGATTCCTTTCTGTGTTACCAGTCAAATTATTCATATACCGAATGCTATTTCTATAATACTATAATCCGTCTTCATTTGTTATGCTTCCGCTATCTACCGTGATAAAAAATTTTCGATTTACACTGTTACCAATTATTTCCAATCATCTTTAAAGAATTGTGAACCCGAAAATTAGAACTCTCACAGCACAGAAGTGTGAAGGCACCAAAACTGAGTACCTAAGTGGTAACACACCATTGTTTTCCAGAGATACAGATATTTAACCAAGGTTAGAAACAATAGAGCTGACTATGAGACTGACTATGCATTCGAGGTGCCCCCACAGCAAAGCGAAATTGATATCATTGAACGAAATAATGGTAGTAGGGCATGTTATTTGGCTAGTAAAACTTAGAATGAGCTCCTAATGTGTCATTGAGTGGGCATCTAGCTCACTCATACTTGCCATTTTCTCAGCCAATTTTTGTCGAAACATTCCACAAAATGCCTGAGATAGGTGATATTGATGATAGTGATATCTCATTTGTGGGTGATAAAGACGAACTCGAAGTGGAGTTAGGCTTTAATCTTCACTCCCTCTAAGCTTCGCGATGACCCGCGGTTTAGAAAAAAATAAGAAAACTGAGTGTCATAGAAAATATGATATTAGAAACACAGTCAAATTTTTAAGCGGGTCTCTACTTTACGTTTAGGTTAATCTGCGATTTAAAATTCTCCTTTTTCCTGAATAGTTCAGCCACTGAGGAAATTGACATTTCGACTTAGAAGCCCCACCTTTATTGTAATCGAGTGTGCTTAGGACCACCCCAGAGATAGAGAGGGTCATGAGCGGGCGCGCGCTATCACATATCAATCAAAAATTTGTTAGAATTGCTTAGTGCGTATTGGTAGATCAAAAACGACAGATATGAAATTTTCTAAATTTCTGGAATAAAACTACTTTCAGCTTATCCTTTTCCCAGGTGGGCGCTGAACACAAATATAAGATCCTCTTCCAGGAGTCTAAAAAATCACTGTTGCTTGGGTTGGAAAAGTACCATTCACCCACAGTAACCCACCTTAGTCTTACGAAAAAAAATGAAAATGGACCTTATATTAATGTTCACCATAAACTTTGAGTGCTAATCATTTTGGTTTTGCATCAGACCTACAACTGTCACAACAACGTTCTAATAAAATCTAATCGTGAGAAATCTACAGTCCTAGAAAGTCTTACAGACCTCGCTCTGCTTCGACGGCCTCTTCAAATGAAGTGCGCGAAAACTCAACACGAGAGTCGGATCGTGGTGCAGAATTCTCTAAAACAAGAATCTCACCGGATAGAACTGCTAAACTGTAACACGAAACGCATACCTCGGTTTGCCAACTCAATCTGTCCTTTTGGTGGGTCCGCATCGTCGCATCAAGCCTGTCCATGCGAGTTCTCTCAAACATTTCCGGAAAATAAGACTTACGACGTTGTCAACGACGTTTGAAGAGCTGAAAACCATCCAGGAGGATAGTACTATTTGAGCATCATGAAAAATTCCAATGAATGGATAAATTGGAATAAAGTCCTCGAATTTCTTTACAAAGAATGAAATAACTGTTAGCCGGGCCTCTATTTGCTCCAGGTGAATCTAGAGAAATGTTCTATGAAGAATCGATTTAATCTTTGAATCTTTGAATGAATTCCAAATAATTCATGGATGGTACTGGATGATTTCAACGGTGTCTAAATATTTGAAAGTTATGCCCTCAATTCGGACGCATACTTCAAAAACTGAATATTTCGGTTTTCCGCAAAACACAAATGTTCGAAAAAACCGTAGAATTTGAAAAGTCTAGAATATACCCTTCCGTCGATGTTTTCCACACAATGTGATGTGCGTGTTGAGCGAAACCCTTTCGTGAATTTGAACATTAATTTCAAAAGGCTATATTAGTAGTTATTTCTCGATACTACCGGCAATGTCGCAGTACGATGAAGGTGAAACATATTTGATATTCGAAGACATTTCTGTGGAAAGTTAGTTTTTTTTTTAAGGAGAAAACTTTTCTGTACAAACAGAGGTCTAACAAGTAAAATAAAATTTCCCGCTTTGCAGTAAGCAATTTAAGCCACAGTTGAACGAAGAAAAACGAAAAATAGCGAAATCCCTATTTCAAAACAAGTTCCATAAATCCCTTGGCTACAAAAAAAAGAGAAATAATTGCGAAAACAACCTTTTATGCAGAAGAACTCACCTCAGTACTGCAAGAGGGGATAAAAAGATTAATATTCTGCTTTAATCTGACCGCCGTCAGCTGTTTTGCGCTTGCTCGACGCCCGTCTTGCTCGTCCACTCGTCAGTTGATTGTAGCCGTAGATTTCGCCTTACTGTACGAAGATGTGGAACGCAAACCTGCGGTGTGCGACGACCGTCATGCGAGAACCGTAAGTTGCAAGGGGGCAACTCACGGGGTTCAAATGACAGCAGCTCTGCGTCTTCGCGCAACCTGTGCTATTTCTCCTTGCCCCAACAACTGTCAGCAGGCGCGGAGGTGACCCTCTTCGCACCCCATGTGCGTCGAACCAGCCGAGTGGACACCATTTATGTACGCCCGCAGGGAGACCATCAATAGCTAACCGTGTGACGGTTCGATTGATGCGGCCATGCCTCCCCGCACAAGTTGACCGCATGCAGTGAGCTCATCTCAGCGCACTGGGGGTTTACTACGGGCCCTGGCGTGCGAGTGGTTTTTTCAAATTCTCTCAAAAATCAGGAAACCATTTAAACTATTTTTGGGTGGTTGCACCAACTTTTTGCGCTCTTTTTAATGCAGTTTAGAGCTAATTTCTACGTTCCCTCTGAACTGAGATTTCGAAGAAGCGGTTGCGCGCGGGGCCGATTCAGAGCCAAATCTGGTGCGCTCTTCGCGCGCACCACAATTTTTCACTAACTGTTGCCTTTCGCAATTAGGGTGAATCGCGGGCACTAGTCGGAGACACAGTCGAAACAATACAGTTTTAGTCATCAGCTTGGCCTACAGAGAGCAATACATGGATCATATTTGTTTCAATCTCCGGAGCTCCGCGTTCCTCTTTCCACACGTAAAATTTCAAATCAGACTCAAAATTCTAAGAATTTTTCTACATGCTTTGTCAAGACATTTCCAACGTACGCACTTTTTGCTATTGTCCGCACTAATCCTGTAGAACCGCCCAATTTGAGATACATCGAAGACACGCCTTCCAGCGCATTCGAATCCCCACGCACTCATTTTGCCTTTGCGTGCACTCCTTCCAGAGCCCTGCTCACTTTCAGGAACATTTAAACCACGTCACCGAATCTATTGTACACCTCCAACGACGCTCCCATTTTTTCTCGAATTCCGAAGCACTTTTTTGCTTCTGTGCGCACTTCTGCCGAAACCCCGCCCATTTTCCGGAGCATTGAAATCTTGCCTTCGAAACTCTCACACACCTCCAGCCTCAATCCCCATACTTTTTTTCCAAATCCAAAGCGATTTTTGCCGTTGTGCGGATTCATGCCGAAGCCCCGTCCACTTTTTCCGGAACATTTGAATGCGTGCTTTCAAAACCCTTACACAACTCCAGCTCCAATCCCCACACTTTTTCGAACTTCAATGCGCCTTTTGTCTCGTTGTGCGCTCTTCTACCGAAGCTCCGCCCACTCTACGTAACGTGTAAAACTTGCCTTCGAAACCCTTGCACACCTCAAACGACAATCCCACACCCTTTTTAAAATCCTTTTCCTCTTTTCGAAGCTCCGCCCACTTCCCAACCCATATCTTTTTAGCCCTTAAAGCCCACAGCACACCTTCCACAAAGCCATTCACTCACCTGACTCCTTATACACCTCCCACAACAATGTGCACACGCCTTTGGCAACCGACGGTCAATACCCATAGCCGTTTTCAATACGTATTGTTGTAATACTTACTACTAACCTAGCGAAAAAATGCAGGTAATCTTCAAAACCGGTGCCAACATAGAAGTGACAACAAGAACACAATTTATACAACTTAGAAGGCAAAAACAAAAGAAAACAGTAGAAAAAACAAGATAGCGTGAGCATTGAAGCAAAAAAAGTTCGAGAAGTGGCGTGAAGTTGAGTGCTTCCTTCTCCTGCACAACAAACAATGTCTTTGACGTCTGCACGCGGTCGGTCCTAAAGCTGCGCGGTTCCTGCCCGCTTTGCAAAGTTGTGCGCAGTCCGAACGGAAAGAGGTGAGAGGGCAAGAGCGTTCGGAACGCTCGGAACTTTTAAAGGTCGTACTGACCGCGTTCTTGGCGTGCGGTCAGCTATATTCTGTTTTTTGCTAGCGGTCGAAACGGTTCCTGCGCGCGGTCGGTACTATATTTTTACATTTTCAGATTTTTTTCGAATTTTCGGCCTTTCGAATAATTCGAAATTTTGAACTTTTCGAATATTCGATTTTTCGATTAATTCGGGATTTTGAACTTTTCGAATATTCGACTTTTCGTATAAAAAGTCGACTTTTTCAATCGACTGTCGAATAATTTTTCGAATTTTTCCATTCGACTTTTTGAGTAAGCCACTACTTTCGAGAAAAAGGCTACATCACTTCAGCTAACGTATTCTATCTTTCTTTTGAGATTGAACTAAACTGTCGAATAGGGAAGCGAACAAGCTATTCAAGAAACGGTTGGCTATACAGTGCGTTTCACTATTATGAACACCTCAGTTTTCAACGATTCCGCTTTCCGGCGTAACCCTTCGCGGTTTTCACTGCCACTAGCGTTTTCAGGGTGTTGGAAAACCTGTATATCTATGGTTCTGGAATTTCATCTTTCTGAGAACCTTCCTTGTAATGCTTTATATAACTTTTGACCAATCCATTGTTTATGAACATTCTGACTTAACAGCGACCTAAACACTGAAAAACCCCTTATTTGTCAAACTACACGTTAAGGTCAGAATTGTCTAATACTTCTTTTGTCAATATTGCTTGTTTTTCTCACCTGTCCAGGGTGAAAAAAGCTTAGATCCGGACCCCCTAACACCGAACGAAGCAACCATCGCAACCCTTCCAGAAGTTGAAATCTTGGCTTGTTTCTGACTACAGGAGAAATAGCAACGCCTAGAATGAAAATTCGATCGAATGAGGCGCAGGGAATTCTTTCGAAAGAGATAAATGATGGATCTGGAGGCATTTACCGAGCACAACGGTCGGTGGCATTAGCCGGGCCGAGGCCACAGGACGGCTGTTGTATAAGATATAAATCGAGCATTCTTTTTCTGCGAAACGGCGTTCTGTGTCGTTTTTTTTTTATTTAGCAACAAATTGTCAACGAATTTAGCAACAAATGGTCGAGTGTCGTCGGTTTAATTACCCAAGTTTGAGGTACATGACCCCGCTTGGCCGCTGGAGGCCCCGCTCAACAGCTAGCGCCCTCGTTTATGCTAGGCGCAGTGGCCGCGTTGCGATTTGGCATACCGGCCGCGTTGCGCACCGGTGAGTTTGTATTTTTATGGAAAATTTTTTACACAGAAAGGCTTCTCGCCCGGGCTCGAAGCAGCTGCTCACCCACTACAGTTTTTACCGCACTCGCAGAGGCCACTACCGCGGACAAGAAAACTTCGGATTTTGGGCTCCACGGGCACTATCTCGTTGGCGACGCCGGCTCTTTAGCGGGGCGTGGAGCGGGTTTTATGAGACAGCTCCTACTGGCCCAGACAAAAAGGAGCTCGACGCCCACTCCGATCTGCCCGTTTTTCCAGAGACACGCGATAGGCATGTGCTCGTCCTCCTGACACGAGAGCGTGCCTATCGCGGGGCTAAGGGCGGGATGGCGCCTATCACGGGCAAAGCGTGAACCCAAAAGAGGGTCGACGCCCAAGACTCTAATTTCCAAAGAAAACATACGCTGCGCTTCTGAGCCAAGACTCAGACGACTGCAGTGCCGTCGGGTTAGTTACCCAAGTCTGAGGTGCTTGGCCCGCCTGACCATTAAAAGCCCCGCTCAATCGCTGGCGGCCCCAGTTGTTTCTCGGAGCAGCGTTGCACGTTGGCGTGCCGGCCGCGTCGCAAATCGGTGTGCTAGCTACGTTGCGCACCGGTGCTTGTGTATATTTCCGGAAAAAAATAAATTCAGAGGGGCTTGTCGCCCGGGTACATAGCAACTGCTCGCTCACTGCAGTCACTACCACGGCCGTGTAGGCCACTACCGCGGGCGACAAAACTTCGGATTTTGTGCTCCACGGCCACTATCCCGTTGGTGACGCCGGCTCTTCAGCAGGCGTGGATAGTTTTTGTCTGAGGGATTCGCCGCGTGCGACGGCTGTCAGGGCTAGGCGCGATTGAGTGCTGCGCTGGGCGTGACGGGTTTTACCAGTTCCTACACTGCGACATCGTCGCCGCGACGCAAGTATGCACTAGGCCTTACGGTGAGGACTATGAAGGATCCCTTACGAGTCGCGTGCCACATGAGTGAGTCATCATTGATAGTTTCGCTCTACCTTGATTTCCAAACACATCTACGACTTGCGTCAATGCGCTTCTTTGGCGCGCAACCCGCTTGTGGGTCAATGAAATGTTCTGCAGAAACAATTTACTCGAAAAAGTCGACTATCGAATTCATTCGAATGTTTTGAACTCTACGAATACTCGAGTTTTCGAATAATTCGGGATTTTGAACTTTTCGAATATTCGACTTTCCGAATAGTTCGGGATTTTGAATTTTTCGAATATTCGAGTTCTCGAATAATTCGGCATTTCGCCTTTTTCGAATATTCGACTTTTCGAAGAATTCGAAGTCGACTTATTCAGCCGAATGATTTTTCGAATCATTCGATTCGGTCAAAGTATAGTCTGTACTAAGGGCGAGAACTTGCGCGCGGTCAAGCCTATTTTCCGTCCGAGTAATGATAACTATTTTGTCAGTTATCGATCCCATTTTTTACTCCATAAAAAACTGTGAATATCAAATTTCTGAGAGAAATGGTCGATAACTGAAAAAATTATCATCTTTAGATAGAATACACCGAATCAAGCGGCGTTCGAGGCCTAATCCTGGGCTTGTTCTTTGAATTAAAGATAAGAACCACGTGGTATGCTGATACGTTTTCCCACATACTGTCCCGAATTTATAATCCATCAAAAACTAGTTTTGCGGTTAAAATCGCGAGATAACTCTATGTTTTCAGTGTTTGTACACTTATGCAACATGTGAAAAATGGAGTCCGCCGCATCATTGGAAGTAAAATCGAGGAGGGATGGTAATGTGATGTGATCTATAGTTTTTGGCATAGCAAATTACACAGAAACTGATATCATTGATCGGCAGCTTTTTACGATACCCGATTCATTGGTTTTGGGGGTGTTCGTATACTTACACAACACACTGTAGATTCGAGAATGTGTCGCAAGAAAGTTTGTTAACTTCTCTTCCCAAACTCGGGCAATCTCCCAGCGTTAGCTTGGACGCATTCGTCCCACTTCAGAATGAGATGAAAAAAATTGAGCTGAAAAAAATTAAATTTAGCACTCACTTGCTTTTTTGCATACACCGTACACATTCTCCAACACATCGCTCACACGGGCCGTGTAATTCACAGCTAACCCGAATCTCGATGAGTCCATCAACGAAACAATTCGAACTTGTCCCGATTTCATGAAAGAACTCGAACCATGCTCATTTACGTAGAAGAGTCGAGCAGGAGGAGTGAAGTGTTGGCTGAAAAAAAGATCTTACAAGGGAACCACGATAAGTCATAGTGACCATTCCAAATGAAATGTACTTTTCTAGCACCATTTTCGGACGAAAAGTTCGATAATGCCCATCGCAGCTGCCTACACCCACTCTGAAAAAAGTTATGAGCGTTTCTTTAGGCTTCGCGGCAAGGTAAGGGTACCCCCATGGAATTTTTAGGGTGTTTTAGAATTTTTCTCCGGATTTTGCTTTGAACATGTATGTGGGGGTAATCTGGGGTGCTGAACACGATTCTGGGATTTGCTTGCCCAAATTTTGAGGTTTACTGAAGGTGATGGTAGGTAACATGCTATTTAGGAGGCGAAACCTACCCCAGTATTCCATTAATCGACAAATGGACATCGAATTCGTATTCAGCACCCCAAATAACCCCCCAGAGCGAATTTTTAGTCAAATCTGGAATCTTTTTCTAAAACGCTTCGAGAGCCCTTTGTTGGAATACAGTTCAGCTCCGCATTGCCGTTCAGTCCGTAAAGTGCGCGCTGTTTGCGAAAGAGTGCTGCGGCGCAGTCGCGAGTAACCTCACACACGGATGTAGGATGACCCGGGCGGGGGGATCACCCGGGCACCAAAGGCAAAAAAACCCCGGGTGATCCCACATCCCTGTCTGAGGATACTCGCAACCGCGCCGCAGCACGCTTTCGCTATCAGCGCGCACTTTGCGGACTGAACGTCAATGCGGAGTTGAACTGTAAATAAATGCCCAACCGAAAATCCTTACAAGTCCAAAGCGCTGCTAGTCTGCGCAAAGTTTGGAAAATGTTCCTTCGCCCAAACTCTGCTTAGTGGGGT
The DNA here is from genome assembly GCA_029168955.1 of Aplectana chamaeleonis. Lineage (NCBI taxonomy): Eukaryota > Metazoa > Nematoda > Chromadorea > Rhabditida > Cosmocercidae > Aplectana > Aplectana chamaeleonis. The sequence continues at coordinate 101,245 of JAPDOI010001295.1, read as the reverse complement.
AGTTTTGGGCGCTGAACACGATTATAAGGTCCGTTTCCAGATTTTCATAAAAATTATGCGCTTTTTGGAGGGTACAATAGGCACGAAAATCAGAGAAAAAATGCCTATTACTTTTTCAGAGTGGGCATAGGCAGCTGCGATGGGCATACTCGGACTTTTCGTCCGAAAGCGATTCTAGAAAAGTACATTTCATTTGGAATGGTCACTACGACTCATTGTGGTTCCCTTGTTAGAGGTTTGAAAAGAGTGCTATTTGAGAATATGGCCGAGCAAAGTGCACTAGTGGCCCTATACATTCCGTGGGTGTACAAAAAGTTAAGCTTGGAAGAAATTTACCTGGAATTACGTAGAATGGACAGAACATACGAGTTCCGCAAATCTATTTCATCCGCCAGAGCTTGGTTGCCATTTCTTTGGCAGATCAACATTGCCTGTCAAAGAGATCACTGCTGGCAAGTTCTTGAGAACCCTCTGTGCAATTTTTCGGTCTGATCATAGCCCTCACCTCAAGCAGGATGCCGAAAGGTGGGCAGGCAATGCTCCAATTAAAATATACTTTTTGCGCCGGCGTTGAGGATTAGAAAACGTGTAGCACGGACGTACTTACTCAGCAAAAGAAATGTATGCAAGCTAGAAAACGAACGCAGACCTTCACTTGATTGACTTACCTTTCTGTACGTAGATGATTCTTTTGTTGGCAGTATACGATAACAGTAATTTGGACCTTCTATGTAGTCACTAGGGCATATTGGGCACGCAGTGATTGTACCTTAGCAAAAATAGTCTGTGGAAGAATTAGTAGCCTATCTCTTAACTTTACAAAGGGCTGAAGAAGGAAAACCTGATTCACAAGAAATGATTCTTTGCCCGTTTGAGGCCGCGTTCACAATAACTTTGATCTTCGAGACTCAAACAACTAATGGATTGCAGCTCTAATCAAGTAACATGAAATATGTAGTCTACAGCAATGTTAGTAGGACCTGGTGAGGTTGCGGACTCGTCCTAACTTACGGTAGTTTGTTAGTGGTATCACTTATTTTTCCAAAATAGCTGAGATGGAACGGTGAGTCTGTGATTTCACCGATATGACTACATCCGTGGAAGCAAAGAAAGCAGATGAAAATGTGAGAGTAGAAACAAAAACTCATCGACCATTCTCAGTTGTTTCAAAAAAAATGAGAGATAACACAATTAGACTACAGTATGTTAGGAAGAGTCCGCAACCTCACCACGTCCTACTTTCATTGCAGTGGACTATAAGTGTATGTTACTTGTCATGTAAGTGTTTGTTACATGTAATATAGGTGTAGGTTACATGTCATATAAAGGGAAGATATTGGAATGTCTCAAATTTCTTACACTCTATATTACAAGAAACATTTTTTCATTTTTCTGAGGTGATCCAAGGAGCTGGCTCGTTCACGAGATTTTCAATCATTGCCTAGCCGTTTTTCCTCGTGCTTCCTTTCCTTCTCTTCTTAGAGGGACCCAGAGCTTACGTTTTATGCAGTAAGACGAGCACTGCCTTTACTAATGGAGAAGCGGCGGGATGTTCTTTCCTAATAGGCGTACTCTGGGCAAGGCAAGAACACTCACTTGATATGGCAGCTTCAGTTGAGGAAGAGGTAACAGATGTAGTCTCATTGTCCTCTGCTGTTGTGAATATGAGCAGATTTGTCGTGGCTTGTGCTTTTGCCTGGGAAGTGGGATGGGAGAAAGAGCTGGTCACTTCCAAATTTGAGATTCCAACGGTTGTCGAAGCATCTTTAGCTGAAGTGGACGCCTGTCTGACAGAACTCGTTGTTAGCGAGAAATTTGGACGTCCTCTAGAGGTGATTAGGTGGGCTCCGGTCTGAGACGAGGACAGCTTAATTTCGGGAGTGATTGAAGTGATGACGCTGACTTCAGGCTTTGTGGTGTTCTGCGGAACATTTGTTGTAACCTTCTCGTTGGCTTCTCTTGTAGGGTATGAGGAGACAGTAAATGCTCCTTGAACTCTTGTTGGGTAGTTTTCCGTTGATCTTATCTTTTCCTCAGCATCAGTAGTAGGCAAGCTCGGCGAAGGCGTCAATGGGTATCTAGTCGAATGTGTGGAATCCTCGCCCATTTCTGAATGAAAAGTGCTTTCAGTTGTGGTCCAATATGTCTTTGTGCTCTTAGCGGTAGACTGCGTAGCGGCAGAGGAAGCAACTAATGTTTCCATGGTTTTCTTTGCAGATATCTGTAGTACAGTATACAGTGAGGTGGATGAGATCTCACGAATCTGGCTTTCCATCGAAGTTGTGCCGACCTTCCTCTTTGAAGTTGCTGTCAACTCTACTGGATTCTCTGAAGTTCTCTTCGGATTCGAAATTGTTCTGATTGTGCTTTTGATTTCTGTACGCATCGCTGTAGTCGAGATTTCCTTCTCTAGCGGCTCGGTGGAGCCAGGACTGATTGTGTAGATCACTTTAGCACTCAGCCTTGTGTTTGATATAGTCTCGCCGGAGCGTTCCACAGTTGGGGAAGTTTCTGTGATGCTGATAGCTGACGACACTGATGATTGAGAGGATACAGGAGAGGATATGTGTTGAGGAGTGGCACTGTGTGAGGATGATGGGGAAGGAGTGCTTGGATGAGCGGTACCCGTTAGGTCAACGCTTAGAAACAGAAGTGGTTCTACTTTTCACAGCTGATGAAGTCAGATCATTGTCCCTCGAGTTGCTGCTCGTCAGGGATGATAAGAGCATTGGAGTTGACCGGACTGCTGTTGTCGTTTGCCTCGGTGCTGCTGCTTCGGTTGTTCTCGTTTGCCAAAGTGGTTCTGGTTCGCTCGTTGTCGGAGCTCTTTGCGGTGACCCTGCTGAGCTTGTTGCCGCTGCTCTTGGCGGTGACCCTGCTGAGCTTGTTGTCGTTTTTTGTGATAGTGGTGGTTGTCTTGATGACAGCGATGGTGCTGCCGTTCTCGTTCTTGTTGTTGTTCTTGTTGCTGCCGTAATTGTTCGAAATTTTGATGTGGTTGTTCTTGCTGCTGCTGTTGCTTCTGCAGTTGATTGATTTGCCACAGATCTGCTGGTTTTTGAACTTCCTGTCTTTCCTTCTGTGGTATCAGTTGTTCTCTGAATGGACGAGTTTTGCTCTGCCGTAGAGATTTGTTTTGTAGAGGACGTAACACTGCCGGCTAGCCAATTCCAATATGTCGTTGAGGAGATATTGTGATATGGCAGTGTGGTGGACCGTCCATACCTAGTCGTAGTATAGGAAGAGCTCGACGTCCCAGAAGCTGTCAGAGTTGTATACACTGTCTCACCAGTAGTTGGAGAAGAGCTCACTGCATCTTTCTGTGAAAGAGTAGCGGTCGTTTCTATTCTGTTGAAAGATGTCGGACTTGATTTCTCTGGGATGACAGCGGAATCCTTTTCTGTGGTGGCAATATTGGATGGTGAAAGCGACGACTTCGAGACAGTGGCAGTACTTCTCTGTCCGGCAGCATTCGTGGGGAAAGAACTCGTTGTTTCTCCAGATCTTGGTGAACTTCCCTTTCCGATCCAAGTGTAGGGTGTTACTGTTGTGTTGACCCCCGTTTCATTTGTTGAATGATCATCCGGGTTAGGCGTTGTATGAAAAAGCACAGTCGATATGTTTAGGTGAGGACAAACGCTAATGGTTGGAGTGGGGTACGTAGAAGAGCAATGCTTATATTCAATCACGTTTTGGTGGACGTACATTTGCTCGAAACAAGCAGGAATATAGGGACCATAATAACAAGAGTTGTGCAACTTAAACGTTGAAGTTCCCCAGTGTTTACTCAAGGCATCCAAGCAGACTTGAGGGCAGTCATAATTGTTCGGGATTTTCGCGATTATTGGTAGCAATCCAGTTTTACTCACATAACACCCACCTCCAATTGTGTAGGCAACTTTGTCATAGCATTTTTGCAAATCTCGAGGAACCTGTGGGAAAACATGACCTCCACCCTTCTTGTTTGTGGTCGTGGACGGTGAGCTCGACGACCTTTGAATTGCAGTATAATTTGTCTGGCCGACTGCAGTTGTGCGGAGAGATCTGGGTGTTTCACTCATTATGTGAGTACTTCCCTCTTCGTTCTGATTATTGGACGGCATTGTTACGTTGCCTGTGGTTCCACCTGTTTCAGCCGGATGAGGCGTTGTATGGGAAAGCACAGTCGACGTGTCCGAAGCAACACATATGACAATGATTGGATATGGGACGTCATTCAAACAAGTGGCATCGTAAAAAAGGTCCTCTTCAACGTACGCTGAGTCAAAACATTCGGGTACATAACGACTATAATAGCACGACTCGTTGTGTTTTCGTCCTATCGGGTATTCCCAGTAACCAGCTAAGGCAGCCAGACACGGTTTCGAGCAATCTTTCTCAATTGGTTCTCTCGCAAGCAATGGCAGCCGGCCGGTTTTGCTCATGAAACACTTATTCTTTCCCGTATCCTTCACTTTTCCATCACATGCTTTGCGAACTGAAAAGGCGGTGAGATGATGTGACGTATTTCGAGTGCTGAAGTTGTGACTGGTGTAACTTTACTTACCTTCTTCAGTATCCAGTGACTTGCTGCCGCCCACAACAAGAACAGTTATTAATAGTAAAGTCACCATCTAATCACCAGTCGTATTGTTTCACTCAAATCGAGTATTGATCAGCTCCGGCTGTATGACAAACTATTAACCGTTTTAACTGTCTAAAAGGCAAAACAGGTTAAAATGTTCGTTCGTCATTTGTTATCTTTGCATTTACTGTTCACTGTCAACATTGTGCAGTTAAGTCCGTGGCTTGCGACCTCAAGAAGAAACATTTATATCTCACCCGCGACTGGCGCGAGCGGTTTAGATCTCACCGGCGGATGGCGGTATGGTAGGCTGATCAGCTGCGCTCTTCTCTCAGCCTGAATCGATTAGCGGAGCCGGCGCACGCGACCGCTTTGCCAGCCGCGGGTGAGATGTAAATGTTTTTACTTCAGAAGGCAAGTCGTGGACCTATACTCTGTTTCATTCCAAGTGAACTCCTGTTTCCGATTATCAGAGCGCGGAGCGGCGGCTTTTTCGTCGGAAGCTCCTTATCGCTAATTATATTTCACCGAGGCCCACCGCTCCGCTGCGGGTGATAATCAAAATCGTCGGATTACTAGGGATTTACCACAGCTAAACTACATTTTATTTCTTTTGTGCATGAGAGGCGTTTTCTTAAAGACACAGTCCAACCTCAGAATCGATTTTCCGTTTTCCGGCCCATCTTGGAGAAATTTCACGCTGATCACGATGGTGTCTTTAGAATCGCTCAGAACTCACAACGAACAGAGTTACGACTCGTTAAATTTTCAATTTTGAACGGCTAGAAGTTCGCGGACGAGTTGTCTCGAGCCTGTATTTCCTCGTCATTCGCAGCCATCGATCTGAAGCAGGCCACAATATAAAGCCGGGCCGAAAAGAAGTAGAAGAACATAGGTTTTGAATGAAATCATTCGCCCGTCTATTCCATACTGAGGTCAGAAACCTGGCGGTGGGCGTTACTCTTTTTTTCCTTCAATGGGGGTGTGGCCGACTTTTTCCTAGCTTTTTCTCGCTTAATTGAGTGAATTGAGATTTCGCGCTTGGCAGGGTTGCTATAGGCTGCGACCGGATCATAATAACAAAAATTACTTGTGAGGTTGGACTGTGCCTTTAAAGGGAGGGTTCGCGATGGAAACGGTTATTGTGCTATCCTCATGAGAAGGTAAATCTGGACATCGAAAAGCAAAAATAAGTGAAAAGCTGGAAAAAACGCTCAGGAACAAGTCATTCCTTGGTCTCCTCACACCCCAAGTATCGAGATTTCTATGAATGCGTGCTCTACCGTCTTCTAGTTTGCTTCTAAAGTAATTGCTGGGCACTCTAGGAGACTACTGACTACCTTAGGAGCAAGATGAAGGACAACTAATTTGAGGCAGTGCACACGATTAGAATAGTTTTTCTGCTTTTCCGCCTATCTTGAAGACGGTCACATGCTGATTCCAACGATGTTTTTGGAATCGTACAAGACCTTCTAGGAACGGAGTTATCATCCCTCGAGAATTGAGCTAGGGAAACGTGGTGGACGAGTTATCCGAGGCTTGTAACTTCCGTCTTTTGCAGCCGATGTATGCGAGCTGACCTGAGTAAAGAGAGAAGTTGGGAATAAAGGGAAGCACGGGGCCATTGATCGGAAACCAGCGCTCATCTCACAATCTCGAGCATTCTTTTTTTACGTCGGTGGGCGTGGAAAAAGCATCTGGGTGTGACGAGCTGACGAGTGTCCAACTTTGGAGCCGTAGAAGACCGTTCCGAGCTCATTTTTCTTAGTTTTTTCAACGTTATGGTTGCGCTAGGCCCTCAGCTGCCGATCTCCACCAAAAAATCAGACGTGATTTTTATCGTGGACACTGCCTTTAAAGCCACAGTCCAACCTCAGAGGTAACTTCTGATATTATGGTCCGGTCGCCGCCTATACCAACCCTGCCTAGTGCGAAATCTCAATTCACTCAAATAAGCGAGAAAAAGCAAGGAAAAAGTCGACCCCGCCCCCATGGAAGAAAAAATTGGTAACGCCCACCGACAAGCTTCCGGTCTCAATAAGGAAGAGAAGAGCGGTCGATTTTGTTCCAAATCTATGTCCTTCCATTTGTTTTCGGTCTGGCTTTATTTTGTGACCTGCTTCAAAACGGTGGCTGCTAATAACGAGAAAAGACAAGCTCGAGACAACTCGTCCGCGAACTACTCGCCGTTCAAATTCAAAATTTCAGAGGGGGCGTAACTCCGTTTGTAGTGACTTCTGAGCGATTCTGGAGACACTTTTGTGATCAGCGTAAAATTTTCTTCAAGATAATTAGGAAAACAATTTCTCGATTCTGAGGCTAGACTGTGCTTTTAAGCATTCATTAACATCTCGTTGGTTGAGGGGCGTGTGGACACCTGCAATTAGCCGTCCTAACTTGTTTTTCTGCGTTTTCCAGCGAATTTTGAGTTATTATCACTTATTTTCACTTTTTTAAAATTACCAGACCTACATGTTCATGGAAATAACTCAAAAATCGTTTTTATCGCGAACCCAGGCTTCAGCATTGAATGGAAACTATGGCTGTGGTCACCCAGTGGGGGCTATCCGATATCAAGCCGGTGCTCTTGTTTTGGCATTGTTAGTGAAGAAAGTTATTACTTGAAGGCAGTGTTCACGATAAAAAATGTGTTTCATTTTCCACTAGGAATGGGTAGTGGAGGGGCACACTGTAACGTTGACGTCGAAAGAACGCATGAAAACGAGCCAGGAAAAGCTCTAGAAGAGCCCGAAGTTGCCACTTCGAGCGCAAGGCAAACCCCGAAAGCGCAACACACGCCCACCGACGTAAACAAATGAATGCTCGAGATCGTGAAAAGAGCGATGGTTTCCCATCAAAAGCCCCGTTCTTCCCTTATTTCTCAACTTCTCTCTTTACTCAGATCAGCTCGCATACATTGTCTGCAAAAGAAGGAAGTTACAAGCCTCGGACAACTTGTCCACCATGTTTCCATAGCTCAATCTTTGAGGGATCATAACTCCGTTGCCAGAAGGTCTTGTGCGATTTCAGAGACATCATTGGAATAGCATGGGGCCGTTCTCAAGATAGGCAGAGAAATAGAAAAACGATTTTTATCGTGAACACTGCCTTCAAGAAATGTTGGCCGACAAGGTCAGCGATTTTCGAGTCATTGTCACTGTTTTCCAGCTTTGATTGAATTAGCTAGCCTAAATAGCGCCACAGCTTTTTTTCCGGATTTTCATTTGACATGACTACTTCGATCAAAGACATCAAGAACAAGGTGCGCACAATTTTTTACACTATCGAAATTCGGGTTCAATAGATCGAACAGGCGTGGCTAGATTCCGGTAAAGGCACAGGACACACTCAGATATGAATTTTTAGATTTTCATATATTTGTGTAGAGGTGTCCTTCCGTATAACACATGCTATATGCGAGCTCTGAATTCCTCAAATTTGACCTGATTATAGGCGACCACAACGGGCCCAACCTCCTTCGAACACCACACGGGGCATGCCCCTCTCCTTAATTTCGGAACTCGATAGCCCCTAGATTGATGGATGACTTTCAATCGGGTCTTTGATTTACCCTCCATGTCATTCTCTCTCCTCAACCCTGAGAGCTCGCTAACAGCAACAGAAGATTAATACAATACCTCGTGTACTTAGGCGATTCTCAGCCCCGAGCCGCACCGAACAGAAATAGGAGCCGCCTGACAGTTTGGCTGGCTCTTCAAATCTCTGGGCTACTGCTGCTGTTCGGGCAAACTGGAAGAGGCCGAGCAGCAACAGCAGTGGCTCTGACAGAAGCCGAACCGCAGATTGGTAGATCGAGCGGAACAAGCAGACAGCTCAGGGCCGAGAATCGCCTAAGTAGGATTAGGTCAGTGGTAGGCACAGGAAAATGCAGCCAGAGACGGCTGCCTCCCTTTCGCCAAAATACTGGCTAGAATTGCTGCTGCTTGCTGATCTTCCTTAGTTTCCAATGGAGCCCCAACAAAGGCTTTACCATTGGGTAGCCCATAAAGATCGACCTAGTTTCGCTCCAGGTTGAGTTTGAAGCAAGTGATTAAAACAGGACGGAAAAGGCGCGAAACCGCGTCGCCCATGCCCCTCACAATACTCGGTCACCGGACTTTCACCCTTGAAATTTGAGACACCAATGTGATTAGCGGGTGACTCCCTCCAAGATAAGCGCGAAATTCACAAACAAAAATTTCTTGGTGTCCTGTAGCCTTAATGGATAAGGTTCCCAGTGTTGATGAATCCCTGTCGGAGTTTGCCGAGCAAGCGACTTCCATCCTGAATCGTAGAGGCTTTTTAATGTGTATTGGGCCTATACAATGAATGGCGGGGTCGGCCGATGTTCAAGTCAATGTTCTTACCCTCCCATACAAGTCGGACACCAGCTCATCGACCCCTAAGAGATAGAGAGCTTGATTGGCTCTGGTCGAGGATCGATAGCCCGACCGCGGAAGTGACATTGGAGTTTTTTCGCACCAACACAAAGTCTGTCCGAATGAGACTGTCCGTCCATGCGGTCGGCGTGCGTGTCACGCAGGCGTGACAAAGGGTTTTGTTGACCTGGGATTCGATTAGCAGCATTATCTCATAAAGAGTGAGTAAAATACAAGCCAGCTGCGTGTAGCTGTGGGAAAGCACGTCCAAAAATGCTTTCGCGTTAGCCGAGGGACGCACGCCGATCACTGTACGGACGGTCTTGATCGGAATGATTTTGCGAGCGCCCCTATTACGGTATTTGTGGTAATCTTGACCTTAATGCCATTATTTCCACGACAGTTGCGGCGTCTTCACGGAACTCACCGCACTCACAGCGCTCACAGAGCATGGTACGCTCTCGCCGTAAAGAAACCATGATGTCGGCAAACGTCGGCTTTAAGAAGAAGGCAGAGCTACTGATATGAGGGGAAAACTGTCAAATGCTCGACAATTGACTGGCGTCTCCAATCAACTGCGATGAACGATTACTTCTGTTGACTTTAATGATTATGGAGCATTTATTCGACAAGCATTGAGGAGGTCTCCTTGCGGTGATTGCTCATGGTTAGCACCTATGGAGCAATATTAAAAGAAAAACGTATTGAATACCAGAGCTGGGAAACAGAAGTTCACAAAACGTTCTAAGTTTTGAAGGCAAAATAGCAGTGAGCTACGTTCGCGTGCAATCGGATACAGCGAAAGAACGCTAGTTTTTGGAATACAAGCTTAACGCTTCTGTAATATGTTCCATGTGCGACTGTAGCTTGTTCGCTCGCATTGCTATGGCATTGCCTATCGTTTTTATGGAAAAGACGCAGTCGAAGCATGTTGGTAGGCTGTGCAAGGCAGGATAACACGTCGCCTATATTATTAGGGCTATTTAGGCTGTTTGTGTGATGTCAAATAAGTTCTGTGTTGTAGGGGCACCAGGTACTCAAAATGACGATGCGGAGCGTTGTAACAGATCGGAAAACATCGTAAATTCGACGTTTTTGATCAAAATCGATCTTCGGAAACCAGACATGCACCACTTCTCCAGTTCACTCGTGCAAGCATTTCCAGAGATTCGTCCAAAACATTTTCCTTCGATTTCTCCTGACTTTCAATTTTTGGACGGATGGAAATCTATTCAGGCCATTCACTCTGGTAAGGAGAACTCCAACCCCGTTGGGCCTAGTGAGAGCCGTCACTATTGACGCAGTCGGCATCAGGGCTGTGCGGAAATTTTTTTCACGATTTTCGGAAACGGAAGAAGAATGATCAAAAGGCGCCGGAAAAGGAAATCCGGAAACGGAAACTGAAGAGAGTGAATTTTTTTGGGTTGCCCCATTCTCGTTGCTCATTACGCCTGCAGCTCTCATTAAATAATCGATGCTTTCAGTCAATAAACTAATAGTTGTTCAAAATAAAGTCTCACAACGAGGTATCCCACGATTTTGAGTTATTGCTTCTGAACATCCGAAAAGATAATTTTGAAAATAGCGCGTTGTATATGTCGCCGCCACTAGAAATGGTCTACAGAAGGGATGTGTAGTAATTCCCGTTTGACGATTGCAGTTTGCCGGCCGTTTCACGGGTTTGCAGTGGCCGTTTGCGTGAATTTTATTTTTTTTTGCCGCAGGTCGTGGGGTAGAGCCTGTCTCCCAGGCCCGTAGCAATCCCGTAGAAAGGTGGGAGCTCACAGCTCATATCATGCGAAAACTTCACGCAGTGGCTGTGAATTGGGCATTGAAATGATAGCCTCCCTAATATAAGATAAATCTTGGAGAAGAAGTCTTCATGAAGCCTGCAACAACGAAAAACGCTTAAAGGCAGTGGTCACGATGAAAAACGTTATCGAAAAAACTACAAAAATCAGCTTAGATCAAAAACAGCTGAAAAACTATGAAGGTAGCGCGGTGAAAAACGGTCTACAAATAGAGTTTCTAGGGCCCAAAGAAGCTAGTTCGTGCACACGTGCACAGCGATGACGAAACAGATCGCAGTCTCATGCCGAGCAGTCAAAAATCATCGACATCCAGAGGACGAAATAAATGCAAATTTAACGAATAAAAACAGTTGAATAATGAAAGCATCACTTCAGTCCATGTTTTTGACTAGATGTGTACATAAATTCGAAGGTTCATTGATTGACATTCAATTTCAAGCTAGCTGATGTTCTTGATATAAGAGGTCATCGATGCCGATGATGTGGAGAGGGCTCGTCCACCATCAAAAGACAAGAAAGTTCAGGTTTCAAATTCGGCCCAAAACAGTGGTTTTTTCGCGATTTTTTCTTATAGGTTCTACTACTCGAGACCCAGGAAAGGATTTGGAGAGAAAAAGACGACAAGCATATTTGATCGCGACCACTGCCTTTAAATGAGCTGATTATTGCTGCAATGCTGTTGGCCGTCTTTCATAATCAATCGCTCCTCATCAGCTGTTGATTTTTCGCGGGCGCTAACTGTTTCCTATAATTATTTCTGTTTCTGACCCCTCAGGTTGGCTACTTTTTTCATAAAAGGCTGTACGTAAAGTGTCAATACTGCATGTTCCATTCCGTGAGTTTCCTTCGCGAAAAAACGAAAATAGCATTGATGTTGAATTCGACAAATTTTTCGTCTCCAGAGTGCTTAGCGAATTTTTCGTATGGTTTCATGGTATTTTTACAGATTCTTCGCGATGAAAAGTTTGAGATCGTGTTTCAGTTAATCATATCTCTAACTGGCTCTGTTCGTTTCGATCGGAATGGCACTGTTCTTCAACACGTTTTTTCAGCACATAAGCTGACGGAAATGCATATTGGATAACCCCGTCCCCCCCCCAAAAAAAAAGAACATCACCTACATACTAGCATACCGTGATACACATTGCGTACACTGTTTATGAACAAAGTCGAAGAAAAAAATTTGAACATCAAAGAAAGGAGGAAACGGCAGCAGCAGTCAAGCATCGCAGCAGGATTAATGGTAATGATCAATTTTCTTCAAAGAAGAAAAGCACAAAAGGTTAATGATTATGAGCTCCTATCAGACAAAAAATTGGACGATAATTTCTCGAAATGAAAATCCAGATGTCTGAGAGATACCTACAAACATTCAAGATTTGTTTCCACTTTCTTGCCCTAGAAACAATCAAGAACAGGCCTACACCAAGGTTTTCAAAAGGTAGATGAGTTATCATCAAAACTGTTGGGTGTAGGTAAAATTCTCGTGATAACTTGTGAGCGGTTTCCCAGCCTCTAAAGAGGGCATTTTTCTTTTTCGGAAACATGAAATATTCAAAAGATTAAGATTTGCTTCTTTTCTTAACTCATTTTAGTTCGATGTTTGTTAAGCGAATAGCAGAGTGTTCATGTACAAACATGGCTCTCGAAAGCAAAATCATAAGTTTTGTAAGAATAGGTATAATCCTGGAACTGGAACATCGCCTGCTTAGTTTAGAAGAAGTTAAAGGCAGTGTTCACGATAAGTTTCAATTCCGATATCTCCACGGTTTACGGAAGGTCTGGTGCCCTATACAGCAAGGCATGCTTGAAAAGGACCCAAAAGACGCGTTTTTGAGCCAAAATAGGCCCTTCCTTGTTTACGTTGACTTTTGAGCCTGGAGGAATTGACAGCTATGAAGGATGATAGCATTCAATGCAATCAAGCTGTCAGATCACTTGTCAGCAATTACTTGACTTGATCATCCCTGTAATCTGAGTCTTCATTTGTTAATTCCGAGGGGCGGATCTGGGGCACCAAAACGCTTGTTTGCAGCCGTTATTCTGCCGCTCCTGGCTCGTTTTCTACCGTTCTTTCGACACTGGGAGCCTGGGATTCTTCTCGCTTATCATTCCACTGTATAAAGTCAACGAGGATCATCATCATGAACGCTGCCTCTAAAGGCAGTGTTCACGATGAATATCGCCCTCGAGTTCGACGCAAAAATGAGATTGTTTGGTCGTAAGGTAACTAATAGTGAAGAAACAGGGAAGAAAAACGTCTAGAATAAGTCAAACTAGCGGTTTCTAAATTCAGGGCGTGGACGAGAATTATGGGCCTTGCTGATTTCGGCAAGCGCGCGCTAATCGCGAAGTCTGCGCGAATCGATAATGCTAGCTGCGGCAGAGTTGCTTGGCAATTTGCCATCGAAACGTGTGCGGCGCCACAAGCTCGGCGGTTTGGGAGGGGGGCGGACCGGGATAGGTAGGCGCACCGGGAGAGCTTTCAAAGCCGTTCGTATCTATTTCTAGCCAGTTTTCGTTGCATTCTTCGACCCTATCCTCTACAGCACCTGCCAACCTAGTGTTTCACACCGAGACCTCGAGAACGAGATTTATCGTGAACACTGCCTTTAAGTATAGCACGGGAGCAAAAAGTATAATTCTCAACGTCAAGCATCACTCTGACTAGTTCTAGAGTAATCTGCGGACTTTTCGAAAAAAAAAAAACAGAAAACATGAACTTCTTTGAAAATTCGGAAATTTGTTCTTGTGCAACTGCTGAAAACGTGTAAGCAGAGATAGCCGTGCATAGTTTGCAATAAACTTATCAGAATGGGATGGACTGCAGACCTAAAGGGAATGATTTCGATGGAATAGATTGCTGTTCACTGTTTCATTGATCTCACACCCTTGTTAAAACGGAGAATGCCGCCTGCAACATGGTCGCACGGTTCAGTTGCTGTGAGCGCTGTCGATGAGACCAGCATGCGTGGTTCGACTCGTTCACATAGCTGATTTTTGCAAATAAAATCATCATGTAGAAAAGGGTCGCTCCGGGTTGGCGACAATAGGTGGCATCTGGGCACGATGTACCTCAGGTCGGTTGCCATCTTAATGTGGTGGTGGCGGAGGGATTGTTACGGGCCCTGCGTTGCGTCTTAAAGGCTCGTTAGAAGTAAAATTTCCGCTTTTGAGCGACGCCTTTTTCAAAGCTTAATAGCGTATTGTAATCATAATTGAATTTCTGAAAAAAAAATTGAACTCTTCGGCGAGAACAGGAAAATTCTCTTATGATCTGCCACAAACGATAAGCGCCGCTGCCCGTGATCACCTCCACCTGTCTCCACAGAGACTCCTTTCTGGAATACAGGCTGTACGTGTAAAAGAACGCCAACCTCATTTTCATTGTTGTTGTGGTGGCAAACACAACGAAGAAGTGAAATCAAGAGAAAAAGCTTCACGAAAACATTCATTCTCAAAGAAGACCTACATATTTTCAAAAAAATCCCCAAAAGGTGTTTAGATTCCTGCCACGACTATTTCGTGTTATTATTTTGTGGGGACGAAATTCCAAGATCCTAAACTTCTTGAATGGTCTTAGCCAAGCTCAGAATCTTTTTTGAACACAAGAGGTCGGATTTAAATTTTAGCGTCCCATAATACCCTCAATAATCCTTGACTAGATCCACTGTCATAGACTGTGTGACACTATTTTATACGGTTTTCGGGCCCAAAAACTCGGTAACGGAAGCGGAACGGAACAGCCCAAAAACACCGGAAGTACGGAAACGGAAGCGGAGCAGTTCTGCGCAGCCCTGGTCGGCACAGACATAGCTGATATTTTTCCTTCCTTGTGTGCGCTGGCGTAAACACGGTGCACATGTAGCATACGTGCACCGAGTTTGCGCGAGTTTGGGGAACAGAAGGTATCAGAGCGATCTGTGCCAACTGTATGCTCCTCTTGAGCCTCCTTAACTTAAATGTCCGTTTTCTGATGATGTTCTAAAAGAGTTGTCTTGGTCTTGCATTCATCCGTTTCCGTATGAAATCGGCCGATTACCAGAGTGTTCTTCTTGCAACACTTGATCCTAGTTCAAGCCGACCCCCTCCGCTCAAACAATGTGATTAGGCAGAATAATGCCGCTATTCACGTAAGTCGTTCAACTATCAAAGATTTTTTCATGAATTTATTTGGCTCTTTCAGGCTCTGAAGAAGGCGAAGCCGCCGAAACGTCAGCCGAATAAAGCCTCATACTACCTCGTGCAAGCTTCAATCAAAGTTCTCAATATTGCTACGATGCCGAGGTTTATCGAGAGTCGAACATGGTATCAAAGATTTCATTCAGAGTTTTGAAAATTCCTCAATTAGCGGGTGCGCTCATTCGACTCTGACCCGATATAGAAAACCTTTGAGGGATTCTTGTAAAGAAAGTCTATGGCGATGGCAAGCAATAAACAGCTCACATGGCTGAAAATGGTAATCTCGAGTGTTTTAAACGATTTTAAACGTTGTTGCATTTATTTTGTTGTGCGACGCACAGGTTGTACATCTGCGAAATTCTCATGATTTCCACGCGTGCTAGTGCGGAGCAGAGGTTAGGGACAGCGAGAGAGCATATGACAGACGGAAGGACCAGTCTCGCGCAGCCGTTTACGCTATGATTGATGAGAATAACGATTTTTTTTATTTCACAGATTTACTTACTAGGTAACATCGCAGGGCCATCCCCACCATTTAAAGGCAGTGTTCACGAAGGAAAAGTTGCACGTTTTTGGCTGAAGCGTAAGTTTTGGGTCCCTTCAAGAAGATTAAGAACGGAAGTGCGACGAAAACGGCCGGTAAGTGGGTGAAAATCTCGTGGGCCGGCCAAACCCTTGGGCCACTCCGCCCACGTCTTATAGCAGTTGCCCTGAATTCGTGGTTAGATGAGCGACGGTCTCCGATCAAAAGCCCCGTTTTCTTCCTCATTCTCAACTTCTCCCTTTACTCAGGTCAGCTCGCACTCATCGGCTGCGAAAAGCGGGAGTTACAAGACTCGGACAACTCGTCCCCAATGCTTCCCTTGCTGAATTTCGAGGTGCCATAACTCCGTTTCCAGGGGGTCTTGTACGATTCCAGGGACATCATTGGAATCAGCATTGGACCGTTTTCTAGATAGGCGGAAGAAGAGCGAAACGACTCTTATCGTGAACACGGCCTTCAAAAGCTGATGTTTTCTGGTCAACTCTGGCTCGCTGACTCCGAATCGCCCGGAGCCAAGCGTTTTGCGATCAACTGGTGTGAACATAATTTTTGGGGTAACTGAATAAATTTTTCGGATTCGGCTCAAAACTTTCATCTGGGGATAACTCAGGGCGCTGAGCGCGAATCTGGGGTCCATTTGTCGTTAGACTTAGGGTTATTGTAGCTTGCGGCAGACATATTGCATTTTAATGGGCGTTACTACCTTCATGTTTTGAAAATCAAGAAATTGACCTCAAATTCATGTTCGGCGTCCCAAATAGCACCCACAGAGAAATTTTGAGCAAAATCTGAGACCTTGACTAAGCTACCGTATACCCATCGTTACCTACCACAACCTATGAGAAATCGATAAACAGATTGCAGATTCGTGTTTAGCACTGCAAACAACCTCTAGAGAAACATTTTGAGCCATATCTATCGCAGCACCCGGAAATCGGCAAAAGTCGCGATTTGAAATCAAATTTTTCCCTGATGGGAAGCTTGGAACGAGTAAAGTCGAAAACTTCGAGAATTCGACAACTGAACTCCAGATTCGTGATCAGGGGCCAAAATAACCCATTTGGAAAGATTTTGAGTGAAATCTGAAACATTTTTCTTGAACCGCTACCAGAGCCCTTTAATGGGTATAAATAAAAGCCCAACAGAAAATCCGTGCAGGTCCAAAACCTTCTCAGTCTGTGCATAGTTCGGAAAATGTGCCTTCACCCACAAATTGCTCAGTGGGGTAGGTTTGGGCGCTGAATATAATTGTGAGGTCCGTTTCTCGATTTCCAAAACACTGCGCTTTTTTGATAGAAAAAAAGACGCTTGAAGGCAGTGTTCACGATAAGAATCGTTTTTCTGCTTTTCCCCCATCTTGAAGGCGGTCCCATGCTGATTCCAATGATGCTTTTCCAATCGTACAAGACCTTCTGGGAACGGAGTTATGGTCCCTCAAAGATTGAGTTAAGGAAACATTGTGGACGAGTTGTCCGAGGCTTGTAACTTCCGTCTTTTGCAGCCGATGTATGCGAGCCGACCTGAGTAAAGAGGAGGTAATAAAGGGAAGAGGGGCTTTTGATCGGAAACCATCGCTCATCTCACGATCTCGAGCATTCATTTGTTCACGTCGGTGGGCGTGGAAAGTGCATCTGGGGGTGACGAGCTGACGGGTGTCCAACTTTGGGCCGTAGGGGACCGTTCCAAGCTCATTTTTCTTTGTTTTTTCAACGTTAGGATTGCGCTAGGCCCCGCAGCTGCCGATCTCCACCAAAAAATCAGACATGGTTTTTATCGTGGACACTGCCATTGAAGGCAGTGTTCACGATAAAAAATGTGTATCAGTTTCCACTAGGAATGGGTAGTGGAGGGGCACAATGTAACGTTAACGTCGAAAGAACGCATAAAAACGAGCCAGGAAAAGCTCCAAAAGAGCCTGAAGTTGCCATTTCGAGCGCAAGGTAAACCTCAAAAGCGCATCACACGCCCACCGACGTAAACAAATGAATGCTCAAGATCGTGAGATGAGCGATGATTTCCAATCATTAGCCCCGTTCTTTCCTTCATTCTCAACTTCTCTCTTTACTCAGGTCAGCTCGCATAGATCGGCTGCAAAAGACGCAAGTTACAAGCCTCGGACAACTCGTCCACCATTTTCCCTAGCTCAATTTTTGAGGGGCCATAACTCCATTCCCAGGTCTTGTACGATTGCAAAAGCATCATTGGAATCAGCGTGGGGCCGTTTTCAAGATAGGCGGACAAACAGAAAAACAATTTTCATCGTGAACACTGCCTTTAACGAAAAATAAGTGGCTTCTAGCCTTTCATAACTCATGGATACCCAGCTTATTGTTGTGAAAAATAAGAAACCTACTCAGAATTCAAGCTCAGTACGTCAAATAATCCTTCATAGAACCCTTTAGCCAAATTCGTCCGAGAACTACAAACGTCACGTTCAGCTCAGCTCCCGGAAATACGAGCTTTGACAGGCCATAACTTTTTTCGCAGATGTCCGCAGCAAAATACAAGATAAGATTCGAAGATAGCGTACCAGAGTTGACTAGAAAACATTTATCAGCTTTCTGATCCGGGGGCACACCATGCGAGGTTCCCTGGTTAGTAAGATCTGCGAGGTTTTTGAAGAACATGATGGGTATTGAGTATTGATTATTGCCTAATCGTTGTAGTATACTACGATTAGGCAACAATAAATCACGTAATTGCAAAAAAAATATTCTCATAAAAGTGGAGCTATCGCTATGCTACGGAATGCAGTTGCGTTGTTGTACGAAAAAATTTTCAGCAAAGTTTTAAAAATGGATCGATATGCTTTACTGGGACTTTCCTGCACGCTGAAATTAGAGAAGACAGTGGTGATGGCAAAATTCATCCTATGTCTTTACATTTTCAGATTTATGTCAAATATTAAGCTGTTCGAATAAATCGAAATTCTCATACATAATTTCACGAATATCGGACTTTTCGAATTTTTCGAACAGTCGTATTTTGAATAATCGACTTTTTGAAATGATCGTTGTAAACCGTCTAGTCGAATAAATATGCGAATCTCTCGAGTTGGTCAATGTGTAATCCACATCTGTACCGCGAAGGCGACAAAAATGGAGGTAGACCTATAATTAAGATACGCACTGAACCCATCAGACTGCTAGCGTTGACCAATATGAGTCATGAGTCTGTTTTCACTCCCCAGTGCGTAGGTTTCTGCGATTTCGATTCTCGCAATTTCCCTTCCTTCCTTGTCCCCATGGTGAGAGCTCCTCTGCTTCTTTCACATTAAAGGACATAATAAATTTCTGAGGCAAAATATTCCCACGAACTCATATATTCCTTGTTTAGTGAATACTACCCTCTTCTCGAGGTGCACTTAAGATACCTGATCATCAAGTCCTATGGACTCTCTATAAGAAGCACTGAAAAGAAATGAAAGGCGCAGTTCAGAAAGATCAAAGTGTGATGGAGTTTGAATCCATTGGAGTGTTTTGGCACATTTTGCAGCACATTATGGTCTGTAAAAAAGTGCATTAAAGGCACTGTTCACGATAAACTTCATCCTCGAATTGTCCATGGCAAACGCTTCTCGTGGCTCTCTGAAGCAGAAAAGCGTCGAAAAAACGGGACGAAAAGCTACCCAGGAGCCGCAAAATGGCTTAGAAAAGTGGGCAAACCCGCCGCTTTGGGCAAAACCGGCCCATTTCCGCCCCTCGACGTGAACAATGGAACACTCGAGATCGTGAAAAGAGCGATGGTTTCCCATCAAAGCCCCGTTCTTCCCTTACTTCTCAACTTCTCTCTTTACTCAGATCAGCTCGCATACATTGGCTGCAAAAGACGGAAGTCACAAGCCTCGGACAACTCGTCCACCATGCTTCCCTAGCTCAATTTTCGAGGTACCATAACTCCGTACCCAGAAGGTCTTGTACGATTCCAGAGACATCATTGGAATCAGAACGGAACCGTTATCAAGATAGGCGAAGAAACAAAAAAGGGATTTTCATCGTGAACACTGCCTTTAAAGCCACAGTCCAAGCTCGGGGATAATTTTTGATATTATACTCCAGCTGCCATGTTAAGCAACGCTGTCAAGCGCGAAATCTCAATTCGCTCAAATAAGCGAGAAAAAGCGAGGGAAAAGTCGGCCACGCCCCCTTGAAAGAAAAAATGGGTGACGCCCACCGACAAGCTATCGATCTCAACAGGGAAGAGAAGCGCGATTGATTTTATTCAGAATCTATGTTCTTCCACTTGTTTTCGGTCTTACTTCTTATTGTGGCCTGTTTCCGAACGATGGCTGCGAATAGCGAGAAAAAACAGGCTCGAGACAACTCGTCTGCGAACTTGACGCCGTTCCAATTTGTAATCTTGGAGGAGCCATAACTCCGTTCGTAGTGCGTTCTGAGCGATTATGGACGCATCGTTGCGATCAGCGTGAAATCGTCTCCAAGATAAACAGGAAAAGAAAAATTCGTTTCTGAGATTGGACTGTGTCTTTAAGTTGGGCACACAGTAGCTACTAACCGCAGAAGTTATCCCCATCTCAGGATTTGCTTTCGAAAATATCTGGAGAAACATGGACCTACCTCATCAGATGTGTGAGTTTTCTCGGTAGACGAGTGGAGTCTGAAAGAGGGAATGTCCTCACCTTTACGTCGAGCCCGCCCATGTTCCGCCCTCCGTCCATGGTTGGCATTTAGTTATTGTGACTAACATCGAAGAAAAACAGTGGTATGGAGACCAATTCACCAGTGTCATTGTCATTATCGAAGGGAAATGGGGCCACTTAGCACTTTGTAACTAGATCTATATTCATTGCTTAAATTAGATTTGAATTAGACCTTGCATGGTTTCACGAGAATTCAAAAAACATGTTTTAGGTAGTAAGCTGGCGTACCCTTCCATAATTCATCGAAAATCGGTGAATAGACTTTGGATGTGGATTGTGCACTCTAAATAACCCCCACAGAGATTCCATCGAGCTCAAACTCTTTTGGCAACACGAAAATCACTAAAATCGCGTTTGACCCCGGAAATAACCACTAAGATGGAAGATTGGAACCAAATCTGGTGAAATCTTCAGAATATGAACAATTGGTGGGCTTCAGATTGGTGATAAGCGCCCCCGAATAACTTGCGTAAGGAAATTAAGATCAGAACCGGAAGGTTTTTCCAAAACACTCGAACAAGGGGTGTACAAATAGCGTTCATCATGCCTTGAATGGTTGATTAACATGTGAATCTCGCTAAGAGTCCTTGATTCCACCGAGATATGAGCTTGAACCTTTAGGTTGCAAATTTTATTTCCACCCACCGAAGTTTCCCGAAAAACTTGAAAAGCATACTGTTCATGTTCAGCGTCGAAGTTCGGACGAGGGTTGGACAGAAAAAAGTTTTCGACCTCTAGGTTGCTAAGGGCTCGGTCCCTTTCCATTACCCCCTTCCCATGGTTCGAGAGGTCTCACGGAAAATCTCAAGTGAGCTTTGTCAAGAGTTAACTGAGACGCTGAACACGAATATGGTGTCTATTTTCAGTTTTACAGAATATATAGGTAGATTAGCTAAATCACATTAGAGCTCATACACCGATGAAACTGAAAACGGACCCCTAGTGTTCATTTTCTATGCTTCAAGTAACTACTCGTAGATGATGTTTGGGCTGAATAGATTCGACCTTGAGGGTAACAGGGGGGGGGGGGTTATGGAACACATTTGATGCCCAAATAGCGTATCGTAATTCACTGCGATGTTGATGCCATCGAAAATCCTTGCTGGGGAAGAAAACTTTGAATTTCGTGTACCCGTGTCTACTTTGCTTTCGCGAAATGATAAAAGATGTTTGTGATACGTATAATCCTTGATCAATCATGAAAGTTCCGTGAATATTCACAGCAATTTTCCATATTTTCAGAAAAATGCTGCGTGGGCGGAAAGTCTCATTTGTGCTGACTTCACCCTACTAGTCAGCAGCTGATATCGCATCAGTACTACTCCCGTTGATATGATTGGAGTGTCAGTGAAGCTCGTATGGCAACGGGAAACTGCAGGCATATACCGCAGCCATTCACTGATAAGTCAGGAATCACTCAGAAGCATAAAAACAAGTTACATGTAGCAAAAAAGGCTAAAAACAAGATGCGTGTAACATATCTAAGCCTATACAAGTTACTTGCGACCTATCACGAGCCATTCAAGTCACATGTAACATATCAACGGTAGAGCGCTCCCGATATGTTTCATGTGACTTACTTGTCCAAGATAAATCGCAAGTAACTTAAAGGCAGTGTTCACGATAAAAAATGTATTTCAGTTTCCACTAGGATTGGATAGTGGAGGGACACTCTGTAACGTTAACGTCGAAAGAACGCATGGAAACGAGCTAGGAAACGCTCCAAAAGAGCCCGAAGTTGCCACTCTGAGCGCAAGGCAAACCTCAACAACACACGCCTACCGACGGGAACAAATGAATGCTCGAGATCGTGAGATAAGCGATGATTTCTAATCATTAGCCCCTTTCTTCCCTTCATTCTCAGCTTCTCTCTTTACTCAGGTCAGCTCGCATAGATCGGCTGCAAAAGACGGAAGTTACAAGCCTCGGACAACTCGTCCACCATGTTTCATTAGCTCAATCTTTGAGGGACCATAACTCCGTTCCCAGAAGGTCTTGTACGATTTTAGAGACATCGCTGGAATCAGCATCTGGCCGTTTTCAAGATAGGCGGAAAAACAGAAAAATGATTTTCATAGTGAACACTGCCTTTATATCGGCCAAGAAGGCATTTCCTAGGGAAGTATGCGACGTACTCCTGAGATCATCCTTAGAACAGGCTTCGCTGTCGACTTAATTAATCAATTTTGAGGTATTGAGCTCTGCTATTGCGGAAAAGGACCCGCAGAGCGTTTTCCGCCTTGTGCCTCGTGCGGACGCGCTGTCTGCGTCGCGTGTCGTATGCGTTGCGAGATGGCCACCCACGGTCAATATGTAAGTGTAAGTCACATGCAACGTAAATGTAACTTACATGTAATATAAATTTTAGTTACATGTGATAGAAATGTACATATGTTGCATGCAATATAAATGTAAGTTACTTGCGACATTCAAGTAACTTACATTTAAATTACAAGTAACTTGTTTTGATTTTTTGAGCGTGTGCCGGCGCAGCCGGACTCCAGTGGCAGGGGACGGCAGTAGCACGTAAGCTGCCGCTGAATATATGATGATTCGCTCGATAGTATTTTCTGCACCATTCAGGGCGTAGTCTAATATTCGGACTCCTTTCTTTGCACTTTTTGTGCGCAATCCTCATCTTGACCCTACTTTTTATCATTACGGCAATCAATAAAAGCTCAATTGCTGAAGAAGCAACTATCGTCGATCACTGCTCGAGAGATCGCAGCGTCGAACACATGGGACACGCACGCAAGCGAGGAGTTAGTGACAGGATCATTCCCTCATCGCTTGCGTGCGTGCCACGTGTGTTCGACGCGGCGATCTCTTCACCAGTGATCGATCATACACTGGCTTCGAACGATCCGAATGTAACACTACGCCGGAATTTCAATCCCGTTTGGTGAGCAGTTACCGATTGAAAAAACAGAGACTTACTCCTCGACTCAATAATTTGTGATTTCGATAATGATAACTACTCTGGAGCTCCCACATTTTTTGAACGGCTTTCTTGTTACACGTTTCACTCAGCTCCTCGTATACTAATGGACGCCATAAATTCTGAGAACCAGGATTTGATGACATAAACGACGATCATTTCTCGAGAATGTTTTATTATATTCTCCTAGTCATAGCAGCTACCTCTCGTGGTTACCACGAGACTCAGGAATGGCTAATGGCTTTGTCATCATTTCGAGCGCCTCGTGGCACTTGAATTACGAGGGGATGGAGATGGGCACGTTAGTCTTGGAATAGTGAACGGAAAGTTAGGATAAAAAATGGGTAGGCGTATGTAAAAGAAACGTGTAGAACGACCTGGAAGGTTTGTAAAAGATTAAGAGGCTGCTGCTGGAAATTGTGTAAGACTGAGATCGTACTTCCCGCGATCAGATTCAGAGACTAAGCAATTCACTGATATTGATTTTCGGTCGACTATGGATGAAACCATAGCGTCGTGTCGCTCGTAGCTGGAAGTATGATCCTGCACTAAGCAACACAGCGACACAATACTAACGAAACACATCATGATAAGAAATAGGCGAGCGTTGCTACCTCAAACTAATCCGAACATGAGCCAACACAATCCTAACAAAAGATCGGCGTGCCTTCACCTAACATCAACCTGTTCCCGCTCTAAATACTCACACTCGAACATCAGCGAATCCGCATCGGCGTTCATAATGTCGGGAGCCTCACCGCCAGAAGTCGAGTACTTTCAAGCCGTCTCTGAAGTCGCCGTGTTGACATTTGCCGTGTTCTGGAGAAGAGCTGAAAAGGTTCAAAATCAAAGAATTTAGGAGATGTATTCAAGCTGATCTACCATGGATCAACAGACCGAAATTAAGTCGGTGTTGTCGTACTCAGACAGAGGTGAGGTCGGCGCAATAGGGGTTGCACTCGTTTACGAAAGAGATTAGCAGGAAGAGCCAAAGAGATCAGCGGCTACTGCTAACATCAGGAGCTGCTGCCAATCAACAGCAACTCCTGCTTCTTGTGCTCGGATACAACCCCTTCGAATATCCTGGCACGCGTGTGTTCGTCAGCCCTCTCTCCTAGTGTCTGCTGACACTCTCCTTCTCTGATTTGTCTGATACGAATGAACACTGCAGCATCCTCCTGTTTGACGTTGGCGGGTATATGAGGCCTCAACGAGGGGGCAGTAGGCCGTTTCGAGAAGGTGGGGGTTTCAATTTCGAACGTTGAAGGGATCGTCCCCATGTCCCATCGCAAAGGAAGCCTCCTCGTTGTGGACTGTAGCGAAAACGATGTCCTCGTTGCGGACTGTGACAAGGTTGGCCTTGCTGCTGGCAGTGACAAGGATCATACCCAACACCGCTGATGAGGGTATGAAGTAGTCCAAAATCTTCTTCCGTTTGGGGATAAGGCTGTCGATAACGAGGGCATGAACCCTAGCATGCGTTTGCAGCATATGCTGCCGTCAGCAGCAGCTCCTGATCCCAAGGAGGGGTTGAACCCCAGCATACGTTAGCAGCATAGCAGCTCCTGCTGAGTAGTATCCGATGTTTACCCAGTGATACAACCCATATTAGGCTCCGTCATACGTGGCGAGAGCGTGCGATTACGCAAAATCGATGGTCATCGTGGACCCACGTTTCGCTAGCCGCTCACAGGCGCTCCTTCTCGCGCACCCTCGCCCGCTCGCTCTCGCGCGCTTGCGCCAGCACCACGAAGCAAGCAGCAAGTTTCAAGATGCAGCTTTGTCACTAAAGCAGGTGGCATTAGACCTGCATCAAAACTACTGCCCTTGTTTTCCATAATCCCACCACGGAAGTCGAAAGCCGTGGGAAATCATCAGCCGTTGCGCCGACTCGAGCGATTGATCACCCGATCAAATGTTTTCAATCGAATCAGCACGAGGTATGGGGTTTTCGCCTGTGTTATATTGTGGGCACGGGCTGCTCCAGCGTTGAGGAGCGTCGAGAGGCGCGCAACTACGGGAACGCCCGCTCTCGCGACGTATGGACGCTGCCTTAAGGGGTCTGCAGAGTTGCACCGACCGGCGACTGGTCGCCGAGCGTCAGCCTTGACGCGGCGACAAAAATGTTTACGAACATTCTCGTCGCGGCGTTGGTTGCTGCTCGCTGGCAGTGACGCACGGCCGTCGCGGCGTCGAAACGCTCTGCGCTACCCCCTCGTCGCCATTTACGCCGCGTCGGTCGCTCTCGTCGTTGAATGTAATCAATACTGCATCAGCCATCTTTATTCTTCGCTGCGAGAAACGCCGCAACTTGAACTCTGCAGGCCCCTTTATGCCGACGTACCATCCCACGACTGTCTGAGTCTTTGCTGTAGACCACGCCTCTAACCGTTTTTATGCCTATCTAAGAAGACACAGGAGCGACTTCAATGCGAGTGGTTTGAGCTTATGGGCCCCAATCATTATGCTACATAAGATGAAGCAAAGCTGCCTTCTGGCAGGACCTGGATAAATATGTTCAATCTATCAAATACGGCGAAATGCTGTCGATGGGAGGTGACCTCACCGGCTATGTGATCCACGAATGAGACAGATACGATGAGCTCCATGGAAGGCACGGATTCGGTGTCCGCAACTAAGAGGGTCGAACAATATTACAGCGGCGACCGTCTTGTGAATACACAGTTCCGTAAACGGAGTTCACACCTCACTTACTGTAGTGGTGACCGATGAACACAGATTGTTAACTGGTTGCTACGCCGCCGCAAATTTCTGATAGACTCCAAGTGGTCATACCTAAGGCAGGATCTGG
Organism: Aplectana chamaeleonis; assembly: GCA_029168955.1. Taxonomy (NCBI): domain Eukaryota; kingdom Metazoa; phylum Nematoda; class Chromadorea; order Rhabditida; family Cosmocercidae; genus Aplectana; species Aplectana chamaeleonis. Next base: position 75,355 of record JAPDOI010001295.1, on the reverse strand, counting down.
ATCAAGAACATTATCAAAAACGTAGGGTTATGAGGTTAGATGGGGTTAAAGATGAGAATCCGCCACCAGTTCTCACCAGTTATCTACCACAAGAATGTTAATGCGACCAGGAAAAAAAGTGAAATTAAAGTTCAATTCCCAAAAGTTTAGCTTCCTGGCAAAAGTAATGATTTGGCAATGTTATAACTACAAGAAATATAGAAGTTGACAAAATACAATTTAAAAAAAAACAACTCGAAATATGTTTGAAAATGATTTTACTACAAATAACTAAAAGTATTGAAGAACTGGGAAAGGAAGTGAAATGACTAAAATTGGATTTGGCGGTCATTCATAGGCGAACTTTTGATAAGTAGTGACTTACGAGGGATTACATTTTACAAGATTCTCCGTTAGACCTATCAAAGCGAAATCAAGCGCGCATTGGATTTGAGTGTTACGTTACATAGCTCGACCCATGCTGATTTCCGTATTACAGCTTCAATGAAATGTTTCCGTTGCGCGCTTGATTTAGCTTTGATAAGTTTAACGGAGAACCTTGTATAATGCAATTCCTCGTCAGTCACTACTTATCAAAAGTTGGCCTATGAATCACCGCCAAATCCAGTTTTGGTCATTTCACTACAATTCCCAGTTCTTCATTACTTCTGGTTATTTTGTGCCAAATCATTTTCAAACATTTTTCGAGTTGTTTTTTTTTATTTTATTCCGTCAACTTCTATATTTCTTGTAGTTATAACATTGCCAAATCATTCACTTTTGCCAGGAAGCTAAACTTTTGAAATTGCATATATTTTTCCCAAAGGTTACCTTCCTGACCTGATTTTTGCTTAGCGATTCCTATTCTGGAAAGGCGAAACCTTTTATGAAAGCTTTTGCCTGCGGTAAATAATTACATCATTACCGATCGGTGTGGTCGGACGACTATAACTCCTAAAATTGTGGCCCGCAGACATAAAAAAGACCCTTTCTTTCTTCCTGAGACCCCGTACACGTTTTACGGCATCGTGCGCACTTCCAGTGGGGTCCCGTACACTTTTTGCGGCGTCATGCGCTTTCCCACTGGGGTCGCGCACACTTTCTTTGGCGTCCTTTCAGGGATGTGCGGTAAACAATTTTGAGATTTCGGCAAACGGCAATCGGTAAGAAATTCCTAAAAACGGGCGGCAAACGGCAATCGGCAAACGGCAAAAACCTCATCCCTTAAAATGACCCAAAAGTTATTCACATGTGCCGCTCTACTTTTTCCCCTTGTTTCGAATACTTCTGTCAACAATTGCAATTCAAGGGAGTAATTCCATTTCAAGGCATCAGATGAACAAAAACAACACATGTGGAACCTCATAGAATCAAAGACTTCGCCGTTGCGTCTCCGCGAGGGAGCGGCTTCGGCTCGCACAGGCACGGGAGGGGCGCTCTCGCGGGGTCGCAGGGGGGGTGCCGTGGCGGCTTCGCGATAGTGCCGCGACAGCTCCGCGATAGTGCCGCTGCGGCTCCGCGATCGGTAGCTTAAAAAATAGGGCCGGCTGCGAGTAAGTCATACGAATTGAGTCATAATACAACTGTGTGGACCTATGAACAAAAATACACACCTGCGCAGCTTACGTCCTCAGTCTGATAGGAACAGAAGGTATCCCCGTTATTGTGACCTGGGAGATGCAGGATCTACCTCAAATATGGGCTGTTGAACCAGCAACATTCTTGTTCTACCACACATAACAGTGAAGTGTAGTCGACGCGGGGTCACTGATGCATCTTCTAGTTCGTGCTGTTCCCACACGGAACTGCCGCCGTACTGTCGCGACTAGGTCGCGGCGTTGTCGAACCTCAAAGCACTGCAACAGAATCTCCATGGGACGGTGTTCATTACGGAGCTGCACAGGTACTACCCTGGAACTATCGCGGCACAGTCGAATGTCGCGGTGTTCCCTGACACTGTCGCTGCGTACTTCCTCAGAGTCCCTGCTCACGTGTGTCGCACAAGTGCTTCTGTATGGCACAAGTGCTTTCTCTTTTTTAGCTATACCAGACTCTGTCGAAACTCTGGAACAGAAGCTAAAGCACCACATTGGAGTCGGACTATCTACAATCAACTTAACGCGAGCCGACAGAGAAAATGGAAATAGTATATGAATAAAGAAAAAGATGGATAGCTCTCGAAAAAAGTCCTACGGAGGACTTTTTCGAAAGCTATACATCTTTTTCCTCGTTCACACACTATTCCCAATTTCTCTGTCAGCTCGCGTTTAACTGTAGTTTACCGCGACCTTACCGCGAGTTAACTTGCTTTTTGAAACCCATTTACTACCACCCCAGTCGAGTCAAAACCCCTTATAGCGGTTCACAAACAACGGATATTCGGATAACGCTTACAATTAGTGCCTAAATGGCCGCGAGCATAGGCGGCGCTCCCTTCAATGTTTTGCAGAGTTTTGCCGGAAAAATAACAAAATTTCCGACAAACGACAAACGGCAAAAAAGTCCCAAAAACGGCCGGCAAACGACAAACGGCAATTGCCGCACATCTCTGGTCCTGTGCACTCCCAGTGTTGGGCGCACACTTTCTGCGACGTTCGGCTCACTCTCATTCGGGTCTCGCACACTTTCTACGGCGTCCGGCGCACTCTCATTCCGGTCCCACACACTTTCTGCGGCGTCCTACACACTCCCACTGTGGAAACGCGCACTTTCTGCTGCGCCCTGCGTACTCCTCAAATCCTATTCACTCCAACCGTCTCAAAGAGGAAACAATCCTGGGCAGAAGCCTATCATTAGCTGTGTTGATTTTCATTAGTTCATTTTTTAAAGTTCAGTGAGCGTCGGATGGTTTACAATAACACGTTTACATGTTTTTTCCCGTCTTGGGCCTCAATTTTGAGGTTCCGCTAAAATTGAGCTTTCAGCTCCAACATTGAATAGGAGCTAGCTGCATCCATTTCCAGCCTCCTGACAAAAAATTTACTTCCCAGCTAAATTTTGAGTGTTGCATCAAGATCGTGAATGCCGTCTGAAAAAAAGGAGATTAACAGTTTTTCGACCAAAATCACGTGGTTTTCGCCATTTTTCTCGAGCGCCAGGAAACCATTCCAGACCATCTTTGGGTGTATAGCCCAACTTTTTACGCTCTTTCCAATGGAAAAAAACCGCATTTCCACAGTCACTCCGAACGCCGGTTTCGTAATCGCAGAGTTGCGCGTGGGCGAGTTAAAGCCAAATCTGGTGCGCGCTTCGCGCGCACCACAGTTTTGCAGTGTGTTCAGGCTGACTTTCTTTTACAAATGAAGGTTTTTCCTGAGCCCTTCCGACCTTTTCGTTCATTAGAGGGGTCAAAGCTACCCAAAAACATGAAACAATAATATGCGGTTTTCTGCGCGTACGATGCCTTTAAAAGTAACTGACCCAATAATGTTAGGTCTGGAACTGACACGAATCGCATCATGTGGTGGAAGTTAGGGGAATATGAGAGCTGTCTTGTCGAGCCTCTGGTGTCACCTTACAAGCAACGCTGACCTAGCCATTGAAGAAGATTGGAGTCGAATGTTGATGAAGATTTCAGCTGATTTGCATCCCAGGGAGCCCAACTCCCGGCGAGGTCAAAGTCGATTCCCTTTGATTGTGGTAGTATAATGTTCAAGCGAAAATCCGGGAGAAAAGTCTGGTCTCATGCTGTGTATGAGAACTCAGAGTGACCAGGACCATGCAACCTACTTGACAGCAGAAACGAGACGCTAAAATGGCTGTATCTGAGGCAAAGTGTAATCACTGCAAGGATCTCTACTACAAGCAAGATACCCGGGAAGGGGAGAAATTTATATGTCGGTTGGCAAAGGCATCCAGTGTGTGAGTACCGTGCAAGGATCTGCCATTCCTATTACAGCAGATGAAGTCAGCAAAGTTGTCTCTAAAATGAAGCTGAACAGAGCTGCTGGTTCGAATGGTCTGCTTGCTGAGGTTTGAAAATTTTGGACGATCACGGCTCTGAATGGCTTGCCTAACAGTTCAATCGAGTTATCGCTTGAAGGCAGCATAGACGCTCGTAAACGTGGTTGAGATAACTATGGAAGTAGAATGGTATGGCTCAGATTACAACACCTACGTATTTCAAAGGCATCGTACGCGCAGAAAACCGTATATTTTTTCTTCATGTTTTTGTGTAGCTTGACCTCTCTAGTGAACGAAAATGTCGAAGGGGCCCATGAAAAACCTACATTTGTAAAGAGAAGTCAATTGGAACACATTGTAAATACGAATTTGAATCTCGCGCCAGAATCCTTTTAGAAGTTTTTCTGCTTTCGAAGGCCTCGTCACTGTCATTTTCGGAGTTTTTCTGCATATGGAGTTCGTGCCGTAACTATTTTTCATGTTGTCTTACGGTCGCACTAGGAAAAAGGAAAATTCTTTCTAGGAAAAAGTGCTAGATGACTGGTGAGAATTGGTGGCGGATCTTCCTCTTTGACTCCTTCCAACCTCAGTGCCCAACGTTTTTGACGCGTCAAAGTTCACCAGTGTGGTCTACCGGGCTCAGTCACGAATCTGAGCCAGAAAAATGAAAATTGATTTTCAGTGCCGCTACACGATTAAGAAGTTGGCCCCGCCCCTGTATCTGCCCGCCACCTGTATTTGCTGTTCCCTCCAAAACAGGGGTGCTAGGTCATTCCATCGTCGGCGACGTTTTTGGGTTGTACAATAAGTACAATAAGTAAACCACATACAAAGACGACGGTGGGGATGGCCCAGAATCTCTGTTAGGAAGGAGAACAGCAAATATAAGGACGGCTAAATACAGGGGCGGGACCAACTTCTTACCCGTGTAGCGGCATTTTGTGTGGTTTTTACGCTTCGAAATGCGTAGACCTCAGGAAATTCTGATGAAGTTACATGCGATTTAGTGACTCTAAACATGTTACCTGCGACTTAGTTTTGTAACAACGGGGCAAATTACTGACAATGTAGTGTATTATTAGAGCAAGTCACATGTAACTGTGACCGAAAATCTGGTCAAGTTACACGTAACATCGCTTCAAGTTACTTGTGAACTTAAAGTAAGTTTTATGAAGCCATCATGCAACTTGCGTTAAAGCCTCAGGTAACTTTTCAGAAATTCCTGAGACGTTGTGGTCTGAAACATATCATTCTATTTCCGTAGTTATCTCAACCACGTTTACGAGCGTGTACGCTGCCTTTGAGGCAGGTTTCCTAATCTCTGCCTTTAGGAGTAGATTTTAACAAAAAAAAAACCGGTTTGACATTTTTCGGAGGTGCTGTATTGCACAGTGCCGTTGCAAAATTACATGGCATACTCAGATTTCCGTGGTTCCGAACTTCGCGTTAATTAGGGCGACAAACGGTAAGTGTTAATCGATGCAGCACTCTCAAAAATCCCTGAGTACAAATCTTAATGAAATTAGATCAACTAGCAGGAAACTGGCCACAGAAATTGCCAAAATGGCGGTTGCAAAATTACATGACATAGCTGACATTCTACCTGAATTTTCGATTCTAGACCCTCTGTATCAGCTCGTTCATGGTAAGAGTTCTCAGAAACACCAAGTTAATAGTCTTTAAAGTCGACGTCACGCAAAACCACTTAGAAAACTCTGTTTCACATGTTTCAACCCAGCTTTTTGTGACCGCAACTTTCAATCTTTCGAACGGCTAGTTTAAAAGGAGCCACGCACTCGTATCTCAGACAAACTCATGGCTCGTCCGCGGCGGCAGATGAGCTTTCCGGACGGTCCGCGGCGCTTGGCGGCTGATCCGCGGCACGATTGATAGTGGGACGGTCAAACGGCCGATCCGCGGCGCTGTTTGTTCTCGAGGGGGTGGCTCCGGGGCGCACCGCCAATCCACCATCTCAATACTGATCGATGAAAAGCAGCCACATATATTTTTGAGTTGTTTTTGGATTGAACGACTTCACCACCTCATTCCCCGCAGTCTTAGACAATTTTCCAGCCGCTGACTTCGAATTTATCGTATTTGTAACTTCTTCAAACCGTTATATCTACATGCACGCTAATTATTCTTTCTAGATGCCATCGCAACAACTTCTAGGGCAGAAAAAACTCCCGATGGTAAGTAAATTTTCATTATTCTCGTTCATTTTGAGATTCTCTGATTTTGCTTTTTTTCTCATTCAAATAATTTTCATGATTGTTTGGTTTGGTAATTCTCCTCATGTTTTTTTTTTTTTCAAGAATAGTTCCGGTTCGATACCGACTTTGATCGATTTCGGCATGAAACCAGATCTACCTAGAAAACCAAACAATCATATAAATCACTGGAATGTAAGGAAGGAAAACAAAAGAGAATTACAAAAATAAACGTGAAAAATGAAAAATTACCTACCACCGTTAATTTTTCTCCCCTAGAAGTTGTTGCGGAGCCATCTGGAAGGATACAATTGGTGTGCATGTAGATATAATACTTTAATATATGAAGAAACACAGAAGGACGGGTTTGGTCACAGAAGCCAAGAAAATTGAAGAAAATGAAAAAAAACACCTACAATCAGCTTATCGGCTACGGCGCCGGAATATCGTCCGGCTCGAGCGCGTGCGGCCGCGAAGCGTCTCAATACGCAATTGCGGAGGGGAATTTGACGCAGAGGAGTGGAATTTGACGCAGAGAAGCACAGTACATGAACTCTGTTTCCATCGAGTGGGATATTCTAGTAGAGCACCACTCCCAATTAGATGGAAACAGTCAGTTCGCCCACCCCCAATCGACTCATTGGCCGTGAGACAGATTTCGGCATTGTTGCACGCTCTTCGCGCTAGCGTTCTTATCTCCTCAGAAAGCATCAGTATCACAATTTCGCAGGGTTGCTCTACCGTACGACTTATTTTCAGAGATAGAACAGCTCAATTTACATGTAGAACTGGTTTCGATGTGCATTCGGAGACTTGTTCAGTTTACAGCATATTGCAATGTATGCCCATGGTACCATGAAGAACTGATTGTGCAATAACTATGTGTTACAGGTCTTCAGTCTAAACTAATATTACAAAGTTGTTGCTTAAGAGTCATAAAATATGAGCTCTCGATTTCGAGAATTTACAGCTCATGATCATACATTAATCATTTGTTCATAATCATAATTATACATCACCGATGTCTAAAAGATTGCAATAAAATATAATATTTTCACAATACTTCAGCGATACATGTCACAGTTGTACAGCTAAACTATCGAAACCAGTTATGCATGTTAGTCAGAGCTGTTCTACTCTTGAAATTAGCTCTTACGATGGAGAAATCCTGCAAAATTGTGATATTGAGGCTTCCTGAGGAGTATGGAATGCTAGCGCGAAAAGCGTACTCAATGCCAAAATCTGTCCCACGGCCAATGAGTCGGTTGGGGTGGGCTGGATAACAATATTCAAAGAGGACTGTCACGGCGGCTCTCAGGACGGTCCACGGCGCCTGCAGGACGATCCGCGGCGCCTGCAGGACGATCCGCGGCGCTGGCAAGATGGTCCGCGGCGCATTGCCGGCGCATCCGCGGCTTCGGTGAAGAGATCGTCCGGTCGTCGGCCCGCGGACGATCCTGCAAAAGCGCCGCGGATCGTCCTTGGGCTTGTCTGAGATTGTCTGCTCCGAATGTACATTCAACGCCCAAGAATACCTCACACGTTTTCCACATGGTTGAAGCCCTGAAAACCGGCCGGCCATTCTAGCAAACTGGTATTATCGGCCTGAAACAAGCATGTATAGTCCTACTGACAAGAAGTGAAGGCGGATACGAACTATAAAGAACTGGGAATGCGTTCAAACTCATTCACTTGATCTGTGGAGTGTATGGGTCGTGTCGCAAGCACATGGCGCAGCTTGCTACACCTTCTGAAACCGGACCAACACATTACTAATTTTCCTCTAAAGTTCCTACTCGAGAATAAGTGCGGGTCTTTGTGCGGATCTTTCGAAATTCTTTTTACCTGTTTAAAGGCAGTGCTTATGAGAAGAATCGTTTTTCTGCTTTCCCGCTTATCTTGAAGACGGTCCCATGCTGATTCCAATGATGTCTTTGGGATGATACAAGACATTCTAGGAACGGGGTTATGGTCCCTAAAAAATTGAGCTAGAGAAGCGTGGTGGACAAGTTGTCCGAGGCTTGTAATTTCCGTCGGAAATAAATAGAAGAACGGGGCTATTGATCGGAAACCATCGCTCATATCACAATCTCGAGCATTCATTTGTTCACGTCTGTGGGAGTGGAAAAAGCATCTGAGGTGTGACGAGCTGACGGATGTCCAACTTTGGGGCCGTAGGGGACCGTTCCAAGCTGATTTTTCTTAGTTTTTCAACGTTAGGGTTGCGCTAGGCCCCGCAGCTGCCGATCTCCACCAAAAAAATTGACGTTTTTTGTCGTAGACACTGCCTTTAAAGCAAGTTCAATACGGAAAAGCCTGATCAATTCTATTCTATTTATTTATTTTGACTAAGCATTCTAAGCATTGGAGAGCTCTACAAAAGGACCTACACTTATTCTTGAGTAGGAACTCTGGGTAACAACATGGGTGGTAAGAATAATGTGTCGACCCGGATTCAGGTGGCGTAGCAAGCTGCGCCACGTGTTTGCGACATAACCTATGAAGCTTACAGATTATCTGAATGTGTCGGAGAATCATTTCCAATTCTTTCTAGTCTGTATCCGCCTTCACTTCTTGTCAGTGAAAAAATGCAGGCCTGCTTTCAGGCGGATCATGCCATTTTGTTATAATGGCCGGCCGGTTCGCAGGACCTCAATCCTTGTTGAAAACGTGTGAGGTATTCTTCGGCGTCGAATTTAAATCCAGAGAAGTCAATACGAGCGTGTGGCTCCGCTCAAACTAGCCGTTATAAGCAATTGGGCGTAGTTTAAAAATGGCGTGTGAATCATATTGAAGTTGTGAGAATTTAATTCCGGGGTCTCTTCTAGATTTTCATTTTTGTTACAATGGAAACCAAAACTTCCGATCTTCAGAGGAAACTCAGGAACCGCTTTAATCGTACTAAACACTGTCTGAATGAAATCAGGACACAGTTGGAAGACGTGCCTGCAAAATCCTGAGCACCCATTCCTTGAGAAATCTAAAACCAGAGGACTATAATAAAAAATGAGGTAATTTTAGTAAAAGTTGTGGTCAATCTCCACCATTCCAGAAACGAGCCTGCACCTATTTTGAACTGAAATGTGATTTCTCCCATTTTTTTGGAGCGAGTTCAGCAAATAGTACATGGATGTTCATGTACAGAAACTAAGGGTCTGAAATCATCCGTTACGCTGCCTTCGAAATCTTGGAACATTTCTAAATCGCGCTTCGAACTTACTCGGGCGTTAGCAATGACTACCGGAAGAACGTTCTGAAATGGCTTCCAAATCTTTTCGAATGAACAATGGCTTCTTAATCTTTTACAAACTTCCCACGATGTTCTAGACGTTTCTTCAACATACGTGCATGCTACCAAATTTTTATACTGATTTCCCGTGCACTAATCCAAGGCCAACGTGGCCATCTTCACCGCACCTTCCCCCCCCCCCCCTCTCGAAATTTAAAGGCACTGTTCGCGATAAAAACCGCTTTTCTGTTTTTCTGCCTATCTTGAAACCGGTCCCACCCTGATTCCAATGATGCTTCTGGAATCGTACAAGACCTTCTGGGAATGAAGTTATTGTCCCTCAAAAATTGAGCAAGGGAAAATGGTGGACGAGTTGTCCGAGGCTTGTAACTTCCGTCTGTTGCAGCCAATGTATGCGAGCTGACCTGAGTAAAGAGAGAAGTTGAGAATAAAGGGAAGAACGGGGCTTTTGATTGGAAACCATCGCTCAACTCACGATTTCGAGTGTTCCTTTGTTCACGTCGAACGGCGGAAAGGGGCGGGATTTGCCCACAGCGGCTGGGTTTGCCCACTTTTCTAAGCCGGTTTGCGGTTCCTGGGTAGCTTTTCGTCCCATTTTTTCGACGCTGTTCTGCTTCTGAGAGCCACGAGCAGCGTTTGTCATGAAAAATTCGAGGATGAGGTTTATTGCGAACAGTGCCTTTAACTACTGTTGTGGCCGTCTGGTCATTGCGTTTGAACTCTGCAATTAGATGATGCGTTGCGGGCAGCCGTGTGGCCCGTGACCGCCCACGTTGAGTATTTCTCGTTGTTCTGTCTACCGATCTAGGTGATCTAGCGGGAAAACAAGCCGTATAAAAGGCGACTAGATTTAACACTAAGTATGTTAGCTGTGCTCTGGTGTTCTCCTCTGGTTTGCCTGTTGTTGGATATTTCTACTAATCAACTATTCCTAGCACTCGTCTTCTGCAGCCGCAGTTTCTGAAGGTTTTCTCTTGCTAGAAGAGAGAAATGGCACGGCCGAAAAAAGACCGTTGAAATCTTGTATCCACAGGGATACAACAGTGGCGATCAGGCCATCCAATAGTTGCTAGAGGAGCGACTTTGGCACGGAACTCGACGAAGAATGTTTAAGAACTCGGCGAAGAGAGTTTTAGCAAGCTGCTAGACAGCTTCTAAAAGAAATTCGTTTTGTGACATCGGCTTAGAGTGATAATAAGAAGTCAGTTTTCTGGAAATATGGATCCACAATCAGGTGGTTTCTGTGCCGAATATGATGGTAGCGCTGAGTAATCCGATTGAGAAATTCATTTCTGATCCAGATTCAGACTTGAGCTTTACCAAGTGGTTCTCAAGGTTTAAGGAAGTATTTGTTGAGGATGCAAAGCAATTATCAAAAAATGCGAGAGTAAAACTGCTTTGTGAAGAGCGTGATAGGGCTACTTTTGAAAAGTACCAGAGGCACATACTTCCTAAAGAGGTCACTGATATCGGTTTTCAAGAGACAGTGCTTCCATTGAAGCAGCTGTTTGACTTCAAGGTCTCGGAGTTCACCACGAGATACAAGTGCTTGAAGCTGGAAAAGAACGAGTCCGAGGACTACCTAACGTACACTGGTAGAGTAAATGAATTTTGCGAGAAAGAAAAATTCATGATCTAGATTCGGACGGAATCAAGTATCTATTATGAATTTTCGGTCTCACGTCTGCGAAAGAGGCTGAAATAAGGCAAAGACTGATAGCAATCCTGGACAGAGAATACAAGGCTAACAAAGAAATTTCCCTCCAAGAGTTGCACATGGATTGAGAAAACTTTTTGAGTCTTTAAAATGACAGTGATACCATCGCTAGCAACTTGAAGTTTGCGGAAGCAGCAAAGTGGAGAAAAGAGCGATTCAGTGTGCTGGAATTGCGGCGGTAGCCACATGGCACGCACGTGTAAGTCGAAACCATGGTTTTGCAAGAAGTGCAAAACAACGGGCCATAAGGAGCCATACTGCGAAGACGCAAATCAACGGAAAGCTGCAGAGAAGAGTCTGGAACGGAGAAGTCGTCAAGCAAGCGATGGCAGTAAGAATGCTAAGAGAGGTTCGAAACGTCACGTGCATGTGGTTAGGATATCGAATGCCGCCATCGAGGTAAATTCCACGAGAGTGTACGTGAAAGCAGTAGTGAACAAACACCCACTCGAGTTTCTACTGGATACTGAGTGCGATATTACCCTGATTAATGAGAGCGATTGGAGAGAAATGGGATCTCCAACTCTTTAGAGCACGAACCTTGTGGTTAAAAATGCCAGTGGAAGTCCTATGAAGATTCGTGGGAAGCTAAGATGCGAGTTTGAGGTTGAGAGCTCAATATCGGAAGGTTCCGCGTATGTGACGCCCTACAACTCGCTGATGGATCTCGAATGGATCCAAAAGAATGAAGAAATGTCACATCATATAAAAATGATGGTGGCAGAAGTAATGAGTGAACCAACGTCCGATGCTGGAGACGAGTTGAGACGAACATATTCACAAGTCTTCGAGGAAGGTTTGGTACACAGCACAAAGGAAAAAGCCGAGCTACAGCTTGTGCCAGGCGAACATCCAGTGTTTCGTGGCTGCAGACCTGTGGCGCATGCTGCAGTTGAAGCTGTCGACAAAGAACTCGACAGGCTTTTGGGAATAGGCGTCATAACCCGCGTGAGCCATAGTGAATGGGCTGCTCAAATCGTGTGTGTCAAAAAATCGAACGGGAAGCTGAGAGTATGCGCAGATTTCCCGACAGGACTGAACAAAGCGTTGCAGTCTTACGATTATCCTATGCCAATGCCGGAGGATATTTTCGCGTCTCTCAGTGGTGGAACCGTGTTTTCACAGATTGATCTCTCAGATGCCTATTCGCAGATAGAATTATCCGAAGAGGCAAAGAATAATGTCGTGGTAAACACACACCGCGGATTGTTTAGGTACAATCGCCTCCCACTTGGAATAAAGACCGCACCTGGCATATTCCAGCAGATTATGAACAAGATGGTGTCGGGTCTAAGAGGTGTGACGACATACCTGGATGACATCCTAGTCTGTTGAAAGACGCACGAAGAGCATAAAGAGAATTTGCTCTCTTTATTCGCAAGGATAGCTGATTACGGATTCAGAGTCCGCTTAGAAAAGTGTGCAATTTCTAAGCCTGAAATACGCTATCTTGGGTTCATTGTGGACAGGATTGGCAGAAGGCCAAACCCGGAAAAGATCGAGGCAATCAAGAAAATGGTCGAGCCAAAGAATAAGACTCAACTTCGCCCATTTTTGGGAATGGTGACGTACTATTCCGCTTTCATGCCAACAATGAAAGACCTCCGGGGTCCATTGGATGCAATGCTCAAGAAGGATGTGAATTGGGATTGGAACGATAAACATCAGAGAGCGTTTAAAAGCCTGAAGGCAGCTTTATCCAGTGACCTGAATCTTGCTCACTACGATCCCGAGCAGAAGATAGTAGCTGCAGCTGATTCGTGCGACTAGGGTATTGGATGCGTCATTTCGCACAGATATCCGGACGGTTCTGAAAAACCGATAGCACATGCTACGCGTTCGTTGACGAATGCTGAGAAGAATTACTCCCAGATTGATAAAGAAGCTCTAGGACTAGTGTTTGCTGTGAAAAAGTTCCACAAATATGTATACAGGAGAAAGTTCCTGTTGTTGACAGACCACAAATCGTTGCTAGCCATCTTCGGTGACAAGAAGGGAGTGCCAGTGTACACCGCAAATCGACTCATGAGATGGGCAACAATACTACTCGGATATGATTTTGACATTCAATATGTCAATACCACGAAGTTTGGATAAGCAGATGATTTGTCGAGGCCGATGCAGAAGCATCCAGTTACCGAGAAAGATGTGGTTATAGCATCGGTCGAAAATGATGTGTCGACCTTGCTGAGAAATTGAATCAGGAAACTGCTAGTAACTCACGAAGATGTTGAGTCTCACACAGAAAAGGATATGATTTTGAAGAAAGTTATATCATGCGTTACAAGTAAACGATGGCCGGAGTCTGACGCTAGACTGGCTCCTTTTCACAGCAAAAAAGAGACACTGTCAACGGTAGGAAAATGCCTCATGACTGGAGAGAGAGGGTGGTGATCCCGTCAAAGCTGCAATCACAAGTTTTGGAGGAATTGCAAACTAGTCATCCTAGAATTGTACGGATGAAAAAGTTGGTTCGAAGTTACCTTTACTGGCCAAACATAGACAAGGACTGCGAGAATGTCGTGCGGGGATGTGAAAACTGCCAGGAAACGGCAAAGAGCCCAACGAAGTTGCCGTTGGAAGCGTGGTCATCAGCTACTAGCGTGTGACAGCGAATTCACGTAGACTTCGCAGGACCAATGGATAGAATCCACATGATTGTGGTGGATGCCTGCAGCAAATGGCAGAAAATGCTCACAATGAACAACATTTCCGCTGCTCTGACGGTGAAAACGCTCAAGAATTTGTTTGCGAGGTACGCTCTGCCCCAAACAATAGTTAGCGACAATGGCGGACCAATTTGAGATGTGCCAAGAAGGAGGAATAGAGCACATAAAAACTGCCCCCTACCATCCTCAGTCAAATGAACAGGCTGAGCGCTTCGTTGATACGCTGAAGCGAGGTATCAGGCCCCGGTCAGAGTTGGTGCTGTTTCCATCTGTAACCCACCGACTCCCCTGGCATCCCCCAGCATACCCCAACACCCGCCAACACCCTCCAACACCCACCCGGTCGATACGTATGATTCAAATGATGGAGTGAGTTTGAGAAAATCACTCGGTGTATTCAACTAGATATGACGATGATTACGTGGCCAACAGGATTGCACCTGTTCAGAGAAATAGTGAAGGAGAGTATGGTGAAGCGACGGAGGTAGCAGTAAGGTTAGCTTTTTAGTGATACGCAATGTTTTATCATCGGCCCGCCCACCCGGTCATTTTCTCATCCGCCGTCATCCACGTATAACATGGATATCGACCGCGTCGGATACACCGAGTGATTTTCTCAACCTCACTCCATCATTTTAGTCATACGTATCGACCGGTTGGGTGGTGGGGGGTTTAGGGGTGTTGGGGGTGCTGGGTGTTGTTGGAGGGATACACCGAGTGATTTTCTTAACCTTACCCCACCACATTGTACATAAGTATCGACCGGGCTGGTGTCAGCGGGTGTTGGGTGGGTGTTGGGGGGTGTTGGAGGGATACACCGGGTGATTTTCGCATCCCTTTTCCATTGCTTTCTGTGTGTATCGACCGGGCTGGATACATCGGCTCATCCAACTATGACCGGGGTCTCAAGAAGCTAAAAGGGGAGGAAAGGCCAACGGAAGAAACGTTGAACGTGATGTTGCAAGGATATAGGACAACAACAAACGCAAGTTTGAATGAGAAAAATCCCGCAGAGGTGTTCCTGGGGAGAAAGCTCAGGACAAGATTGAGTTTATTGCTTCCGAAAGTCCAGAGCTCAAATGATCCGCTCAGGAATGAAATCCGAGCGAGAATGAATCAGCAGTTTGACAGAAAACATAGAGCTGTCGACAACGACATGGTTGGCGATGCTGTATATGGTTTTCGTTTTCATTTTAGTCTGGCGCATGGACCAAGCGACTGGCCGTGCGGGGTTGGCGGGCTCACTGGAGAATGGGTTTCGATTCGCGCGGGGTGATCTACCGTCGCAGCCCCGTACATTCGTCAGACTTAAATGATTGCGTGAACTCTATGTACAGCAGTGGAAAGCACCACATTTTGTATGGTCTAAAGGAAAGATCACAAGACGCCTCGGAGCCGTGAAATATGAAGTTGAGTTGTTTGGAAGGACTGTTAGGAAGCATGCAAATCAGATACGTCGTCGCTATAATGAGGAAGCCCCAAAAGTAGAGGGCGCGGCGTTAAAGACTTTGCTTGATGCGCTAGAGCTCGATGATGTGTTGTTCTGTAAACCTGCAACCGAGCCGAATGGAATAATCCACGACAACGAATCCACAATGGTCAATCCGACGACGCAACCACAATCTGATGCGACTTCATCAAATCAACCACTCCGACGTTCCACGAGGATAAGACGGCCAGTTAAACGAGATGGAGTTGAAATATGATGTAGTAGTTGAATTGTTGACTTTTCATAGTGACCTAGGTTTTGTTGTAAAGTAGATTGTACTTATAGTAGTTTTGTTCTTAATTTGTAATAACTTCATTACTAGGGGAGGTGTTGTGGCCGTCTGGTCACCGCGTTTGACCTCTGCAATTAGTGGATGCGTTATCGGCAGCCGTGTGGCCCGTGACCGCCCACGTTGAGTATTTCTCGTTGTTCTGCCTACCGATCTAGGTGGTCTAGCGGGAAAACAAGCCGTATAAAAGGCGACTAGATTTAACACTAAGTATGTTAGCTGTGCTCTGGTGTTCTCCTCTGGTTTACCTGTTGTTGGATATTTCTACTAATAAACTATTCCTAGCACTCGTCGTCTGCAGCCGTAGTTTCTGAAGGTTTTCTCTCGCTAGAAGAGAGAATCGGCACGGTCGAAAAAAAAAAGACCGTTGAAATCTTGTATCCACAGGGATACAACAACTACTATAAGACGCTCGAGATGGCGACAAAAGCACCAACCATTTCGAAGCCTCCTGGTAACCATGAGAGGTGGTTGTCCTGAATTGGAGAAAGTAATAAAACATCTTCGAGAAATAATGGTCGTTTATGTCATCAAATCCCGGTCGTCAGAATTTATGGCGTTCATTGGAATCCGAGGAGCTGAAGAAAACCTGTAACAAAAGATCCCATTAGAAAATGTACATACAAGCTTCCTGAGGCAGTCTGACTACATCATCTTTAATATCATAGGTAGAGGAATGTTTTCTCGTGTTCTTTTCGAATCGAAATCGCTCACCAAATAGTGTTGAAACTTTTGGCGACATATTATTCCAGCGCGTAAGGAACATGAGAAAATTTGCCTCTGCGGCTCCGCGATGTGCCGCTAGTGCCGCAACGAAGCGGTACTATCGCGGAACCGCGGCGGCACTATGTACCGCGGGGCCGTAGCGGCAGTGCAGCTGCGATTCCGCGGTAGTGCCGCCGCGGCTCAGGTAGAGTATCTCATAAGAAGTTATTTAAGAATTATCATACAACTAGGGGAGCCTAAGAACAAAAATACACACCTGCGGCTGTTACATTTTCTGTCTGATGAGGACAGAGGCTTCCGCCGGTCGCCCAAGGAAATACGGAATGTACCTCAAACTTGGGTAAAGGCTATGGAACGGCGAGATTCACATGGTTCCTACGCGCGCTGGTGCGGAGCGGAGGTTAGAGACAATGACAGAGCGGAGGGCAGACGGAGGCCGTAGCATCGCGCGCGCCGTCTGCGCCTCAAATAATGACAATTACGGCGTTTTATAGAGGGTATTTGAACTGGCGACAATTTCGTTCTACCACACAGGGCAGTAGATCGTACTTCACGCGGGTTCGCTGCTGCATCCTCGGCGGGGTTCTAACGCAGAGCCGCAGCGGTACTATCGCGGCGACGTCTAGGCCCAAGACACGGCAACAGAATCGTCTGATCACGGAACCGCTGCCGTACTATCGTCGTACTATTGCGGCACAGTCAAGGGTCGCGGTACTTTTCAGGCACTGACACGGCAAGCTTTTTAAGAGTCTAGCCAATGACATAGTTCTCTAACGCTAGGCGCAAAAAAAACTTCAGAGGTTTAGAAGGAAGAGGAAGGTGTGATATCGTCCGCAGCGGAGAACCAGCTCGTCGTCTCTCTACAAAAGATCATCAACTGTGGATGTGATAATAAGTAAGGGTTTATACTTTGTTCGATGCTTCGAATGCGGGCCAACGCACCACGCGGGACCGATCGATACTCTCCAATGACATGTTTCGCGTCGCACCGGGATGGGAGTATGATCCCATCCTGAAGATATGTAATTGTAGGGTACATATTCGCCACGAATCGTTAGCAATTCCATTATGCCCAAAGGCGTGTTCTCTATTAGAAAATCGTATCCTAGCTTTCGATTTTTTTTTGCGACGGAAAGTTCACAAAGTGGAAGATAATAGGAGAAGTTCCCAGAAAGCCCTCAAATTTAAGGGAAAATGTTCAAGATTACCGCTGAAAGATTTAATTACGCCTGTTTTGTGTTGCTACCTCACTGCGGAATCTCGGAAATCCAATTGTTGGAAGTGGTCTTGCGCTTCGAACTCCGGAGTTATGTAGGTAAGTGACTTTGGTGTCTGATCCTTGAACCAAAAACTCTCTAGAAATAAAATGGCTGCAACGCTTTAGCTTGGATGTTAGAAAACTTCGAGAAAAAAAGTATTAAAAATTTCGACATTCGTTCTTCAGACGATTAAAAATTGCCAACGACACAAAATTCTCACGGTAAACAAAATTGATGATACCCGATTGATAAACGGTAGGGTGTAAAAGAAATGAAGAGCGGTGTGTTACATTTACAAACCGTCTTTCTCCAGAGGTAAGCGGCCGAAGCTCTGAACAAATTAGGGAGTACATAGGAAGCAGCCTAACCGGTGATAAAGGTATCACAGTATTAGGCCTCAAACCTCAGTTAAAAGGGGAAGGTAAAGAAAAATCAAAAAAGGTTTTGAAATATTCCTGAGAACGATTTCGCGTAGAATAATTTGATTTTTTGGAAATGTAGTGAAATAGTTGAAAGTATGATTTGGCAGTCGAGTTTGAACCAACTAATGACAAGAGTTGTGCAAAACGAGACATCGCATTTTATGAGCTTATCCGTAGAACACATCGAAGCAAAATCACGCGTGATAAGGCAAGCAGTAAAAGCTCGTTCGGGAGCTGAAATGCCGCGGTCTTCACGTATTAGGAGAAGTAAAATCAACTGTTTGTTCCATATCACGCGTGATTTTGCTTCGATATGTTAGTAGTATAGAAGCTATAGAATAGAAGCTACCAACTCGTCTCTTACCAAGCTTTATCATCTTAGTTTTTTCGCTGGAAAGCGGCAGTTTCCGTTTTATCGACCATTTGGCTACATCTTTCAGAGCTTTTTGCAAACACTCCGAATCACCCATGGTCGAAACAGGATTTTACAATTTAAAGTCGACAGCGAATACCGAACAGCCAATGTTGTTCAAGGATATTTGCGGTTTGCGGGTTGTGGAGTGGTTTTTGCCTTTACTGACTTTTTCGCTGCACTTATTTCTTCTGATCTTGCATGTAGGTGGTCCGATCATGACTGGAGACTTAGGCCCCGGTCATAGTTGGATGAGCCGACGTCTCAAGCCCGGTCGATACACACAGAATGCATTGGAAATGGGATGCAAAAATCACTCCGTGTATCCCCCCCCCCGCACCCCCCAACACCCACCCGGTCGACACGTATGTTTAAAATGATGGAGTGAGGTTGAGAAAATCACTCGATGTATCCGACGCGGTCGATATCCATCCAATACGTGGATGACGGCGGATCAGAAATTCACCGGGTGGGCGGGTCGAAGATAAAACATTGCGTATCACTAGAAAGCTAACCTTACTGCTACCTCCGTTACTTCAACATACTCTCCTTCACTATTTCTCTGAACAGGTGCAATCCTGTTGGCCACGTAATCATCGTCATATCTAGTTGGATACACCGAGTGATTTTCTCAACCTCACTCCATCATTTTAAACATACGTATCGAACGGGTGGGTGTTGGGGGTGTTGGGGGTGCAGGGGGCAGGTGCGGGGATGGGGGTGTTGGGGGAGTCGGTGGGTTACAGACGCAAATAGCACCAACTCTGACCGGGGCCTCAAGTTTCATTGGAGAAGGTTGTTCGCGTATGATTGGCATGTCTAATCCGTCTGCGATTCCTGCTGATGATCTTGATCATCCGTTTATTCCCTCAAAAACCACTCCGCCAACGCGTAGCTAAGGCCCCGGTCAGAGTTGGTGCTATTTGCATCTGTATCCCCACACCCACACCCACCCGGTCGATACGTATGTTTAAAATGATGGAGTGAGGTTGAGAAAATCACTCGATGTATCCAACTAGATATGACGATGATTACGTGGCCAACAGGATTGCACCTTTTCAGAGAAATAGTGAAGGAGAGTATGGTGAAGTAACGGAGGTAGCAGTAAGGTTAGCTTCCCAGTGATACGCAATGTTTTATCATCGACCCTCCCACCCGGTGATTTTCTCATCCACGTATTGCATGGATATCGACCGCGTCGGATACATCGAGTGATTTTCTCAACCTCACTCCATCATTTTAAACATACGTATCGACCGGGGATCCACCGAGTGATTTTCTCAGCTTCACCTCACCATGTTGTTCATACGTATCGACCGGGTGGGTGTTGGGGGGTGCGGGGGGGGGATACACCGAGTGATTTTTGCATCCCATTTCCAATGCATTCTGTGTGTATCGACCGGGCTGGAGACGTCGGCTAATCCAACTATGACCGGGGCCTTAATGCCTCACACGGAAACCAGAGATGCCCAGGGTTTCGGAGGCATCTAGTCTAATTTTGACACGAGAATTTACGTAAATAACGGAAAGTTCAGCCTCAGTTGGTGAAATTTTAGCTACAGCGCCCGCATATTCTACGTAAATTCTCGCTACAGCACCCGCATATTCTACGCTTATTCTCGACCCACCCAGTCTTGATCTGTACTAGAAAGACGATCCCTGCTGCGATCGAGCGCATCGCAGTTCCTTCCCACGGCCTGAAGCATCCCAGCGGCCAAAATTGTCTCTAGCAAGGTCTTTCAGAGAGCGACACCGGGTCACCCTCCACGACCACCAATAGTGTCAAGTTATTCGTGGGTTGACTGGGCCAGGACTGATAGAACGGCATCCCTGCGTTCCGCGTAGCCAACGCGGGTTAAGATTGCATTTCAACACAGCCTGCGGCTAAATCCGTAGATTCTCGCTACAAAATCATAGCGAGAATATACGGGTTTAGCGTCAGAGAGAACAATGGTTCGAACGACACAAGAATATGCGGGTTTTAGCTATCGTAGCTAAAACCCTTAAATTCTCGCTACATGGAATGCGGCGGCGTTTCTGGCCGCGCCCTCGGAGGCATCTAGCTATGCATTGGCAGAGCATCTACGAGCAACACCGGCAACCGATTTATGCATGCGCCTTCAACTCTTACCAACCAGAAGGATGTGTGCCGGTACTCGCCACTTCTGCAAAGAACATGATCACTATTTATGAATGTCCGCTGGACTCAAACTAGATTATTCTCGTCAGGAGTATCAAGGATCCTTCGCCTGACTTGGATATTTTCACATTGACGTGGTGTTACGATATCCCAGACGAGGCTCACCGCATAGCACTTGGTGGATATTCTGGACTTATACGGCTCGTTGATCCAAGCACGGGAGATTTGTTAATGAATATGTATGGACATGGTGATCATGTGAACGAAATGCGCACAGATCCAAATAACTCGATGATATTTGCATCTGTAAGTAAGGATATAATCGAGGGAAGCTCATATGTATTAATATTAAAGAAAATGGGTGAAAGCACTCCACCCTGGGGAACACCACTAAGGACTGCGAAAGGAGAGGAGAACGTACCATACTTTTACATTTTCAGATTTTTTTCGAATATTCGACTTTTCGAATCATTCGGAATTTTGGAATTTTTGAATATTCGACTTTTCGAATAATTCGGGATTTTGAAGTTTACGAATATTCGATTTTTCAAATAGTTCGGGGTTTTGAACATTTCGAATATTCGACTTTTCGAATAATTCGGGAATTTCAACTTCTCGAATATTCGACTTTTCGAATAATTCGGGATGTTGAGCTTTCCGAATATTCGACTTTTCGAATAATTCGGGATTTTGAACTTTTCGAATAATCGACTTTTCGAATAAAAAGTCGACTTTTTCAATCGACCGTCGAATGATTTTTCGAATTTTTTTCATTCGACTTTTCGAGTAAGTCAAAAAAAATTTTGTCATTCCTACTACTTTTCAGAAAAAAGCTAAATTACTTCAGCTAGCATATTCTATCTTTCTTTTGAGACTGAACTAAACTGTCGAACAGGAAAGCAAACAAACTATGTATTTACGAGACGGTTGGCTATATCAGAAAAATATACGAATTATTAAGTGTGTGCGGCCACCTGTTTCACAAACAGGCTATTGAAACCCCCCGCCGCCGCCGTCTTAAGCATCTTTCATAGTCCTCGAAGCAAGCGCGGCACGCGCGTGACGCGCTGGAAGCGCGATGGACTATGAAACTTCTCACCGCGCGGGACGCGCGTGCCGCCCATCCAGCGCCGCTCGAAGAGCCATAACGGTTTCGCCATTTCAATCAATACTTCCTTCTCAGTTTAGGTCCACTCCAACACTGAAGGCAGTGTTCACGATGAATATCGCACTCGAGTTCGACCCAAAAATGGGCTTCTTTGGTCGTTAGGTCACTAATAGTGAAGAAACAGCCAACGAAAACGTTCAGGATAAGCCAAAATAACGGTTTCTAACGTTCAGGGCGTGGACGAGAATCATGGGCCCTGCTGATTTCCGCAAGAGCAATCGGCAATCGCGAAATCTGCGCTAATCGATCAGGCTGGACGCGGCAGAGTTGCTTGGTAGTTTGCCATCGAAACGTGTGCGGCGCCACAAGCTCGTCCGAATGATGGGGCGGACCGGGATAGGTAGGCGCACTGTTATAACTTTCAGAGCCGTTTTTATCTATTTCTGACCCGTTTTTCGCTGCTTTCTTCGACCCTATCCTCCAGCATCTGCCAACTTAGTAATTCGCACTGAAACCTCGAGAACGAGATTTATGTTGAACACTGCCTTTAAAAATTATGAGACTATCCACGGTACCGTATACGCAGGTGAAAATCAGGAATTTCTGTGCATGTCACAGTTAAGGCCCAACTTTGACCCGCACCGCCTTGGAGGTGGCGCCAGAGATTTCATATCCTCAGTTTCCGAGTGTGGTTTAGTTCCGTTCGTCGCGTGCGTCTGCGTGCGTACGCTGGGTCTCCTTCTCCCCAGAATTTCTCTGTCTCTACCCTCGCTCCGCACAAGCGAGCGAGCAAACAGAGTAAATCTGGCTCGGAACCAGAGGATAGTTGTTCTTCGCGCGTGCCGCGCGGTGAAGATTTCATAGTCCACCGCTCCTCCCGCGCGTGCCGCGCTTAGGCCTAGTGCATATTTCGCCGCGGGTGCGACGGGGTCGCCGTGACAGAGAGTCCTCAACGACGTGATCGGTCATCCGCCAGTCGCTAGCAAATAGAATTGACGCAATATTGCGTCCACTACCATGCACAAATTATATTCTTGACAGAGTGCATCTTCATCTTCTCTCAGTAATAGGGTCTAATGTTCTGTAATCTAAAATGGGTTCATTTGTGGTTGCTCAACATGGAGCAGGGGCCGTATGCAAGAACGCGCCGGTTGGGGCAGGGGCAGTGCAGTCGGCGCCTTTGAAGATCGCTGTTGCTCACAAGACAGAACAAGTCTACCGTAGTTGGTCACAAGTCAAGACACGTATGTCGTGCCCCAGCAGTCTTACTCGCTGCCCCCAACCGCTCCGATCTCCTAGCTGGGGCGGCTATGGGCACAGCTATGGGGCACGACATACGTGTCCTGACTTGTGACCAACCACGATGAGACGTCTCCTGTCTTGTGAGCAACGGCGATCTTCAAACGCCGACTGCACTGCCCCCTGCCCCAACCGGCACAATCTGCATACGGCCCTGAACTTTTTTCGTCCTGCCCAGGGTACGGCGCGGGGTGTGGATATTCACACCGGGGTTTGAGCTGCGCAAGGGTGGAGGAAGGGAGTTTAAAGGCAGTAGAGAAGAGTGGAGGCGATGAAGTGATTGGCAAAGGCGAAGACGACCAGAAGTATTAAAGGAATGTTTTCAACAAAATATGAGTTCGTAAATTGATTTTGCAAGTCAAAGAGCTGGAACACTACTAACTACTCCTGCCCCTTTTTTAACTGATTACGATGTGTGTGAGGTGATTTTGCTTAATTTTAGATTGGACTGGAATTCTATCTATGCAGGCTTTCAAGACATTGATCCCTGATTGTGGTTGAGTGACGTTTTATACACCGAAGAAATTAGCAATCCACGAAAAATCTTGAGCCGATGGTGAATTACATCGTGATCAGCACTCAAAAAGACGCATTCTAGGCAAGGTTTCGCCTATATAAATCCAGAACATTTAACTACCGATGAAGATATACGTTTCGGCGTGACCTTCCACACCCTTTTGAAAGTCGCCCAACAAATCTCATATTTGGGTTGACCGCCCAAATTAATCATGGCAGCAGTCCCGAGCGAAAAGTTTCAACTGAATTCCAAAAAGTGGAATAGCGCCAGTTTTGTGAAATTCAATGTCATTTCTTTTCCATTTTCGTGATTTTTTATTCTCGAAATGGAGCATCTCTCTTAATCAATATCAATGCGAACATCATCTGGACAAGGAATAGCGCATTACATTAAAATATAACTCCTCCTAAGGAGACACCAGCGACAATAGGGATGCTATGAAAGACATGTCCTTTCAAACAGCTTTTTGCTCGGCGCCCTTTGATGAGTGCGGTTATCCGTCGCTTCTGCCAGAGTCAAAAGCATTCGTGAGGTCCGGGGCCACTCCAACAGAGCGTTGAGGTTTTTTGGCCTTGAAGCCATCCAAAACATAGCTCAAAATCTGCAGCAGCGCCGTGGTGGTAGAGTGTAATTTGCGGAATCCATGCTGGTGCTGCTGTTTGTTACTATGCTCGGCTAGCTCTTTCACGATCAGTTCCTCAGCGACCTTGACGATTGGTGATAAAAGACTTTTTGGTTTGTATCCCTTCGCTGTGGATGGCGATTTACCAGGCTTGGGAGACGGAATGACGCTTGCCACTTTCCAGTCATCAAACAGTTCAATGTGTTTGAAAAAGTCTAATTCATTCGACGGCTTTAGTGGGATAAACATTTCTCATGAAATTTCGCTAGTGGGTCGTCTATCACGAAAGAGTACCTCTTTCCTCCACACTGCCACGGCACGAACGTACGGCATCTCGGCAGCACCAAAATGATGGAATGAAAGTCTCTACACTGCATCCGCGCTCTAATCAAAATCACACTGTGCGGGGTCGCCGGCGACGAGTTTTTAATGCCACGTCCCCATTTGCTCGCTCGCTCGCGTCGCTCGCACCTTGGTCACTATGCCGAAGCCTTAATTACAGCGTCGCGTCGCGCCGCGAATGAGCTCTGAACGCCCTTATGGTGAGGACTCCTTTCGAGTCGCGTGACATATGAGTGAGTCATCATTGATAGTTTCGCTCCACCTTGATTTCGAAACACATCAACGATTTGCGTAAGTGTGCAGCCTTGGCGCGCAACCTACTCGTGGGTCAATGGAATGTTTTGAAAAATCAATTTATCCGAAAAAGTCGACTACCGAATTCATTCGAATGTTTCCGTAAATTTTCGAATATTCAACTTTTCGAATAATTCGAGATTTTGAACTTCTCGAATATTCGACTTTTCGAATAATTCGGGATTTTGAAGATTACGAATATTCGACTTTTCGAATAGTTCGGGGTTTTGAACATTTCGAATATTCGACTTTTCGAATAATTCGGGAATTTCAACTTCTCGAATATTCGACTTTTCGAATAATTCGAAGTCGACTTTTTCAATCGAATGATTTTTCGAATCATTCGACTCGGTCAAAGTATAGAACGTACTGTTCAGCTGGACTCAAAATTTCACTGTGGGTGTTATTTGGAACGCTGAACATGATTTTGAGGTCCATTTTCCGAAATAATTCGGTAAGTAAAGTCAGTTAAAGGCATTATGCCTACCCTAACCTGTAGCAACCCTAAGTCTGGCGAGAAATATACACCAGATTCGGGTTCAGCGCCCTAAATAACCCCCAGTTAGAGTTTTGTGCCGAAAACGAGAATTTTTTTTTCTGAACGCCTCAAAAATTCCCGAGGAAAACCCCTTATTATTTTGTGAAGCAATGAAGATGCCATTTTTGGAACCCCCGCAGCCATTTAGCGAACTTCAAGCACGGGTCATTTATGTACTGTCACAGACCTACAGCAATGAAAACATGGTTTTCCAAATCGCCACGGGCAGGTGGCAAGCCTCCCTTATTAAGATAGTCTGCTTTCTGAGAAAAAAAGCTTTAAAAGCACCGCGCACTTTTGCCGAGGCTTTCGTTGAGCGGTAAGTGCGCCCTATCGCGATGCGCGCAAGTGTTTTAAAGGATTGTCACCTCTGCAGTGGCCATGGTCCCCCGTGGATTCACCGTAAAGCTAAGCTCGTCTGCAATTCGTTTTCTCTGAATTTCCTAAAAATTAAGTGAATTTATAATTTATTTTTTGTATTTTCTGTGAATTTTTGTGAATGTTGCATTATTTCCCTTCGTGAGAAATTACTCCAGGAGTCCGGGTGCGTTGCGTTCAGTTATGAAGGCCATTTTCTTCGTACGTTAGTCTCGTTTGTTTATTGAAGTCTCAGTTAATCCCGGATTTACATTTTTTCTTCCACACATTCTTGTATCACCTTCATATATATATATATATATATATATATAGTTTTTTCAATATATTCTAACTGCATAGATATTTCATTGTTGTTGTGGATTGCCCTTGAATTTAGTGGTTCGGCTCTAATGCTGGATTGAGCGAATTTTTTTAGTTTGAATATTTTTTTTAATTTTCAGTCATGTTAAAAGTGAAATTGCGTCGTGTTTCATTGTATGTTCAAGGATTTGTGGGGATTCGATTTGTACTTATAGGCTCTGTATTTTTGATATTAGCTCAAATTAAAACAGAATTGTGTTGAGTTTCCTTTTGGGCCGTTAGCTTTTGTTTCATTTAAAATGAGATAATTGCATGGCTATTAATGGCGAAGATAGATGGGAGGGATTTTAGCCCAGCTTTGTGGAACTTCCCGGATCAGTAGGTCTACCTTCCGCTTCTTTAGGGCCTTTCAGAGAGGCGTCGCTGCGAAATTCGCGGCATCGCTCCTTAGAGCGAGTGAAAAAAGGCGTGGCCTATCGATTGCCGCCGCGTCGTATTACTTTCTCAGCGTCTCTTATTTCTTCGCTGCCCTTTAAGTTTGATCGGAGCGCATAAACATATTGGCGTGCCATTCCTCGCGTGTTCTGCAAGCTCAGACATTAGGGCCTTTCAGAGTGGCGTCGCAGAAAAATTCGCTGTCGCGGCGACGTGGTGAGAGATGTGGGGTGCTACGCAGCGCAAACCGTGCCGCGCGACGGGAGCGAACGTCGCGCTTTCAGAGTAGGAGCGACGGCGCGAGCTGGGAGCGACGTGTTGTGACGTTTTGCGAGGCAAATGGTCTCGACCATTTTTGTCGCTGTCGCTATTTGTCGCTGTAGTTTCTTCATATTAGTCAGTGTTCCTTCGTTACTATCTGCCCATTAACTCTCTGTGGAACCATTTTTGCCTATTTCACTAGATGTTTGCTATCCAGGATAAATTTCGTCATGGTATTTAATTGTTTAACCAGGATTTATCTCATGTCACTTGATTTGTCATCCAGAATTTATTTCGTCATGGCGTTTAATATTTTTTTGTTGTGGACACCATTACTATTATGCAAATCTTTTCAGTTGAAGGTGATTCTACTGGTGGTAGTGTCTCCTGGTATATTATTCGAAATCTATAACTCGTTTTTGTTGATCGATTCCAGAATGTCTGAGATTGCAGAACACGCGAGGGATGGCACGCCAATATGTTTATGCGCTCTGATCAAACTTAAAGGTCAGCGAAGAGGTGCTATGTGGGAAAGGGGGGGCCACTATGGCGCGATGGACTTGGCCACGCCCGTTTTATTGTGCCGCACTAAAATTGAGCACCTACCCGGGGTTTCCCTCCCCTGCCAAAATCAGGAGAGTCATTGCGGCACGGAAAAATGGGCGTGGCCAAGTGCGATACAATGGTGGCTCCCCCTTCCCACATAGCACCAGCGAAGAAATAAGAGACGCTGAGAAAGAAATATGACGCGGCGGCAGTCGATAGGCCACGCCTTTTTTCACTCGCTCTGTGGAGCGATGCCGCGAATTTCGCAGCGACGCCACTCTGAAGGCCCTATTCTGGAATCGATCAACAAAAACGAGTTATAGGTTTTGAATATTATACCAGGAGACACTACCACCAGTAGAATCACCTTCAACTGAAAATATTTGCATAACAAGCATGGTGTCCACAACAAAAAATTATTAAACGCCATGACGAAATAAATCCTGGATGACCAATTAAATACCATGACGAAATAATTTCTGGATGATAAATCAAGTGAGATGAGGAGATAAATCCTGGATAAACAAATACCTTGACGAAATTTATCCTGGAGTGCAAATATTTAGTGAAATAGGCAAAAAAATGATTTTACGGAGAGTTAATGGGCAGATAGTAACGAAGGAACACTAACTAATACATGATAGTAACGAAGGAACACTGACTAATATGAAGAAACTACAGCGACAAATAGCGACAGCGACAAAAATGGTCGAGACCATTTCCCTCGCAACACGTCGCTCCCAGCTCGCGCAGTCGCTCCCACTCTGAAAGCGCGACATTCGCTCCCGTCGCGCTGCACGGTTTGCGCTGCGTAGCACCTCCCATCTCTCACCAAGTCGCCGCGACAGCGAATTTTTCTGCGATGCCACTCTGAAAGGCCCTTTTGGAGATCTACTTTTCAGATTACGCATGTATAGGGAAACCTCGCGCTCGTACCGCGAGTACTTGGCCGGTTAATTCTGCATATTTTCCTATCGCGTTTGATGGTTCAGGAAAAAAAAACAGAAATGGGCCTTATTGGAATGAGTACCACCTTTTCTAAAGCCCCACTCATAGCTGGTCGCTTCGATTTCAAGTCGAAGCGACCAAGGCCTAATGGGCGGCGGCCAGATGGTACGCCGCGCGCGGCTGGGAGCATGCGTTGCGTGTCGCGTCGCGGCGTACCACAAAGCGTTGATTAGGTCATTTCCCTTCAACGAGATGTTTGGAAACACTCATATGATAGGCTCAGTGCAAGAAGTTAACATAAACGAGGTTCATAGAAGCTTGCGTCAATCGGTAACTTGAGAATGACTTCTTTTGCGCCTGATTTCTGTGAATATGGTAAGTTGTATTAGAGATCACTAAGAATGCCATATTTCTGGGTTATTAACAACGAGATGTGATGTCCTAGCATCCAAAGACGGTTCTTAAATTGAAATGCAATCATTTTGTTTGTTTTGACTCCACGGTACATCGATTAATCGGCGATGGTACGCCGCGACGCAACACGCGTCGCTTGTCCTCGCCGCGCGCGGCGTACCACCCTTCCCGCACCCGTAATTGATTTTAATAATTTTGTAAATCGTAGTTTTACAAATTCCTCGTAATTTGTAACTGGTAGGTAATAAGCCCGCATGTAGGTAACTCAAACCTTTGTAGGTGTAGAAACACCTCAGCACTTCAGGGATGAGATGTTCGATATCAAAAGAGGTGTGAGGTTGGGTTTCGAAATAACACCATTTTGAGCAGTCCTTGAAGATGTTTACAGTATACATATGTATTGGAGGGAGGACATGAATGGACAGAACCGAGACTATAAGCTAATCAGGTACCGAACCTGTGCCACATTTAGCCCAACGTTTGGAAACGGAAATATAGTGAAGCCGTTTTCTGATCCCAGCAATTACCGGCCCATCAGTATCACGTCTATCTTTGCGAGGCTTTTTGAAAAAGTAATGAAAAAAAGAATTATGGCCCATCTAGAGGAGCACTCCATCATCTCGGAACATCAACATTGTTTTCAAAAGGGCAAATCCACAATTTCGGCGATGCTGCAGTCACTTGATGATTGGACGCGTGCGCTGGACAAAGATATAGGTGTGGATGTTATTTACCTTGATTTTTCCAAGGCATTTGACAGAGTTTCTCATCGCAAATTAGTAAACAAACTAGAAATAGTGGGTATCCATCTATATAGTGGCTTGGATTCGTGCTTTTCTCACGGGCAGAACTTTCAGGGTCAGGCTTAATAGTACGTTCTCCTCTTCCTTTGCAGTCCTTAGTGGTGTTCCCCAGGTATTGAAGAGTATTGGAGTGCTTTCACCAATACTCTTCAATATTTATACGTATGAGCTTCCCTCGATTATATCCTTGAACAATGTCGGCTGTTCGGCAGTCGCTGATGACTTTAAGTTGTATAAACCTATTTTGACAATGGAATACTCGGAGTGTTTGCAAAAAGCTCCTAATGATGTAGCCAAATGGTCAAATGAATGGAAATTACCGCTTTCCAGCGAAAAGACTAAAGTAATGAAGCTTGGTAAGAGGCGAGTTAGTGGCTTCTATACTGTCGACGGTTTGCAGTTGAGCGAGGTCAGCGAGATTAAGGACCTTTGTTTTCTTATCAAGGATGATCTTAATTTCGATGATCACTGCCTCCAGGTCGCGTCGACGGCTAATAGGATGATGCACAGCGCGTTTCGAGCATTATCAACTACTAATGCAAACGTGCTGACCGAGGTGTATAAAACTTACGTACGTCCACTTATGGAGTATGGTACGGTAGTTTTTAATCCATACAAAAAAGGATGCATTGACGCGCTCGAGAAAGTCCAGAATACTTTTACATGTAGAGTTTTCTTCAGGACATCGTGGTTTCAGACTGATGGTAACGTGTGCCATGTCACCAGGAACGCTAAATTGGGCCTAACCACTCTAGAGCACAGGAGAAGGTTTGATATGATAATGATGTATAAGATCATTCATGGGAGTGCTGGTATCAAGGCTAGCCGGCTGTTCAACCTTAGACCATCAACCACTAGGGGAGCACCGGTGAAATTGGGCCTCATTGGGGCCAGGCGGAATGTACGACAGCACTTCTTTGTCAATAGGGCGGGGTCTGACTTCAATAAGCTACTTCAGTCAGGTTGGTTAGTGGAAACTCAGTGAATTCAAAAAGACACTTGAGAGTTATCTGTTTTCCCAGGAGTAATATTTGTAAGATCTCTTTTCTTCATGGTGCCGGTGTATGCCTAATAGTCAGTTGGTCCATTTGTCTATTGTTGTTCGACTGACTTTGGTGCGTTTAGTCTCTTGATTGTCGTTTGAGTATTTATTTCTGTTGTTGTCTCTGACACGGTTCTACCGTGTAATAAATCAAATCAAATTATCGTTCTACCAAAAACTATTTATTGGAAGCCAAGAAGGGCAACACTGTGGTTAGAAAATACTCTGTGTTTTGATAGTTTGTGGCTTAGTCTTTGAATGTGAAAGGTACCTGGTGGCCACCTAGAAGGCATATGCAGGGTGCTTTTTTAATATGGTTACAAAGTTTCAAACCTCATCCCGTCGAAACATACGCGTGCTTAACCGACTTCTCTGATCTTTTCTTTTCCATGAACCTCTCTTTTCTACTTCCCATATGCGAGCCTAAAGAACCGCTCTAAGGGAGTCGTTTTGAAGCAGAGGGTGAATGCTTAAAAACTTATCATGGCTGAAATCCATGGACCATCTATTGAGAGAATGTGAGGGTAAATTGCCGAAATAATTTTTTGGCCCAGGTCAGTGCTCCGTGTAAATGAATTCGTGCCAATTTTTTTCGTTTACCTGACAACGTGCAGGCGTAAACTTGGATTAAAGGTGGTCCTGAAGGTTTCTATCGATCTTTGCCCATATTGCCAACTTCTCAAAATTCGATGAAATCGAACGATAATCGATTTTTTTGAAAATCAATGAGAGGTACAAAAGTCGATGAACAATATGTTTCCGCATTTGGCACCACGAAGTTGACCGCCTGAATGGCTTCAGGGAATGCAAAAAATAACGAAAATGGGAATGCGCTGGAATTGACAGGGTCAACGTATGGAATTCAGCAACTTCCCAGAAAACTAAAAACAAGTTGCCTGTAACATATCTAAGCCGAAGTAAGTTGCCTGCGACTCATCACAGGTTATTTAAGTCACATAAAAAACGTCGTCGGGATACCGGGTGCAGGCGTGCAGTGCCTTAACTGTAACTTAAATGGAACAAGATAGCCCGCAAGTAACTTGAATCGGCCAATAAGGCATTTCCAAGGGGGGGGGGGTACCCGAAGCACTCTCGGGGCGGCGCTTACTCGAAAAAAAAATGACAACAAGTTACTTGTAATATAAGAGGCTGGAAACAAGTTACTCTAATATGTCTAAGCCTATGTAAGTTACTTGCGACCTATCTCATGCCGTGCAAGTTATAGTCATAGTGGAGTCCTCCAAGTGTCTCATTTACTTATCAGTGAGAATCGGTCGATTGGAGATCAATGAACATGAAACTCATTGCAGCACAACCGCACTCGCTCAATCGGTATCGAGCGTGCTGGTGTGGATTTCATGCACATTGATCCCCAGCCGACCGCTTCTTATTGATAATTAATGAGACACTCTTGGTGGACTCCACTATACAGCAATGTAAGTTGGATCTGGTGCCGTTGCGAACTCTTCCTAACATACTGTAGTCTGGTTGTGTTATCACCAGGTTTGAGCAGGGTTACGACTCGGCGCAAGGTGGTCGTAAAACAGTTTTTCGAACTTCGAAAAAAAAAAGAAAGAAATTCGAAAAAAAAAATCGGGGGGGCTCGTACGATTTGACCGAATTTTACCACAAATGTGAACTTTTCCAACTTTGCCACCCGCAGAAAAGTAACTGTTTTTTTATGTCGGCGAGATGTTTCCGGAAATTCGAAAAAAATGGTTGTAGGGGAGGGGGTCGTAGCTCCGCCAAAGTTTGGCGCAACGGCTGCTCAACCTTGGTTATCACGCATTTTTTTTTTCGAAATAACTGAGGTTGGTCGGTGAGTTTCTCTTTCGACTCTCACGTTTTCACCTGTTTTCATTGCTTCCACGTATGTAGTCTTATCGGTGAAAACAGACTCACCGATCTATCACAGCTGTTTTGGAAAAATGAGTGATACCACTAACAAACTACCGCTTGTTAGGAGGAGTTCAAAACCTCACCAGATCCTACTTCAATTGCTGTAGACTAAACAAGTAATGAGTCGACGGTAGAGTGCCTCCGATATGGTGCATGTAACTTACTTGGCCAAGATAATTCGCAAGTAACTTAAATCGGCCAGAAAGGCATTTCCTAGGGAAGTATACGACGCACTCCTGCCTTAGAACTTAGCCTTAGAACAGGCCTTGCTGTCGGTTCAATTACCCAAGTTTGAGGTACTGAACCCCAGAATTGCAGACAAGAGCCCGCAGAGCGTTTTCCGCTTTGCGTGGCCGCGTGCGGACGCGTCTGCGTCGCGTGTCGTATGCTTTGCGAAATGGCCACTCGCGGTGAGTATATAAGGATAAGTTACGTGTAAAATAAATTTAACTTACATGTAATATAAATTTAAGTTGCATGTGAGATAAATGTATGCTGCATGTAATGTAAATGTGAGTTACTTGAGACATTCTAGTAACTTACATTTACATGACAAGTAACATGCTTTCATTTTTCTGAGTTGCCCTCATCTTCTCTTGGTAGAGGGTCTCAAGACTTCAGCTATGATACGCTTTCAAGCAGACACCTTCTGCTCCAAAACGACTCCCTTAGAGCCGTTCTCTAGACTCGCATATGGGAAGTAGAAAAGATCATCGAAGATGAATACGAGTCGATTTATTTCTTACAGATTGAGGACCACTCGGGCGTTTTCCCATCATTGTTATCAAAAACGATTCACTCCACGATTTTTTGTACCTCCTTGGAGAGAGGTTCATAGAAGAGAAAAAACCACAGAAGTCGATTAGTCATGCATATATGTCGACGGTATAGGATTTGAAACCTTGTCACCATATTCAAAGCGCAACCTGTAGATAGCAAATTCACATTGTTCCCTCAACCGAATTTCCACGAATTGCCACGAATTTTTATTCCACGAATTGTTACGATTCGTTACAACGCATTTATATCCTATCGGCGGCTGTCATTTGAATTACCGCGCCCGCCGCGCGCAATTGCCGCACTGTCGTCGCGACGCGGCGGCTGCCGGCCTGGCGCGATGCCAAAGAACTGGATGAGCGAAGAAAACGCGCTTTGGGTTGGTTTTTGACGGCTAATCGACGTAATTCGGCCGTTTTCCACTTGGATGACGTTAGTAAATAAGCTACTGCTTATTATTGGACCTAATTGAGGTTTGATTATCCACTGGGTCGCCAATATTAGGTCTGATATATTTTCTAAGTGCACAACGTCTACACTCCATAACTTTTACCCGTTGGCGGACCTCAACGATACTTGTGAGCGTTATTTTGGAGTAAAATATCGCTTCGATTCCCATACGAACTTCTTTCGCTGTATATAGCTAAATGGGGTGGTAGAAGACCACTACCATCGACTGCTCTGTTCGTCGCACAACCTCACCGATAATTGAGTACTGCAAAATTACCTTCAGAGCCCTTCTTCAAAATCTTGTTACGCTGGAATACAGTGCTTCCAAAGGCACTTCCTTACCAATCTTAGCCAACGCAAGGTACATATAGTGAGGAAGAGTGTGCTGGTAAGGTTGTTCTCCCCGATTTTTTTTTTTCAAGAAAAATTTCCCTGTCCGCGCGGCACGGACGCAATGGAGCAAAGTTACTTTTGCGCAGCAATGCGGAGCGTATAATGCGTACCCTCTATAAAACGTCGTAATTCACATCATTCGGGGCGCGCGCGACGCCTCATCCTCCGTCTGCCCTCCGCTCTCTCACTGTCCCTAACCTCCGCTCCTCACCAGCACGCGTA
Organism: Aplectana chamaeleonis; assembly: GCA_029168955.1. Lineage (NCBI taxonomy): Eukaryota > Metazoa > Nematoda > Chromadorea > Rhabditida > Cosmocercidae > Aplectana > Aplectana chamaeleonis. The sequence continues at coordinate 41,302 of JAPDOI010001295.1, read as the reverse complement.
GGAACCATGTGAATTTCGCCGTTTTATAGCCTATACGAACTTTGCCAGCGGCACGCCACTGAACTTGCGTGAGGAATGAGAACGAGGATCAAGCCAAACCTTGAAGGTTAAGCTGTTAGAAAGGTTCGGCTTCACTTCTTGGGTAGAAGGAGGCATGCTTGATCTCCTCTGATAAGCTGAGTAACAAACTGGATGAAGAAGCACTGTCGTGCTCATACCTATTCATACTCCTATATAGGGGTAGATAGGAGTACGGTCGGAGTCAATCCTTCCGTCGGCCAATCGACAGAGATCTTTACACCCCTGAGACATTGTTGATTGGCTGATGGGAGACACAAGCCCCTACCCTTACTCTAATCAGCCGTGCAGCTGTATCTGCAACAGGATGATTATGTCAGGTAGCATTAAAAAAGTGTTGTCGATAAAAGTATTCGAACTTGGCGATTTTTGGTTCCTTGGAGATTTTCCGCAGTGCGATATGAGTGTGCCGAATCCTTTGATAAGAACTAGACGCATTTCTCTACCATGTACATCATATTCCTGCAAACATGTACAACGGAATACTGAAGTTTGCCTGCTACAACGGTACGTAGTTCGCTAGAAACAATGCTAAGAAGGCATTTAGTGCTCTTGAGGTTTACAGCAATTAAATGCTTCAAATTACTTCTACAGCTGTGATTCAGGTTCAAAATAGCTCATAACAACGAGTTAAAGTTTCGACGAGTGGACCTTGTGCACTCAGAAAACTTAACAGACCTAATACTGCCGACCCAGTCGATAATCGAAACCCTAATTAGGTCGAATAATGGGGAGACGCTTTGATAAGCATTATCCAGGGAGGAAACATCCGGACTGTCTCATTTAGTCGTCAACACCACCTAGATTGCGTTTTTCTTCGTTCATCCACCTCTTTGGCATCGCGCCAGGCCAGCAGCAGCCGCATCGCGACGGCGGTGCGGCGACCCCGCGCGGCGGGCGCGGGAATTCAAATGACAGCCGCCGATAGGATTTAAATGCGTACTTTTTTTTGGGACACAAATTCGTAAATCGTAAAAAAAACTGCTAAAAACACCCGTAATTCGTAAATCGTAATTACACACAGCCCTCGTCCCGATTGAAAGGGAGTCCAGCCGCGATACTATCCAAAAACAGCGGGGGAAATCCGAAATTTTTGTCTGAGTTATAATCGCAAGCCATGTTTTGTATTTGTTTTGGCCAATAAAACACGTCCAAATGTGGTTTCCCTGTTTTCGCACAACTGAGTACACGATTTCTTGATTCAATTTTATTTTACTCCCCCCCCCCCTCCCTTCGGTGAAGTGAATTCAATTCTTGAAAATCTCGGCTAATTCTTTCGAGGCCTACTCTTTGGGCCGCATTTTTTTGCGACGGGGTCGACTGCGGCGCGCCTCTACTGGCGCTTCGCCAGAGCACGGTTTCCGTCCTTTCAGTCATAGCGGTGTACTTGTCAGTGAAAAGCAGTGCCGTATAGTAGCGACTTTGACGAGCGAATTGACGAAGAATTATGAAATTCTGGCACAGATTCCGTCACAATCTCAATATTGCTGAAGGAGAACTGAAAGAAAGGGTTTATCAAAGTGGAATTCAAATAGCGCTGGATACCAATTTGTTCCTTGCTTGCGTTAAGTGTCCTGCTAGTCGTGAGCGTAGTGTAAGCCAGGAAAAAGTCGAATTCACTTCAAAAATAACAGAAATAGTCGGGCTTGAGCGCTGAAAGGCAGAGTCCAGCAGCTTGCTGGCAAAGTTCTTGACGGAGTAACGATCGACTATAAAAACGTTTTATTCGGAAAAATCTACGATCCCTACGGTATTGTATTGAAATGTTTCACACTCCTAACATGTACAATGCTTCAAATTAAATTTTCTACTTTGCTCGGGGAATTTTCGCAAGCGATCTCCATCACTGTTTAAAAAAAACCTTGACTAAGTAATATTCCTGTGGTTTGTACAACGAGTTTCTCATAATTTTCTGTAACCTCGTTCTTCTAGAAACACACTCTTTTTTTCCGTTCCAAAAATGAAAGGAAAATTTCCGAAAATTTCTACCACCCCGTTAGCAAGCTATCCAGTCCTGCTCGACCCTATTGATAGGAGCTTTTTGTAGTTGTAAGGATATTGCGGTATAGATGCAGAACGTTTCTCAAAATTATCCATAGCTTTCAGTCACGGAGTGGGCGAAATTTCGACGTACAAGCCGAACATTCTTAGGGGACGTTTTGAACTCTCCATGACACCTCGCCATTAAGGCTTTATTTAAATCCTATAAAAGGTGGTCTGAGGAGGTGTATACTTATTACAGACTTTCGTTTAGTGTGAAATTAAACGATTTCTCCGAAAGTGACGTTTGGATCCAGCAGACTGGTACTGAGCAGTAAGAAGCTTCACTGCATACATGAGCAAGACTACTATAATCCTTGTAAGACGTCTTCAATTGCACCTACCAGGTATGTGCACTCGATCTCGACGGAACCATTTGCAAAAAACTATCTCTAAATGGTTAGATATATTGGAAACATCCGGTTTGAAAGCATTTTTAGCTCCCGCGAGAAAAACCTTTGACCCATTTCATCGCGACCGTTTGTAGACTTCCTTGAAACGAGCGAAACCAATAGATGTTTCATTTATGACAGCTCTGTACAAGTTGTTGATGTTTAAAAAGGAATACATGCTAATATTCCTTCACGACTTCCTTTTACCATGAGGAACGTGGGCGGAAACCGTGCTCTGGCAAAGCGCCAGTAGGGGCGCGCCGCAATTGACCCCGTCGCAAAAAATGCGGCCTACTCATTGGTGAATTTTTTGTGCAATATTTTTACCGCCCCTGCTTTCAAATGCTCCAATTTTGGGCGGTGGACATTGCTCACTCGTGCGTGCTGCGTCGCAGTCGGTGAGCGCCGCGCGCGACGCGCCAACCCAGATTATGGGTGAATCTAAATAAATTGACATGTCCTGGGGCATAATTTACTTTCCTGCGTTCATTTCTATTCAAAAACGATAGCCGTTTACTCGTATGGAGCCTTATTTGTGCTACATCCTCCCAATCCAGCGTTCTGTTTTTTTCCTTTTTTTGGTAGTTTTTAATCTACTCGTGAGGACTGAGTGAGAATTCAAAATCTAAAATTTTTTCTTTCTAACTCTTCTGCAACCCTCAAAAGACCGTTTTTTTTTCGAAACTTCATATTGCGTTGACGCGTAGATTAAAACGACCAAAAAATGGAAAGAAACCAGAACGCGGGGTTGGGGGATATAACGCGAATGTGACTAACACAGTGGCCTCGAAATCACCTGAAAAGTACTCCAAAAAGGTTGAAGATAAAATCTAGCTAGGTTCTTAAGTTATGACTTGTTTATTGATCCCCTGAACAATGCTCGTTGCATTCAAACCGCCGATCATTGCAATGAGATACTCCGGGTGAGCTCTAGCACTACACCATGGCTCAGCCGGTTACTCAGACAGTATCCGACGACCATGCCGCTCGCCATGGATCGCTGCCGCAGCGCCGTCGCAAACCCCACAGTGAACGGGATGGTCGCATGACGGCCAGCGGAATGAAAGACGTGAGACGCCGCCCAACCGCCAACGCGATGTTGTACGGGATGGTCCCGCAACGGTGAACGCGATGAAAGGCGGATTACATAGCGCCATCACAAATGCCACAGGGAACGGGGTGGTCAAACAAGTGATGAAACACCTATGACGTCATCGTCCTCAAATGATGGATAGGATTATTGCTATTATTGATCGATTTCTTCACCAGATCACCACAGTTTTTCAAACTTTTCGTCCACATCACATACAAACATACACCATTGTTTTCTGCTGACACAAATGCTGTTTCTACGAGTTTATCTTAAAAATACTACAACATTATAGCAACAAAGTTGATTGGTAACACTAACTATCATGCAGTATACATAACAGATTTTCGAACAGAAAAAAACGTTAGCTATTCTGAGAATTAATGGAAAATAATCAAAATATAAGATTTTCGAACAGAAAAACTCTTGGTACCATTACAAACAATGAAAAATATGTAGATCAGAATATAACAGATTTTCGAACAGGGAAAACTCTAGGTATCATAACAAAGAATGAAAAATAGGTAGATCAGAATATAACAGATTTTCGAACAGGGAAAACTCTAGGTATCATAACAAAGAATGAAAAATAGGTAGATCAGAATATAACAGATTTTCGAGCAGAGAAAACTCTAGGTATCATAACAAACAATGAAAATATGTAGGTCAAAATACTAATCTTTTTAGAATGTGCCTTCAGCCACAAAACTACATACGTCTATGCTCTCCTAGAACTTGGGGAAATAGAACATAACTAAGTTCTGTAACGATATTTGAAGTCACAATCTAGCGAAATCGAACAAAACTAATCGGTAAGGCTATTTAAAGCTACGCGGCAACTAAACCCGAGGTTTTTAATGCTAAATAACACGAGAACATGTAATCGTACCCAAGAATGACGAACAGGAAGACCCGAACTCAGGTATGGAGGTACCCATTAGACGAACCGGAATCGAGATTGAAGCCAAATGTAGGTAAAAGGAAACGAGCGTTTTCTGAATTGACAACTCCTTCGCAAAAAGCAAATGTTTCACTCTCGAAAATATAAAAGTTTAAAAATCCGTTTAGTAGATGGCAAAAACCCCACAGAATGCAAATTTCAAGCAACGTCAGCATCAGGGATGAGCGGAATTCCGATTTCCGAATTCCGATTTCCGATGGTTTTTGGCCTTCCGATTTCCGAAAAAAAGCCTAAAAATGCGAAAAAAATCGGAAATACCGGAGTTTAGATTTTTGAACCCTTTTCCTTTGCCAAATTCTAAGGGATATCTGGGGCGCTGATTTCGAATTCGAGGTCCGTCTTCACTTTTCAGAAAGCTAGAGTTGAGTGCATTTACAGGAAAATTATTCAATAACTATCCTACTACCTACATATATTTGCCTAACTCTATGGGTGTGTCTGTGCGTGTTTGTGAGAATGAACGGAAATTCGATCGTTTTTTTTTTCAAAAATGAAGCTATTTGGTTTGTTGTTATTATGGTGGGATGGCGTGTACTGATAACACGATATAATCAGTTCCCTGAAAAAAAGCTCGCTGAAGGGTTTCATGAACGGTTGCATGGGAGATTTTAGACCCGCTGTGAGTTTGTCGAGGAAGGGTGCAGGACTTTACATGTAAGGAATTTCTGATAGAGTCACATGCAGATTAATGGCTCTACACATGTTCTCGGCAACCTGTCTTTACAACTTTAACTTACATTTGACCTTAACATCTTCCAGGGTGCGCGTTGAGTCACGCGTGACATAAAGCACTGGCGCGTGGCTTAAATGTATTCTTATGCCGCACATATAACTTAACGTGCGTGTTTGTGAGAATGTCTACGTTGTCTACGCGGCGTGACGTTTCCTAGGGAGGTATACGATGCACTCTGGAGGCAGTACTCAGATGTGGGCAGCGTCGGCCATTTAGTTACACAAGTTTCGAGGTACTTGGCCCCACATGCCGGCCTGAGGCCCTGCCTGTCAGACCGCTGCCGGCCCAGTCGTTGTCGCCGAGGAGTCTCCGTCGCGTGACGGTGTGCTGGCCTCGTCGCTTGTCAATGTGCCGGCCACGTCGCGTGTAGGTGTCAAGTAACATGTACCAACAGTGCAAGTTACTCGCAATGTTATGTGTTTATTATTAGCGCACGTTACTTTAATCAAAAATCTCGTCAAATTACATGTAACATTGCTTCAAGTTACTTGTGAACTCAAAGCAAGTTGCGTGAGGCCATCATGCAACTTGCGTAGAAGTCTCTGGTAACCTGCTAAGCAATTTCTGAGTTGAAGTGCGTCAAGCGCCAAAACAGTGCGCTGGGCTTCACTTGGAGTGCACCAAGCGCTGGAAAAGTGTGCCGGACCCAACTGGGAATGCGCCGAGCGCCAGAGGAATTGACTGTGTTGCACTCAACTTGGAGTGCGTCGAGAGCCGGGGAGACTGTGTTGGACACAACTTGGAGGGCACCAAGCGCCGGGAAGAAAAGTTTGCGGGACTCTACTGGCAGTGTGCCGATCTCCGGGAAACTGTGTTGGACCGACTTGAAGTGCTGCAGGTGCCTGGAAAACTGTGTGAGACCTAACTGATTCTGCAATGATTCAGAGCGTCACGATACAAGCCTATAAGTACGCGTGGGTGTACACATTGTTCAATTAAGTAGGATAAGTCCAAGTTTTTCGGCAGGAACAATCACCAGGGGAGGGTTAAGAATTTCGTTGACCATTTCCGATTTCCGATGGTTTTTGGCGTTCCGAATTCCGATTTCCGAATTAGAGAAGGTTGTTCCGAGTTCCGATTTCCGCAATTCAGAAAAAAAAATTCCGCTCATCCCTGGTCAGCATAATTTACGAGTAAAGCTTAGTTTTGACTGCAGGTAGTCGCTGCGGCCATGCGAGGGACAACTGTTCCTTCTGCATCGCGCGTAATGGAAAGCCGCTCCAATTGTGATCGCTTCGTGGCAAACGTCCTACATCGCTGGGTCGCGGCGACGGAATCCTATGTTTTACTGCATCGCTGCGTGAAGAGCGATTCTCAATGGTCGCTGACCATCGCGGTCAAAGTGGCAGCGATGGAGCGATTGCCAGCGAATGACACGTTTCGTCTAGTTTACGTTGACCCTTTCACATAACAAGATCAGTGTTTTCGAGTCAACGCGTTATTGATGAATACCAGCCATTAATTTCACTGTTTCATTGAATTTTCTATCATCCGTGGGCCCATGCACTATGAACAGAGTCGCTGCCGCTGCTACATTGCTGCAGCAGCGGGTGCAAAATTGCTGCGATGAAAAACAGCAGCGATGCAGTCAAAACTAGGCTTAAGTGGCAACAGAAAAGTACTCGGCAGAATCATGGCCATCCACGGTGACAATTTTTGGACCTAACCGCTCGAGAGAAGAAGATTTTGACCCAGCACCTCGCGAATGACAGCAATTTGTCGCTCAAACCGACTAAACCCTTCGCACTTCCGAAAACTCCCGTTCCCTTTAGAGTGACCACAAAAACCTAAAAATAGAAATGGATCTCAGAACTAAAAATAATTTCTTCGGCTCAAAACGAGCCAAAACAAGAAGAATAGAAAAAGAGGGGGCTATGTGGGAAGGGGGGGCACTATGGCGCGATGGTCTTGGCCACGCCCATTTTACTGTGCCGCACTAAATTTGAGCACCTACCCGGGTTTACCTCCCCTGCCAAAATCAGGAGAGTCATTGCGGCACGGAAAAATGGGCGTGGCCAAGTGCGATACAACAGTGCCCCCCCTTCCCACATAGCACCAAAGAGAGAAGAAAACACACAAAGGCACTAAAATCAAGGCAAAAATTCAAAATGGAGAAGACTATATTAGGAGAAAAAGTTTTTTTGCAAGTTTTTGGTGCGATTGCGGACAATCATTATAATTGACGACTCCCGAATGGTCAACGGCATCGTCGGAAGCGAGTCCCGCGCACCATCTCGCTAGTTTCACCACCCTCCGAGCCATCATTGCACCGAAACTTCTACGGGGTCCTAACCCCGATTCTGCCCGAGTAGGCGTTGGATTGTGGGGTGCGGGAAGTATGTTACGCCGCGCGCGGCTAGCACACGCGGCGCTTGTTGCGTCGCGGCGTATCAACGTCAATTCATTGTTGTCTCACACAGGATTGCACGACCACGCCGTTGGTCACTCCGTTGACAATTAATCGCTCGCGCAGCGCCGCCATCAACGCTACAGCGAACGGAGAGACCCCCGCATGGGTAGCGCCGTCAAAACCGTTGCAGCCAACGCCGTGGCCCCGGCTCGCATACCGCCGTGGCCCATACGCGCATAAGGTCTCCAGCAACGCTACATTAAACGGGATGACCCTGCTGACACCGTCTACCACTTACAGATTCAACATGGTTAGGTCCTAGGATTGTTTCCTCAAAATTTCCTCGCTGGGCGGGAGACACCGAAATACGAAAGCCGGAATGAAGGCCTTCCGCCGAGCGGTGGGCGTGGCGTGTCCACGCTGAGTACGGTAACCCGGGAATGGAATCGTCGATAGCGCGGGAAATTTACAACACCACTTTTGGAAGTTTAGAGGTCGAAAATATCGCCCAGACTCAGCCCAGGGTATATATATATATATATATATATATATATATATATATATATATATATATATATATATATATATATATATATATATATATATATATATATATATATATATATATATATATATATATATATATATATCGGTAGGCTTTCGCCTGACGCGGTCATTCCGCATCTTCACCGAGGTGTGCCGTCCTAGTAGTCAGCCGTGTCCATTTTTCACGGTCTTCAGCCACAATTTGAACACATTCCATCCAGCTGTCACTATTCCATTTCCTGCGGAAACGAAACATCGCGCCTGAACTGTCTTTCGATGCCGAGTGACTTTAAATCCTCTTTAACCACATCCGTCCAGAACTTTCGCCTACGCCCAGGTGGCCGTTTCCAGACAGGATTTGGAAGCGTTCTTAAAGCGTGTTGTACGAGACGATCCGGCGTTCTTCTAACAAGGGAAGTATACAAAGCGTAGGTCGGATCTGCCGAAACGACTAGTGTCGTTAGTATCTCTTGTGGCTCAATAGTAGAACTGCTCAGTATCCCGCCCCGAGCCGCAGGTTCCAAGAAGTTACAAGCTTAAAAAGCTCATTTTTTGTGCTTTTTGTACCTTCCAAAAAGCGCGTTAGTTTTCGGAAAATCCGGAAACGGACCACATAAATGTGTTCAGCGTCAAAAACTACCCACCTGAGCAAGGTTTGAGTGAAGGCACATTTTCTGTACTTTGTCCAGACTAACAGCGTTTTGGACTTGTACGGATTTTCGGTTGGGCGTTTATTTCTACCGGTTTTTCGGAGCGCTGATCACGAATCTGTGGTTAATTGGTCGATTTTCCAATGTTTTCGGCTAATTTCGTTTAAAGCTTCCCATACGGGGAAAATTTCGAGGGAAAAACGCCACTTTCGAGATTTCCGGTTTTCTACGATAGATATGTCTCAAAATCATTCTCTGAGGGTTATTTGGAGTGCTAAACACGAATCTGGAGTCCGTTTATCGATCTTTTGCAGATTACGGTGGGTATACGGTAGTTTGGTAAAAATCTCAGATTTTACTCAAAAATGGCATACGGGGGTTATTCGGGGTTGAGAATACGAATTTAACGTCCGTTTGTCGATTTTCAAAATACTAAGGTGGGTTTTGAGCCCTAAATGACATGTTACCTACCGTAACCTACAGTAAACCTCAAAATTTCGACAAATGGACTCCAGATTCGTATTCTCCACCCTAGATTACCTCTACATACAACTTTTGAGCTAAATCCGAGAAAATTTTTTGAAACTCCAAAAAAAAATGCCTGATGGGTACCCTTGCCTTTTCGCGAGGCTCGAAAAATGCTTATAACTTTTTTGAACCTGCGGCTCGCGGCGGGATACTGCGCATTTTTACTATTGACCCAGAAGAGATAACTAACCATACTAGTCGTTTTCGCAGATCCGACCTACGCTTTTTATTCTTCCCTTGTTAGTATATGCCCGAGCAGTCGAAGTCGACTTTCCATTGCTGCTTGAGATGGCGTTAGGAGATGCTGGCACCTCCCTCGTGTCAAGCGTTGATGTACTGCGTCGATTTCCTTGTAAAGGTCTTCGTTATGGCATACACGCGGCCAGAAATATCCAAGCAAACGCCTAAAAAGCTTCCTCTCCGTGCAATCCAACCTTTCCATATGCGTCTTCGGTGCTGCCCACGTCTCCGATCCGTACATCATGATAGGGCGAATAGCGGATAGGTAGACGCGCAACTTGACTTCCTTCGCGATGGTGGTAGACCACAAACACTTGGTTAGAGAATTAAATGCAGACGTAGCTTTCGCACATCGTTGTGGAATATCCGCTGCATAACTACCATAGTTCTTCAGCAAACAGCCCAAATAACAGAAATCGTCCACCAGTTCGATACGTTGTCCGTCCACACAAACTCCCGCTTCTTCTTCTTCTTCTGCAGCCTCAAAGTGGTTTTTGTCATAGGTTGAGGAACTGGGCGGCCTTCACAGGATTCGTCCAGAGGTCCATTGTTGTTAAGGAGGTAGGTCTCTTCGGGCACATGAACAAGTGCGCCGTGTCGTGTCCGGGAGCACCACAGTCCGGGCATGCGTCTGGTCGGCTGCTGTCGATCATGTTGGCGTAAGACATTAGCAGAATAGAGTGACCACAGCGCAGCGAGGTGAGAGCACATCTAGCTCGCCGGCCGAGTTGAGACTCGGTCTCGCAAACCCGAGGCGGCACTGCTCCTAAAATAGGGTTCACAGCCGCCTTCTCCAAATATCCTCGAACAAACTGGGTGTGCTCCTCGCGCAGAAGACGAAGCCTTTCCATGTTGGAGTCGGCCCATCTCTGTACATCAACTTTACGAGGAGCATCTGCGAACGGCGTCCTAATCGACCTCTCTATAATGGGCTTCATAATTCTCTTTGCCGGATGATTTGGCTGTCTCAGAACATTAATATTCATCTGCTGTGCCTGGAGTTCACAATGCTCCTTAACTGGCAATATGCAGGCCTCCGCGTGAAGATGTTCTATAGGAGAGCTCCTTGCACAACCGGTAGCGATTCTAAGCGCAGCATTCTGTATACGCTGCAGCTTATTCCAGGAGCTGTCTGACGTCAGGTGCTGCCACACTGGTGCCGCATATTCCAGAGCCGGCTGAAGTATTGCTCTGTAGGTTCTCAGTATAGTCTCCCGGCTGCTTCCCCATGATGTTCCTCCGAGAGCTCTCAGAATATTAAGCTTTGCCTTGACGACTGTCTGTTTCTGTTCCGCGTTTTTGTGGAACTTCAGTGACGGATCGAGTATAAGACCAAGCAGCTTAGGGAATCTTACTGCTGGCAAACGATTACCATCCCATCTGACATCTGGGTGGGCACTGTGTTCCTTGGTGCTTGTTTTGAACACTGATACAGAAGACTTTGCAGCAGAGACAGCGAGCATCATATTATCAAGGAAAAGCTTCAACTCGACGAGATAGGCGCTGATCTTGTTAGCGGCTACTTGCAGGTCACGGTCCTGGCACATGATGGTGATGTCGTCGGCGTACAAAACAATCTTTATATCCTGTGGTGGCTCGGGAAGATCCTCAAGATACAGGCTGAATAGGGCAGGGGACAACACTCCGTCTTGCGGAACACCAGCTGCGATTGGAATGCTATCGGATACGTGATTCTGGAATTGAACCTTAGCCCGGCGGCCTTTAGTAAACGCTGCAATCCATCGCTTCTGCCAGGATGGCAGCGAGGACTTCAGCAGTTTGTCGGACAGCAGTCCCAAGTTAACAGAGTCAAACGCTTTGGTCAGGTCGAGGGCGACTGTCACCGTTCTTAGGGGCTTTCTCATGTTGAATCCGTCGACCGCAAAGCTCACGATCTCCAATAGAGCAGTAGTAGTAGAGTGAAGTTTCCTGAACCCATGCTGATGCTGCTGTCGCTCATTTTGCTCAGCCAGGTCCCTCACGATCAACTTTTCAGCTAATTTGGCTACGGGAGATAAAAGGCTAATAGGTCGAAAGCCTTTTGCCGTACTATGGGACTTGCCTGGCTTTGGCAACGGTGTCACATTAGCTGTCTTCCAAGCTTGGGGTAGAATGCAGGTCCGGAAAGAAGTGTTGATGATATCTGCAAGCATCGGTAGAAGTTCCATGGGAAGCTTCTTCAGGATGGCTGGGGAGATACCGTCAGGTCCGATAGCCTTCGAATTCCACATTTCTTTGATAGCCTCCTCTACTTGCGTGAGAGTAAAGGCCTCAGAAGCGTTCATGAGCGGCAACCGGCTCAGTTCTCTAACCGTGACGTTTGGTTTTTTTTTCATCTGTTTTGCACGCCTCGCTTGGCACGTGTGATGAAGAAGTTCTTGCCGAGCGCATAAGCAGCCGCTTTCCCTGATTTGAAGACGTTCTCCTCGAACTCAGCCAGCGGAGCTCATCGAGGAGCGGACTTGCCGGAAATTTTCCTCAACACTTTCCCCGTCGTAGTTCCGTCGCCTTGAAATTCAGCTTTTCAGTGAACTTCTCCCAGCATTCCTTCTTGTTCTTATCCAGATCCTGCTTGATCTCATTATCCAGCACAGCTATGTCCGGGTCTAGATGATCAGCGGCTCTCTTCTCATCTCTGGTTCTTATCTTCTGCAGTATTTCCCTGCTGACATTTGGAAAAAAAGGTCTTGACACGACCCTCAGGAATTGCTGCTTTCATGGCCTTGCGGATGGCACTTGTTAAATGACGTTCTTTCTGATGGACATCACCATTCCATGGGTAGTCGACCGCATGGCGGAGTGCAACATCTCTGAACAGGGTCCAGTCTGCTAGGCCTAAATTAAGATAAGTACGATGACGAAAACCAGAGTAAGGGGCAAGAGAGTCAGAGAGATCAATATAGACAAAGACGGGAATGTGATCACTGGAGAGAGTTGTGGATGTGGACCACGTGCAAGCATTAGAAAGATTGGATGACACAAGAGAGATATCTGGGCTAGAAGGTCGGCCGTTGGCAGGGAGACGAGTGGGCTGGTCATCATTGAGGATAACCAGGTCACACTCCTCAGCCCATTCTTCGACATCTTCCCCTCTGGCGTCAGAATCAAGAGCGGAACAGAACGTGTGAGCATTGAAGTCACCCGCAAAGACAGCTGAAGGGGAGAGTGAGCAGTCGTACGACTGCTGAAGGAGGGGAATAGGATTATAAGAGGGGAGACAAGATGATATAGGAGGAATATAGATGTTAAATAGAGATAAAGGGGTTTTGAGGGGGAGGTGGACAGGAATGTACTCGAGAGTACCGTCCTTAGGAGTATTAGGGATAATATGAGAGGGTAAGGCAGATTGCACAAAAGTAGACACTCCGCCCCTAAGAGCAGACCTTGAATGTGATAGGCGGTGTAGCCCGGAATGTTAGGTTGGGGATAAGTGGTAGATGGGGAGAGCTTGGTTTCTTGAACCATGATAACATCCGGGTGATGAGAACGTGCGAATAGAGAGAGTTCAGATAACTTGTTGCGAAGGCCGTTGAGATTAATGTGAACAATGGAGAGGGGGCGATTGGTAATTGAGGAATCAGAGTTGCTGGGGGCAGAGCATAGAACACAACGAAAGGATGAGTCATGATGCCTCACAGAACTGAGGCCCGAACAGGAGAAGTGCACCCACCTTTGGCATCCGAAGCACTGGACACTTGTTTTATGCCAGGTAACATCCTTGCTGCAGGTGGCACATGGATACTTCTGCTCTGGACCTGGATTCCTCTCGACGCCGGCCCTCTGTAGTAAAATCCTCAGGAGAGCTGCGGCCGACCAGCACCTCTCCCATGACAAAAACCCTCTTCTCGGAGGGGTTGACGTCGGTTTGCACGGAGGCGATCTTCTTTCCTCCACACTGCCACGGCACGAACGTACGACATCTCGGCAGCAAACTCCCGCTGAAGGCCTCTGAGAGACCCACATCTGCTTGCATTTGTCGGGACGAAGACGAAGTCCATAGGCTGCGGCATACTTCGAAACGAGGTTCACAATCCTTTGCAGTTTTGCGTTGTTTTCAGCGAATAACACGATGTCGTCGGCGTACTCCAGGTCGACAAGGGAGGGTCCTGATGGTGTTAGGATGACATCCGCAGGAAACTGTTCTGCAACTCTACGCATGATGTCATCAACGGCGAAGTTGAAAAGAAAAGGTCCTGCAACGGCTCCTTGCCTTACCCCTGTTTTCACCTCGAAAGCTGACGTAAATCCGACAGGTGTACGAACTGCTGCTGTTGTTCCTTTGTTCATGTTCTCGATTAACCGAACATATTTTTCCGGGATTCCATCTGCTCGCAGAGCATTGAGCAATCGATCACTGTGAGGAGAGTCGAACGCGGCTTCAAAGTCCAAAAGACAAGCTGTAATGGCTTCGAATACCGCTGCCACGATTCAATTAATCTTCTCACGACGAACACTTGGTCGATGGTCGATCTTCCAGGTCGAAAACCTGCTTGCTCATCTCTGGTCGTTCTTTCACGATGTTTGATAAGTCGCTCGAGAATGATAGGTTCTAAAACCTTGTTTAGACACGAAGTAGAGAGATTCCTCTGTAGTTTTTAGGATCCGTGACGGGTAGCTTCTTGTGAACAGGTACGATGATCGCATGTCTCCACGAATCGGGTATCCTTTCGCTCATCCATATAGCACGGATGGTGTTGGTAATTTCACGAATCCCAGACGGAGGAAGAGCTTTCAGCATTTCAGCAGTGATTTTGTCATCTCCACCAGCCTTTCCATTCTTCATTTTCCGGACACAATCCAAAACTTAAGACGCAGTCGGCGGTTCCTCACTGACATTGTAATGTGCTCTCTGAACATGCGGGAGCTCAGGTACTGATGGCGCTGGACGATTCAGTAGTGAACTGAAGTAATCCTTCCATATTGGCAGCGTCGCATCACCAACTGCAACTCCATTGGTAGTGTTCAAGACAGGAGAACATCTCTTCATCTTCCCGCTATACTGTCGCAGCAACGTGTAGACTTTTTCTCGGATTCTCCTCCTCCCAAGCCTTCTCGAACTCCTTAGCTCCACACGTCCACTCTCGCTCGCGGTCGCTTTGAAGCTACCGACGCAACCTCCTCAGCAGGGTTGAGCATGGTTGCGACTCGGCACAACGATGGGTCGTAAAATGATTGGAAAATTTTTCGAAAAAAGAAAAAAATCGGGGGAGGATCGTCAGATTTGACCGAATTTTACCACAAATTCAACATTTTTACATTTTTGTCTTCCTCAAAAAGCTTAAGGAACTTCTTTATCTCAAGAGGGGATCGTAAAAATTCTGGAAATTCTTCAAAAGAATTGGTTAATGGGAAGGGGTCGTAGCTATGCCGAAAATCGGCACAACGGCCTGCTCAACCCTGCTCCTCAGACGCTTCTCCACGATGTTTCCTGCAGTTCGGAGAGCACACACTCTGTTGTAGGTAGATGTTGTTTCTTCTGAGACGTAGGGGAACTTCTTCTTAGGCTGTACAGACGGGAGTGCCTCTTTCGAAGCGTCCTGGATGCACTTGACAAAAGAATCCGCGTCGCAAAGTTTTTTCTTAGTCCGTACTCCGATGTGAATAGAAACGCGTTGTCGAAAATTCCTTCTGCACTCTTCATCTCTGAGACTTGTCATGTCAATCCTCTGGAGAGGCTGAGCCCCTCGCTTCCTCTTATGAATCCTCGCAGTGAAGTTCAACAGAACAGGACGGTGATCCGAATCGAATGCGACATCCCACACAGCTCTAGACCTTCTGAATGTCCGATACTGGAATATTCCTCGTCAGGACATACTCAAGCTGTAGCTTCAAAGTTGTCATCTTCCGCTTCCGCTGCTCTTCTGAAGATAGCCGGGTTGGTCCCTGCCACGTAAGCTGATGGCGGCGATGATTCCTCTTGAATGTCGATGCAATAATCAGACCACTGCGTTCACAAAACTCGACAAGGCGGTAGCCATTGTCCGATGTTTGCTCCACTGGGTAGAACCATCACTCAAACGTCTGCTGGGTTCAGTAGAAGCAGGTGCACCAAAGGTACCAACAGACTTGTATACACACCCCCATATATATATATATATATATATATATATATATATATATATATATATATATATATATATATATATATATATATATATATATATATATATATATATATATATATATATATATATATATATATATATATATATATATATATATATATATAATTATTTATTTGAACAAGTTTACACTCGTGTGGAAAAAAGAACAACCAACCTCAAACGAAATATTCAAAGCAAAGTTGCTGTAAACCAAGAGAACGAGAACAACGATGGATCATTCCGAAGAATAGCACAGGGAAAAGATGTCCGTTTACTGTTTTTGGCCGTTTTCGCCAGGTTAGGGTGCACTGAATGGCGCTTTACCTACCGTAACCCATTGTTTTTGTCGTTTTTGTAGATCGCCTATTCAGTTCTGAGACCACGCTTCGAATTTAAATGTTGAATTCGTCTATGATTGAGTTTTATGGAAATCTGCAAGATGCGTTCAAAAGAATGAATGCGCATCTCAATGTCTTGTCGTTTTTTCACCAAAACAAGTCCGATGGAATAAAAAAGCGCACATTTAAAAAAAGCCAGACTAACAATGTGGCAACTCAGTATTTCAGCTATCTTCGGGCATTCTACCCTCCTTGAGAGGCTTG
Organism: Aplectana chamaeleonis; assembly: GCA_029168955.1. Lineage (NCBI taxonomy): Eukaryota > Metazoa > Nematoda > Chromadorea > Rhabditida > Cosmocercidae > Aplectana > Aplectana chamaeleonis. The sequence goes on along the minus strand of JAPDOI010001295.1, from coordinate 24,988 downwards.
TTTGTCGAATACTCGCTAAGTTCGACATGGTCACTCTGCTGTGGGTCGCGCCCCAGTGATCAAGGGGCACCCGCGCCTTCCTTTCCGTCTATTCGGTTCGGTGAACACGCCGTCTTGAATATCCGTGTTTTACATGTATTGTGTTCCTCTATTATGTGCGCTCTCGAACTGGTGTAAGGTAATACGCCAAAAAAGAATTTTTCAGAACATGGGTGCCTATAAGTACATGCAGGAGATATGGCGCAAAAAGCAGTCTGATGTAATGCGCTATATTCTTCGTATTCGTGCCTGGCAGTACAGGCAGCTATCCGCCGTCCATCGAGTTAGCCGTCCAACTCGACCTGAGAAGGCTCGTCGCATGGGCTACCGTGCAAAGCAGGGTATGTTTATGCCGTTAAATCCTTTTTTTTTCGTTTTGTTTAGTTTTTGTTCATTCGTTCTTTTTTCGTAGCTCAAACCGTTGTCTGATTTCATCTGCTTCAAGAGAATGCTTCAAATTAAACGATGTCCAGCTCGTGGAAGACTGTAGACTAACAAACGCCTGAGTGAAGTCGTCGTAGTTCCTTGATTGTAAATCGCCTAAAGGGGTCTGCAGAGTTGAAGTAGCGGCGTTGCTCACAGTGACTAACAGCGCTGGGTGATGCAATATCGATTACAATCAGCGACGAGGGCGCATTGCAGTGTTTTGACGCTGCGAAGACCCTGCGTCATTGTCAGCGAGCGGCAACCCACGCCGCAAACAAGCCTCTCAAACACACCGGTGAACGCTACGTGGTTACGGTAACGTGGCGTGTTGCAGCGGAGTGTACAGAGGTGTACGGATCGTCGCGCGCGGCGTTGCGGCTAGTCGCTCGGGGCTATCATTGATTCCCTAGTGTTCCGGCCGTTTACAACTCCTGACGCATTGGTGGGGAGGTTCCCATGTGAAGAATATACTTATATAGTTCGTTACCAGTCGGTTGAGAGGAGAACGGAGGGGATTTCCAAACATTCCTCCATGATTGGCGGGGGTAAAATTTCATGTGATGCTTTTCAGCTATGATGAAACAATTGGTATCAAGAGTGTGTTTACTTCTGACGACTTTTTCAATCCTACTGCCGCCTTGAAAGCGGTGCCGTATGCATGAAAGTTCAAGGCTAAGGTTATCAGTTGCTATCATCAAGGTTTTCCTAAAAGCAAGGGCTGTTTAGAACTTTTACGTATAATATTCATCACGTTGCTACGTTACCTTCAGCGAAAAACCCTGTTTGAAGCCACAAATCGGGGACTAGAACAGGAAGCACTGTTTCTACGAAGGTTGCCGAAAACGGGCTGACGTAATCACATAAATAGCCTTGCTTTATCCCATCTGAACCACAACAGCGACAAAGACATTGCAAAGGCTAGCAAATGTAGTTTATTTTAACGTAATCGTACGTTTTTTTCGTGAAATACGCATGAAATGATGCGGGAAACGTGCTCTAATAACAGCGCCGCCCATACACCTTTGTACACTCTAGTGCAACACGACACGCTACCGTAACCACGAAGCGTTGACCGGTGTGTTAGAGAGGCTTGTCACGCCGCAACGATAATGTTTGGAAACATTTTTGACGCCGCGTCAAGACTTTCGCTCGGCGACCAGTCGCCGGTCAGCGCAACTTTACAGACCCCTTAAAGGCTGTGTTCACGATTATTTCCGTCCCCGAGCAGACGTCCTAGCGTCAAGTGATCGTAATATGGCGCTGGGGTTTGCATCTTCAGCATTTGTTATTGATCTGACTTCCTAGCGACCACTGCAGCCGGACTCCTTGTTGCTTGGCCGCTCGTCGTCTGCTATGGACGGAGCCTAACCTTCAGTTCCAAGCCAGAAATTTTGCGACCCCGCTTGACCCTGGTGTGGTCACAGTGTTGAAAATTTTGAAACATCTCTATCAGTCCACTACTATTAGTGCACCAGAACTATCATAATTGGCTTGTTGATCGACCACAGAGAATGGTAGGGGTCTAGGAGCAGTTCGTCTTCGACGAGCGACGAGAGCTGCTGCGTTCAAAACGTCCCTAAAACGTGGTGCGCGTCGCATTTAGCCAGTCGAACATATCTTAGCGCCTCTCATCCTGCGCGCTTCAGCAATAAGCCGTCTAAGATGGTTGAACGTTTCTCATACTCCAAGGAATGGGTTTGTATCCTTCAATATGTGTTCAATGTTGTCTCCTTCCTGCTCAACGACCTCGAAGCGTCAGACTTCATAGTTCATTGCCGTAATCAGCCTATTTGTTGTTTATGTTTTGCCTAGAGTAGATTTTTTCTCAGAATTTGAATCCAAGGTAATCGATGTTCGCCAAAATGAAAATTCCGAATGGCTTCCTGTATTTTATTGTGGTGTTTGGTGGTTTCAAAGATCCAGGAGGAAGAGGTCGTTTTTTTTTAATTGTTCTTAAATGCTCAAGTGGCAACATTCGAGCCATCGAAGAATTATCATGAATTTGTCTTCTTGTTGTCGTTTAATCCACAGAAAATTCTATTGTCATCTACGACACTGCCCTCAGCACATTGAAGATCGTTTGAAAGATGTGAAAAAATATAACATCGGGAACCAATCATAGATGTCTATGTTAAATTCAAACGGGTTTGGCTATGCATTTGCAGCTGGAAGAGATAGAGGAGTCGGCGTTCATAGCAAGTGAAAATAATGCTCTATAGAATTTGGTTATCACTTCCTTCTCTTATGAGATCTTGTTCAGGATACGTCATCTACCGTGTCCGTGTTCGCCGTGGTAACCGTAAGCGTCCAGTCACCAAGGGTCAAACCTACGGAAAACCCAAAACTCACGGAGTGAATGAGCTCAAGTTTGCTCGATCAAAGCAGGCCATAGCAGAGGTAATTTTTTGCCACCTCTCAAAACTGTAATTTGCAAGATCCTTCAGTAGTGCTGTTCTAATTCAAGACTGTTTAGACCTCTTATTATTAGTTGATGCCCCGCCCACTTTCACGTCGTGTGGCTATCACAGGTGCTGAAAGTGGGGAAGAATCTACTCCCAGGAAACGGTTCGAGGCCGGTATCATTCAAACAGTGACGAGCGACGCGATGCAATGTTTATCATGAATATCGATCGAAAATCTGTATACCTGATATGCATTGTCGCTGGTCCCGGGGGATATTATCCAGGCCTCTATCGGCATCATTATTCAAATGTGCTTCTTAAGAATATCGAATTCCCTTCTGTTTTTATCTACGCTTGCTTATTTGAAGACTAGGGATCGCTTTTTAAGTCAAAATTTTATTCAACGAAAATTGACTATGAATTAGGTGCAGTTTTTCTGCAATACTTGGTCAGGTCCAGGATCGTACCTTTTACGCGTTTACTTATATTCCTCTGCTTATGCATGACAGGACTTATCTTACCACCATATTCTGCTCACGAAACCTCAACTCGGTTTATTTTAATTTTGGAATTCTTGCAGGTGTTAACTCACATCTCAGTAGGACTCGTACCCACATCAGGTTTGTTTCGTAGATTGAAGCTCAGATGTTTGGTGGTGGTGGTTTTCTAGTAGTCTTATTGTTTTGGGAGAGAAATTCTCATTAACCAGGGATCAGGGTGATGTTTTTCAAGGATCGCGCCGGTCGTCGTTCTTGGCTCCTCCAGAGTGCTGAACTCTTACTGGGTTGGTGAGGACTCGACCTACAAGTTCTACGAGGTTATCCTCGTTGATCCGTTCCCACAAGGCGTCAGGTCAGACGGAACCCGGACATTCTAATGGATCACGAAGCCTGTGCAGAAGCATCGCATGAGCTTCTGCGGACCTCACATCTGCTGGCAAGAAATCAAGAGGTCTGCCTTACAAAGTGATGGCGATATACTGCCACTCGTGGAGGCTCCCAAGCGAAGAACTGGAAGAGAAAGAAATTACAAATCGGTTTTCCGCAGATTCCGTTAAATTTATCATATTTACTTGTTACTTTTGGTTCTGTTGATTGTTATGCCACATGCCAGAATTAACAAGGTTGTTTATATATTGTCTTTTGGTTTTCAGTTAATAAGGAGTTATTACATTACACTGTTTTATATCTCTGAGAACAAGAATCTGGAAGTTCGCTGTAAAATGTAAACTCTATGTTAGGAGTTATAAGAACAGCTCTGGAGCAGGTAACTATGATGGTGTGGAGAGTCACCGTACTAGCGCTAATTTGCTTACTTTAGTGGATCGGCTCTATTTCTTGAGTATTGATACTTTGGACAGCATTGTTTGCCAATATGAATGGCGAAATAGCTTTATCAGGAAGGTTCATTCTCTACAAACAGAAAATTAAATTTTAAGTACCTGAGAAAATTCCGAAATTAACCATTACTGCGCCTGTTGTAGTTACCTGTCCAAGTTCCACCCAATCGGGGTAACAATGTGAGTCGACCCGTATGGCGTACAACATAATGCCGACGTTTTGAAGAGTAAAAAACGAACCACAATGGCGTTACAGGAGTAGCAAGTTTGGCGCCGCCCCTATTTTCACGCCCCCTGTATTTGCCATTCTCCTCCAACGCAGGGTTACTGGGCGATCTTTGCTGTCACTAACGTGTGTGGTTTACTCGTTAGGCAATCCACCAACAGTACCGACGGTGAAAAGGACCCAGCAACCTTCCGTTTCCGTTGCAGGGAAAGGGCAATTAAGGGGGCGTAAAAATAGGGGCGGGGCCAAATTTTCTATGCTGTAGCGGGATAGTGGGCCGTTCTACATGCTTCAAAATGCGTAGGCGTTGTAATCTGAACCATACCATTCTATTTCTGTAGTTATCTCAAACACTTTTACGAGCGTGTATGCTGCCTTTAAGCAAATGGCTCCGAGACTCATCAGATTTAAGGCTTGATTTTTCGGAAGTATTGTTCCCGATAGTTTCCAATGTCTAGTTTATTTGCTAACAGGAGAGGTGCGCAGAGCGTTAAACATAGGGTGAAAAGGATTCACATTGCCTCGTAGGCCTTTATAGTGAAATTGCGCTGTATCCCGTCCCGAGCTGCTGGCCCTTGAAGTTGTTAGCGCTTTTCAAGCTTCGCGAAAAGGTAAGGGTACCCATGTGGCCGGGACCATACTTCCAGCGATGCGACGCAATGTTAACTATCAATATCGGCCGAAAACCTATATGCTTGATTTGCGTTGTCGCGATAAATATGGTCCCGGCCATATGCAATTATATGGCGGTTTGAAAAAGTTTCGGATTTGGGTAAAATATTCGCTGTGTGGGTTCATGTCGCTATTCTTTGGGTCACTGGTGACATAGTGCTATTTAGAGAAAAACGTACCTTAACATTTCGAAAATCGAGAAATGGAAATCAAATTATTATTCTCCACTCCGGGTGACTCCTAAAAAACTTGAGCCAGATCTGAGACTTTGTCCAAACTATCTAATGCCAGCTGCTATCTACCGTAAGATGTCAAAATTCGATAATTGGACCTCAGATTCGTGTGAGGCACTCAGAAAATTTAATCCCAGACAAAAATTCGAGCCGTATCGGTCGTAGCATTTCAGAAATCGTCAAAAGTGACGTTTAGCCCTTAATGAAATATTTCGGAATCCATGTAAAATCGACAAATAAACTTCAGATTCGTGATCAGCGCCCCCAACAACCCCCTGGGTAAATATTAGGTCAAATCGGGAAATTTTCTAAAAACGTCTTCGGAATTACCTGGCTAATTAAAGTAAACGCTCAACAACAATACATACAAATGGAAAACGCAGCGGTTCCGAGCACAGTAAGGGAATGTGTTGCTTGGGTAGCACGTGCTCTTAATGGTTTTCAAATCACAGGACATGCCACAATAAATAATGAGACTTACACGATTTTTCGATGTTTTTTGCCGTAACTGCAGTTCAACGTCGCAGTGCACGTTATGGTATGTTTACACAAGGTGCTGAGTTGATCGCAAAACGCTTGGCTCCGGGCGAGATTGAACCAGCATATTCCCTTTCCAGGGGAGCGCCTTATCGCACTGCACCCCCGAAGCCCCAACGCCGCTCTCACTCAACTGCTCGGTAAATCTTCACCGAAGCAATCATCCTTTCACCCGCATAACGGGATGAAACAGGAATACCGCCAGAGACTATCTAACAGTCGTAGACCTGTCAAGATGATGCACTAGTTAAGTCTTACACGATTTTTAGATGTTCCTGTTTCATCCCGTTATGCGGGTGAAAGGATCATTGCTTCGGTGAAGATTTACCGAGCAGTTGAGTGAGAGCGGCGTTGGGGCTTCGGTGGTGCAGTGCGATAAGGCGCTCCCACGGAAAGGGAATATGCTGGTTCAATCTCGCCCGGAGCCAAGCGTTTTGCGATCAACTCAGCACCTTGTGTAAACATAAAAATAATAAGACGTTCAATGCGGGCATGCAACTCATTCAACTCGATGACAAAATGGTTTTTCAAAAAAGGGAAGCATACGACGCGGCCTTGACGCAGGACACAGATGTCGACAGCTTCGCCTGTTCAATTAACGAATGAATCCGGCCCCACGTGTCTGGTCCCTGCCCCCCGCCCAGCCGGTGGAGGCCTCGTCTCATCGACACGGTCCCAGATAGTGCTCGGCGATCTGGCGGAGTCTTATGTTGATGTGCCGACCGCGACAGGTGTCGGTGTGCTGCTAAGATAGCGCTGGACTACCTCACAGCAAGTGCTCTTGCACTTGAAGTTTTGCAGTACGCTTCTCTGCGATAAAATTTTGCAGCACGTGTAGCTGTTTAGAGCACATGCTCCTGGTATAGAGCCTTCGATGGGTGTGGTCACTGAGTTGAATGCGTACTCGACACGCATTGAATGGGGCGATTTCCTGAGATAGTAGCGAGATGGCATTGATCATTGAGGAGTGCAGAGAGTTCGGGGTCAGATATACCCAAACCGCAGTTTTCTCTTTGATGAATCGGCCCTAGTTCTCTCAGTGGAACTGTTGCGCTACGAAGTCCTTGTGCACCTGTCCTTCGAGATTATCTACTCTGTTGCTCCTGCGGCTTTCAAGCGTAAAGAATGCATCGCTTCATTTGAGGTACGTATCGACGCAGGTGGGCTCTCAAGGTGTATTTTTGTACGCCCGATTTTCCACGTTTCTGTTGCGTATCGACGGGGCGGGACCCAGCCGGTAAGCCAAGGGTTGAAATCCAAGTGTGGGCGAAATTTCGGTGCGGTGCAAAATTTTCGCGAGCCTCAAGTGTCGGATCCAGCGGGGGAAACAACAGAAATCTACCTGACCTCATGAGTGGTCATCTTCAGCGAGATATGCGACTCAGCGGAGTTTCCCGTATGAAAACTGAGCTTAAAAGCATCGTTCCCGCTGAAAACCATGTACCTTATTTACTGTAATTGAACTCCTGGGTGTACTATTTTTCAACCTCCTCTAAAGGTTGTCCCAATGCGAGTTGGAGGTTCTAAATTTCAACCGACAATTCAAGAGCCAATACAAGCAAACGAAGTTTATGGGGCAAACTGAAGTGGGACAATAATGAATTACTCGGCGAGCTTCAAGAAATCATCATCAATACAATCATTGTTCAAGTCCTTCGTCAAGATCAATCTCTTCGAAAATGTCAACAAGCTTTTGGGCGTCGACGTCTCGAGCAGCGCGTAGCAGTTCATGCCCGTTAGGAATGGGTCTCCAATGTCTATTATGTTTCCATGTTTTTGTATAGCTTGGCCGCTTTAGTGAACGGAAATGTCGAATGGGCCCTCGAAAAACCTTCATTTGTAAAGAACAACGTGTTTGAATACACTGTTAAATTGAATTTGATTTTCGCGCCAAAATCGTCTTCGAAGTTTTTCTGCATTGTTGACCTGGTCGCCGTCATTTTTGAAGTTTTTGTTTCCTGCAAGTGAGTTTGTGCCATAATTGTTTTCCACGTTGTTGGTTGGTCGCATACACATTCAATGAAAAAGTGCTAGATGATCGACCCCACAGCAGTTTTCAGGTGGCCATAACTTTTAGGGTGCTCATTTATAGAGCCTCAGGTTTCGTGGTTGATGTCAGCTAGCCCGATTGGTTTTAGCACCGAGGAGCTATCGTTCTGCGGTCGGGTGCTTTCCAGTCAGAATATTGCTTATTGTGAACCGACCTATACTGTATTTCGCGTAAACTCATGCTGTTTTTTTTTTCGGACGAGTACAGCGACTTTGGAGGGAAGCAGCGTATTCATATGCTTCGCTCTGTGAGGACGATGTGCAGTACTATGGCTGCGGAGGGACCAGTGACTGCATTAATCCGGAGGAAATTGGAGGAAACTTTTTCGGTTGGTTTTATAGTTAGGTGAATACGGCCGCATCGGTCTGTTGCATGTCAGACACGTGAAGTTCATGTGCGTATGCGCAGTTGTGCTTATGCACGCATCGCGTGTTTGGCTCGCGCCATATGCTATACTTAGTTTCAGCCGGGCAGGTTGTCTGAGGGCGCAGAGAAGCGCGCGACTTCATTTTACGTCTCATTTGTTGGGGCGATGCTGTTCCTCTCGTTGTGACTAGAGAAGGGTTGCAGGGTGATTTCGTGACTTTCTCTGTAGTGTGAGGGGCAAGGACAACCACGAGCCCGCAACATCCCGTAGAGGCCCGCCCGCCCACCTTCGGTAGACTTGCGGGCCTCTACGGGATGTTGCGGCTCGTGGTGTGCACTTCCTTGCGGTCATCCCACTCGATCGAAAGAGGTTGTGCTATCTAGGTATGCCATAGGCTTGCTGCATTGTGGGCCAGGGCTGATCAGCCTCATTTTTAGATCTCGACCTTGTTAGGTATAGTTAGGTCCGTGGCCTATTTCTTCAAGAAAAAAACGTTTAAATTCAAACCGCGGCTGGCGCGGCGGTTTAATTTTCAGAGATTGAGATTTTAACCGCCACGCCAGCCGCGGTTTGAATTTACACGTTTTTTCTTGAAAACAGACCACGGACCTAACCATATATTATTACTTTTTGTAGAATTTGAAAACGATTTGTTTCAGCCGTCTCATCTTGAAATCGTGTGCGAAAGTTATATGCACAATGTCCCTAAAGGATCTGGAAAAGCACTTCCGGAGTGCAGATTGTGAGCGACAAGTTTGAAGGACACCCTGTTATTCAGGTACTGGTTTATATTGGGCCTCAAATGTAACCTTTTGTGGGGCGGAACATAACATATATTGTTTCAACTTGCTGGCAAACGATCTCGTGTCGTGAAGTGTTCGAAAACTCTTCGGTCGTCAAAAGGGTTGGGTGGGTCAGGTAAATACGTGACGCGAAAGCATTCGATTGATGGTCATTGAGAATTCGCTTCCACGCTGCCAATTATGTCACTTAGCAGTGTCGAGGTTTTCGGGAAAATTAAATGCACGATATGACCTGTGTAACCATTATTTTGGATTCAAATTCACTGCTGCCGATCGTACGCGTATACCGAGTCTCCTTCTCCCCATGCTTTCTCACTGTCCCCTCTGTGTCTGTATTTATGAAACTTCAGAAACCTCCTGGAAGGGTCCAAAATCACTCGATGTACCGTCCGGGTGAACAGGAAGATTTCAGCTACCTTGGCGGGTAGCGGGTGGACGGAGAGGGAACTGTCTGCCTGTTGCGTCAGCCTCACGTGGCATAAAATGATGAATTATCTTCCTAAATGTCAGCGCGGGTCTTTCCAGTCCACCCGTACAGCTGAGGCCGGGTATGCCGTGCCCACCGAAATGCGTTTATAGCTGAGATGAGACGCTGCAGCCATGCACCCGGTGCTTTCTTCTCCGTCCTTGCGGGCAGCTGCTCATGCTTGTCTCCAGCCCTCACATTTTACGAAGAGACTACTGATGTTTCGGCCGGAGGCAGAATATAAGTTGTCATATCGCTGGGCATGAGAGGGTTGCGTTCAGGGGTGTGTGGAACTCTTTTTCAAGATTTTGAAACGGAAGAAAAACGGCCAAAAAACGCCGAAGACGGAAATCCGGAAACAGGAAGAGACCAAACGATTTTTGGTTGCGCCATTCTCACGCTTCGCTGCTGTTCATTGCCCGCAGCTCTCATTCAATAACCAATGTTTTCAGTCAATAAGCTATTATTATTTTAAATAAAGTTACTGCGAGGCATTTAACGATTTCGAAGTATTGCTTCCGGAAATCCGAAAAGGCAATCTCTAAAATACTTAGTATACGCGGCCGCTCTTGAGTGTATGCGGTAATTGCCGTATGCCGGCTGCAGTTTGCTGGCCGCTTTGGGGTTTGCCGTTGCCGTTTTCTAAAATTGTATTTTTCGTAGCCGCACACCTCTGGTGTATGTATAGCCTGTCCGCCCAAAAAGCAGTCAAAACCAGGGTCAAGCGGGCGTTGCGTAATTTTTCGACATCGGAGCGACTTCACCGTCAATTTTTCCAAAATCTGAAATATTTGCGCCCCCCCCCCCCCGAGACGCGATTTCTGGGCAGTTTATATTTGATTACTGAAACTGTCAGACGCCAAAATTTCATTCAGTATTCGTGCTCAAGCGTCTAAATCTTGAGCAATGATTCGATTCTTCCCTTTGGTCTTCTTCTTCTTTGCAGCCACGAAGAGAGTAATTGCTATAGGTTCAGAAACTGGGCGACCAGCGTTGGATTCGTCCAAAGGTCTATTGTAGTCAATGTTGTAGGGTTTTGGACAGTTGAATAAGTGTAGGGTATTGTGGCCAGGACCACCACAGTCCGGGCGAACGTCGGGAGTGCTATTGTCGATCCTGTTCCACGTAGGACTTCAGGAACGTTGAGTGCGCACAGCGCAACGAGGCTAGAGTGCATCTGGCACGTCTACTAAAGCTGAGACTCAAGACTCAGAAACTCGAGGCGGCATAGTACCCAGAATAGGATTAACAGCCGCTCTTTCCAGATACCCTCTGACGAAATGGGTGTGCTCCTCGCGCAACAGACGGAGGCGTTCTTGATATGAATCGTGCCATCTTTGCAGATCGACTTTATCTGGAGCATCGGCGAAAGGTTTTCTGATGCCTCTCTTATAGGCTCAAGTACTCTCCAAGATGGGTGGTTGGGCTGCTTGACGATGTTAATGTACAGCTGCTGGGCCTGGAGCTGACAGTGCTCCTTTACTGGTAGCACCCGTGTCCTCGGCGTGTAAATGCTCGATTGGCGAACTCCTAGCACATCCGGTGGCGATCCGAAGAGCAGCGTTTTGTGCACGCTGCACCTTAGTCCAGGATGAGTCCGACGCTAAGTGCTGCCAAACCGATGCCGCATACTCTAGGGCGGGCTGCAGGATAGCCTTATACGTGGTCAGAATAGTTTCCTTACTGCTGCCCCATGATGTACCTCCCAGTGCCCTTAGCACATTAAGTTTAGCTCTTACAATTGCTTGCTTTTGCTCGGTGTTCTTGTGAAACTTCAGCGACGGATCGAGTACAAGGCCGAGTAGTTTGACGAAGCGAGCAGCAGGCAGGCGATCTCCACGCCAGCGGACATCGGGATGGGCGCTGTGCTCTTTGGGGTCCGTTGTGAAAACTGATACTAAAGACTTGGCAGCTGGAGACAATGAGCATCTTGTTATCGAAATAACTTTTCAAATCAATCAGGTACTCGTTGATCTTGCTTGCGGCCACTTGTATGTCGCGGTTTTGGCACGTGATAGTCATTATCATCAGCGTAGGCGACAACTTTAATGTCCTGGGGAGGTGCCGGAATGTCCTCTAAGTACAGATTAAACAGAGCGGGCGATAAGACTCCGCCTTGCGGAACACCGGCAGCTATGGGGATACTTTTAGAACATGATTTTGACACATAGCTTTTGCTTGACGGTCCTTGGTGAAAGCTGTTGTTCAATGTTTCTGCCACGGTGGGATAGAGGACTTCAATAAGTTATCCGATAGAATACCCAGGTTAAAACTGTCGAATGCCTTTGTCAAGTCCAGGGCTACAGCAACGGTCCTGATGGGCTTTCTCATGTTGAAGCCGTCGATGGCATAGCCAACGATTTCCAAAGCGCCGTCGTGGTGGAATGTAGCTACAAAGCCGTGCTGGTGATGTTGTTTCTCATTATGCTGAGCCAAATCATTGACGACAAGCTTTTCAGCAACCTTGGCTAGAGTTGACAAAGGCTTATTGGCTCTGTGTCCTTTCGCTGATGACAGCGATTTACCGGGCTTAGGCAGAGGAATGACATTTGCTGTTTTCCAGTTTTGTGGCAGTGTGCAGGTTCGGAATGATGTGTTCATTAAATCAGTGAGCAGCGAGAGAAATTCACTGGGGAGCTTTTAGGACTGCTGGATAGATTCCGGTCAGGTCCAGTGGCTTTGGAATTACGCATTTCCTTTATAATCTTCTCCACCTACGCAGGAGTGAAGGCATCAGCCGTGCCTATAAGCGGAAGGCGGCACAGCTCCCTTACTGTCACTCGGTTTTGCGGGCCACGCTTCGCACATGTTATGAAGAAGCTTTTGCCCAGAGCGTAAGCGGCATCTTGTCCTGACTTGAATACATTGTTCTCAAACTCGATAGTAGATACGGTGGCGGGTGTGGTTTTTCCGGAGAGTTTTCTCAGTATTTTCCATGTAGCAGCACCATCTGAGTTGGACAAGCTCCCTCGCCCGGAACCGCTTGAGAAGAAAATAGGCTGTAAATCAATGCAAGATATAGGGATTAAACCCTTTTGGAGGACACGAAAACAGTGAGAAATAATTAATTTATGCGTAGACACAAATTTACAAAGTTGTGGCCTTTCAGCCAGGAATGGAGTTTCAACAAATAGACAAATGCAAACGAATAGATCAGTTAGCCTAAAAATGCCTCTTAACCCGGAACCCACTAGGAACCTATGAAGGAGAATAGACAACAAAAACAGCGCACAGGCGCGGACCCGGAGAGCTGGAACCACACTAATCACCCGTCGTCCAACCTGCCGGGCCTGCCTCCTTGTACCCCCCGTCGTACGCAGCCAAATTAGTCACCGCGCTGTTCAAATCACTCCCGCGAGCCACCTTCACCCATACACAAGTGGTCGCGTACCGTAACCCTCCTTCAGCCATAAAACAGGTTAGTTAATTTAAAACCATGATAAAACTTATACAATCGAGCAGGAGAACTTGAATTAAGCAAAAAATGATACATACACATAATTTTAGCAGAAATTATACATTCACATATTTTTTTAACACCGGTATACAAAAAATCAATATCACATCAGATCTTTTTATTTTTCCTTCTCTTATACCGACATGCCTCCCCTCCTCAATTAGGATCTGTCCTCAGATCCCGACGGCTGCAATGACACCTGACCGAGGCGCAGTACCACATCCCGCTGTCTGCTTCTTTCCTGGCGCTTCTCCACCCTCTTGAGATGCCTCTTCGAATATCTTCCGTCGCGAATAACCGGCTGACCAGGCTTTACCAACGGCTTCACACCCAACGGCTTTCCTGTCGCGTTAGGGTCTCGCGAGACTCTTCGGCATCATCACGGGATCCAATTCTATCTCCTTCAACTGCGCACGCAGGAACTCGTAGAACTCGAAAGATTGAGGAGCAGTCCACCATTTTCTAGGGTCTTGCACGACCCCTACCTTGAGACATGCCATGCTTGCCTTGAGCACACCAGGCTCCGACGGAACCATATCGTGAAGTTGTGACGCCAGCTGGGGATGACCATTCAGGTAGCCGAGTACGTGACCACGCGTTCTTTCATTCATCCGATCCCAGCTCTGGTCGTCCATCGATCTCGGCCCGTTCACCAACCATATATGAGCTCCACACGACAACCATAGATCCAGAGCTCCAACCAACGGTATCCAGGCGTAAGGGTCTTCCGGTTCGCGGGGTGGCAATACGATTACCACGCGTCCGACTTCATCCGCAAACAGCCTCGTGTTCTTCCTACGGATGTCAAAGAACGACCGATAATGAAAGAACAGCATTTTCGAAGTGGAAATGCAGTGCTTGAGTCTCATTAAACACTCCGGAATCACCACTACAACTCGGCTGTGCTCATCAGGACGGGTAGTCGTTGCCTCGATCTGAGACCATTCACAGCGACGTCCAATTTCAAAACCATACTCCACGATCCGCGTCATGTCCCACGGCCATCCTTGCACAAGCGAGTGACGAAGACGAGTCTTCTGCGGAACCGTTGCACTCATTCCCGCCACGTGAGAACAGTGATGACGGAAGAAAGCGTATGCGACTCCGATTGCTTTGGGAGTCAGCGCCAAACAGGACTTGTCCTTAATCTGCTGCGCCTTCATCGTCATGGAGCCTGGACCCCACCATATCGCCAAAGCTCTCGCAGCGTCAAGGACACACTCTACACGCTCCTCAGCAGCAAGCTGCGGAACATTCGGAAGGAGATGTTTGACAGTGAATATTTTCGAGCACTTGCACGACTTCAGCGAGAATCCACAACGTCCTTCCACTGATGGAAATGGCTGCCCATCACACCGGAAGCATACATGAAGAAAATGCTGCTTGTCCATCACGTCGTATCCGTCTCCATTCCTGAAATCATCATTTTCAGAAACGACTGCTCGACACGACACCGTATTGTTCTCCTTTCTCTCAGCCCTCAATCGCTTTCTCTTTGTGCGCACCTTCACTGGCTCATCGCTAATCTCATCAGGGCATTTGAGCAAAAGATCCATCTGGACACGTATCGGATCTTCATTTGCCCCAGTCTTGGTCACCAACGCCGAATTTCCACTGGCGTCAATAACCCTATAGGGCCCATCCCACTCACAAACTAGTTTAGGATGCTTCGCTCGCCCTCTTTCTCTGGGCATCTTCATGAATACCCTATCTCCGATTTTAGGGGGCGTATGAATTCATCACTTTTCTTAGCATCGTAGTGCTTCTTCATTATTTCCCTATACCTTTCCGTCTGGGCGTTTACTTCATCACGAATCAGTCTCATACCTCGGATCAGTTCCGTTTTGTAATCGTCAAGGTCGATCTGCCCGAAACGCACCCGACTGTCCGGAACCGCATTCAGAGGGATCACAGGGTCGAAACCATAGATGAGAAAGAACGGACTCTCACCAGTGGCAGAATGCGGCGTAACATTGTAAGCAAAGACCGCGTTCGGTAGTACGACATCCCAATGCTCCGGGAACTCAATTTTCTTTTTCAGGATGCGCTGCAGAGTGCCTAGTGCCCGCTCCACTGCTCCGTTTTCCAGGGAGTTGTACCTTGGTAACCGTGTGCGCTATTCCGGAGATTCTCGCAAGCTCATTAACGACTTCATTTTCAAACTCCGTCCCTTGATCGGTGTGAAGTTGTTTGGGCCAACGACCCCCTTCACACACCCATCTTTGCAAAATGGCCTGCGCGACCGATTCCGCGGACTTGTCTCTGAGCGGATACGCGCCTAACCACTTGGAAAAGTGGTCCACGAGCACTAACACATACTTCATGCCGCTCGCACTAAGCCCCATTTCTAAGATGTCGGCGCAAACACACTCAAAGGGCCTCTCCGAAACAAACGGCTTCAGGGGCGGCGTGTTAGGTGATCTCGGGTTTGTAAGCAAACATTTCCTGCATGCTCTCACCCAGACAGGGACGTGTTTTTCCATCGTTTCAGAATACTCGCTTTTCAGTATTCTGAGCATCTTCCGCGCAGAAAAATGGCCTGCTAGGCATCCTTCATGGGCTTCATCAAACACCGCTTTCCTCCTGGACCTGGGTACCACAGGCACAACCGATCCGTCTTCACGGATTAGTTTTAATTCTCCTTCTTCAATCAAGAAATCGGCAACTTTCAGCTTCTTGTGGAAACCCGGTAGAATGACTTCTTCACAAAGTTTATCTTCACCCAGCAGTTCCACCACCCTACCGTAGTCTGGGTCTACCTCTAACTCCTTCATCCATTCCGTTCCCTCTTCCTTGTTAGCTAGGCAGACGATTTTGTCATCCCCAGGATGACACATCTCCTCCAATGTCCCTTCCACAGGTACTCCTCTTGACAACGCATCAGCTACCGCATTGGCCTTTCCCTTCACATACTCCATCGTCAAATTATATTGTTGGAGCTCAAGGGCCCATCTCAAAACCCTCGGTGATACGTTGCTCCTCTTGAAAAGGGCCATCAGAGGCAAATGATCGGTTCTGACTACTACGTGCATTCCATATACAAACCAGTGAAACTTCTGAAGCGCGAACACAATGGCCAACGCTTCAAGGTCCGTCACATGATAGTTTCGCTCTGCCGCTGATAACCTTTTCGATGCGAAGTATATGGGATGAAGAAAACCATCCCTTCCAACTTGCGACAGAACGGCGCCCACCCCAGTTTGGTCCAACACCGGCTTGGCCCCCAAGTTGGACAAGCTCCCTCGCCCGGAACCGCTTGAGAAGAAAATAGGCTGTAAATCAATGCAAGATATAGGGATTAAACCCTTTTGGAGGACACGAAAACAGTGAGAAATAATTAATTTATGCGTAGACACAAATTTACAAAGTTGTGGCCTTTCAGCCAGGAATGGAGTTTCAACAAATAGACAAATGCAAACGAATAGATCAGTTAGCCTAAAAATGCCTCTTAACCCGGAACCCACTAGGAACCTATGAAGGAGAATAGACAACCAAAACAGCGCACAGGCGCTGACCCGGAGAGCTGGAACCACACTAATCACCCGTCGACCAACATGCTGGGCCTGCCTCCTTGTACCGCCCGTCGTACGCAGCCAAATTAGTCACCGCGCCAAGTTCAAATCACTCCCGCGAGCCACCTTCACCCATACACAAGTGGTCGCGTACCGTAACCCTCCTTCAGCCATAAAACAGGTTAGTTAATTTAAAACCATGATAAAACTTATACAATCGAGCAGGAGAACTTGAATTAAGCAAAAAATGATACATACACATAATTTTAGCAGAAATTATACATTCACATATTTTTTTAACACCGGTATACAAAAAATCAATATCACATCAGATCTTTTTATTTTTCCTTCTCTTATACCGACATCTGCCTTGAAGTTCAATTCTTCAGTGAACTTCTGCCACTCGTCTTTCTTGTGCCTGTCCAAGTCTTTTCTAATCTCGTCGTCAAGGTCAGTGACCTCCGGGTCCAGATGGTTGGCAGATCTTTTTCATCTCTTGTCCTGATTTTCTGAAGTATTTCCCTGGTGACATGAGGGTAAAAAGTTTTCACACGTCCTTCTGGTATGGCCGCTTTCATAGCCTTCCGGATAACGTCAGATATGTGACGCCCTTTCTGGTGCACATCGCCATCCCATGGATATTCAGCCGCTCGGTGAAGTGCAACCTCTCTGAATAGGCTCCAGTTTGCAAGGCCTAAATTGAGATAAGAACGGTGACGAATACCAGAATAAGGGGTAGAGAATTTGAGAGATCGATATGGACGAAAATGGGAATGTGATCACTAGACAGAGTTGTAGAAGTGGACCACGAGCAAGCACTAGAAAGATTGGAGGAAACGAGCGAAATGACTGGGCTAGAAGATCGGCCGATGGAAGGGAGGCGAGTGGGCTGATCATCGTTTAGGATAACCAGGTCGCACTCCTCCGCCCATTCCTCGACGCCCTCTCCTCTAACATCAGAGTCAAGTGAAGAGCAAAAGGTATGAGCATTGAAGTCGCCCGCGAAGACGACTGAGGGTGAGAGGGCGCAGTCGTTGAGTTGTTTTAGAAGAGGGATAGGATTAGAGGTTGGGGGACAAGAGGTAGTTGGGGGAATGTAGATGATGAAGAGAGATAGGGGGGTCTTGAGTGGGAGATGGATGGGGACGTACTCGAGAGTCCCGTCCGTGGGGGTGGTGGGAATGAGGTGTGAGGGAAGTGAAGATAGAACGAAAGTAGAAACTCCTCCACCGAAAGACGATCTTGGAGCATGGTATGAAGTATAGCCAGGGATATTTGGGTGGGAAGAGGTAGCAGAGGGGAAAGTTTGGTTTCCTGAACCATTATAACATCAGGATGGTGAGTATGAGCAAAGAGAGAGAGCTCAGATAGTTTGGGCACGAAGGCCATTGAGATTTATATGTACAATAGAAAGTGGGCGATTGGAGGTAGAGGAATCAGAGTTGGAAGGTGAGGAGCATAGAACACAGCAAAAAGCAGAGTTATGATGGGTCACAGAACTCAGACCCGAACAGAAGAGATGCACCCACCTTTGGCATCCGAAGCACTGGACGCTTGTTTTACTCCATGTGACATTTGTATTTGTATTTGTTTATTACAGGTCATGCCTGCATAATTAAGTTACATAGGAAAACAAATGAAAAGCACCGAATATTAAAAACAGGAAGCGGATACAGTAGCAATCTGAATTGAAACAGGCTCAATCATCCTCAGTCATCAAGTACTGATCCAAGATACGTTTGAACGCGGAAAGAGTTGTAGGGAGGTTGCCCTTTTGAGTAACTTTTCAAAACTCACTTCCTGCTCTATTAACAAAGAAGTGGTGCCTCAAACTTTTCCTGGCTCTGTTGCGGACAAGTTTGACGCTGCTGCCTCTGTGGTAGACGCCCTGAGCTGGAGGAAATCGTTTGGCTTGAGTCCCACAGGGCCATACAAGATCTTATAAACCATCAGAAGATCAAACCTTTTCCCTCTGCAGGCCAGCGATTCGAGTTGTAGCTCCTTATTCCTAGCAAAGCTGCACGGCATTTCACTATAGCTGAGACCCTGACCCGGATCATCACCTTGCGTGTGAACCTGTTTTGGAGTTTTTCCAACGCACCCATGGTCGAGACCTTGTGGGGGTTGAAAATTACAGTTCCATACTCAAGGTGTGGTCTAACATACGTTTTGTAAGCATTAAGAAGCACCCTTTCACTGTTGCTGGACAGGGCTCTGAACATGCTATACGTAACTTTACTAGCTCTGGACACAGCCTTAGCACAATGAGCATCAAAGGTGAGATCGCTGCGTACCAGGAAACCCAAATCCATTATCTCATCGACAGCCTGGAGCTGCTGACCATGGGTACTTCTGAGCGGGTCCAGGCAGGATTCCTCTCCACGCCGGCCCATAGTAGGAGAATCCTTAGGAGAGCTGAGGCCAGCCAGCATCTCTCCCATAGCAAAAACCCTCTTCGTGGAGGGGTTGATGTCGGTTTGCACGGAGTCGATGTTGCTTCCTCCACACGGCCACGGCACGAACGTACGACATCTCGGCAGCCCTTTGGTGACAATAAACATCGAGAATTTCAGAGATATCTTCATCAAAATTTCATTATTGGTCCTGAATTTTGGCGACCCCAACCCTAACCGTCAGTTTTGGCCACAATTTTTGCGAGCCCCCCCCCCCTACCACACGTTGCGAAATTTCGCAACCCCGCTTGACCATGAACCGTGCCAAAGACAACAACAGGAATAAATACCCAAACAGCAATTAGGAGACTAAAAGCACTAAAACCATTCGAACAACAATAAACAAATGGATCAACTGGCTATTAGGCATACACCGGCACCAAGAAGAAAAAAGATCTTACAAACATTACTCCTGGGAAACAGATAACTCTCAAGTGTCTTTTTGAATTCACTGAGTTTCCCCACTACCCAACCTGACTGAAGTAGCTTATTGAATTCAGACCCCGCCCTATTGACAAAGAAGTGCTGTCGTACATTCCGCCTGGCCCCAATGAGGCCCAATTTCACCGGTGCTGCCCTAGTGGGTGATGGTCTAAGGTTGAACAGCCGGCTAGCCTTGATACCAGCACTCCATGGATGATCTTATTTATACATCATTATCATATCAAACCTTCTTCTCCTGCGCTCCAGAGTGGTTAGGCCCAATTTAGCGTTCAAAATTCACATATGATCTACCTTAAAGGAGCCTCGCCGCTGCTCGTGGTCACCTCAACCTGTCTCCACCGAGACTCCGTTCTGGAAGTCAGGCTGCACGTGCAAAACAAAAACTATCTCGATTTTTGTGGCTGCCATGGCGGTAAATATGCGAATAAGGGAATCAAGAGAGAAGCTCTATGAAATCATCGAATCTCACAGAAAAAGCTTTAAAGAAATCCTGACAAGGCGTTCAGATTCCTGCCACGTCTCTTTCGTGTCATCATTTTATAGGGTTCCAATATCAGGCCCCCAAACTTCGTGAGTGATTTCCTCTAAGCTCAGATATTCGCTTGAAACACGAAGAGGTCGGACGTAAATTTAAACGTCTCATGAAACGTTTGAGAATCCTAGACCCACTATCATAGATCATAGATTCCGGGCCAAAAACTCGGAAACGGAAGCGGAACGGAACAGCCCAAAAACACAGGAAATACGGAATCGGAAATGGAACAGTTACGCACAGCCCTGGTTACGATCCCTTCCTGCTCCTGCGGTTTTATTGATGCCGCCACCTGTCCCCCGAGAACTCATTCCCGCCAGGCCGCGGTGACGTCATAATCCGGTGTTTCACCCGCCCCAAAGTGCAGACCAACCCGGGGTTTCCTTCACCTCCCGAAATAGGGAGAGTAACGGACTCAGGAGCTTCATATTCCTCACGAAGTCAGTCTCGAAAGTGAAATCATTTGGCAGATATTGGAGTGCCTGAAAATCCGGCGGGTACAAGTTCTCGAAGAGTAGTCTTCCCCTCGCTCCGCACAAGCACGCGAGGAAACAAACTAAATTAGCCTCCGAACTAGAGGTTAATTCAAGTATGAAGCCGCGACGCTGCTTGGTGGGAAAACCTGCATGCGTGATAACGAAAAGAAGATGGTTATTGATCGAATGATTTCGCACCCAAATGCTAAGGCCCCTGTCAGAGTTGGTTGAGCCGACGTAGCCAGCCCGGCCCATACACACAGGAAGCATTGATAATGGGGTGCAAAAAAAACACCAGGTGTGGCCCGCCGACACCCGCCTGGTCGATACGTAGGAATTAAATGGTGGGCTAAGGTTGAGAACATCACCCGATGTGGCCGACGCGTCGATATTCCTGCGATACGTGGATGACGGGGGATGAGAAAAACGCCCCGTGGAGCTGGCCGATAATAAAGCCATGCGTATAACTAGGAAGCTATTCATACTGCTACCTCCGTTTCTTCACTTTACTCTCCTTCACTATTTCTCTGAACAAGTGCAATTCTGTTGGCCACGTAAGATTTTCTCAACCTCACCTCACCATTTTATTCATACGTATCGGCCGGGCGGGCGACGGCGGGATACAGCAGGTCCATGGCGGGTGTCGGCGGGTTACAGATGCGAATAGCACCAACTCTGACAGGGGTCTGCGCGGCTTCCTAATCGAATAACACGGCTGATACCTTACTGGGTATAGTTTTGGAACAAAAAGGACTCATGCAATTTCAAAGGAGGCGTTTCTTTAGTTCCAATTCTATGAAATTGGTTGTTGAGTATTCTTGTATAGCGATTTTAAGAGACATCGCATGGTGAATTCCTGCTTATCCGAGGAATTGGCTGGTCCTGTTCATGCCTTGAGAATTGATGCAATCCCGCCAAGCAAATGGGCTGGTCAGAAGACGCACCCTAGTCCTGCTTGTCGGGGCGGTAATGCGTTATGAGTAGTATAATGTATAGATTATTTTAAATTTTGCTGTGATTGTATTGCAAGAATTTCTATAATTGATATTCTGAAATGGTTCAGAGATTATAATAAACGCTGTTCGTTTCCCCGCAACGTGTCTTTTTCCTCGATATGAAAGTTCCTGAATACTTCGTTTATTTAAAACTGTGAAGTTTTCTTGTTCTCCAGTTTTTGTTTGCAAAAGACTCTAAAAATTGATCTGGATAGCCTCCCACCATCGTAGGAGCTCTGACAGTCTGAGTTTCAAGTTTTGCTCCCCAGCATGTACAGAGAAGTTGCATCGTCCGTAAAAGCACTCTCTATTTTTCTGTGGGGGCCAAAACTTTCAGGAAAATGGCCCAATCATGCATATCCCTCTGTAAAACGTAATTTCACGACTCAAATGGCGCGAGCGGCGCGGTATCAGACGATTCTGCTCCCTCCTGGTCTGCCATGCGTGCTCTCCCCTGTCTCTCTAACCGCCGCTCCGCACCAGCACGCGCGTAGAAACCATTAGAGTTTCGCGGTTTTATAGTCTCTTTACCTTTGAAAACTGACGTGATTGTAGTGAGTCAGACCCTCCAGTATATTCCTAGCAAGAGCTGCTTTCAGTGATGGTGGCCTCTCCAAATAAATTCGCACATTTCTAGAATAAATTGGATCAAGTTTTTGACGTAGAATATGAATATGTCCTTCTGTGCTGCCTAGCGTTTCTCTGAGGATCTTTCATAGTCCTCACCGGCAAGCGCGGGACGCTCGATGGACTTCAAAAGTTTTCACCGGGCTGCGCGGCGCAGAACGTGCGTGCCGCCCATCCAGCATCGCCCGAACCGCCATGGTGCTTTCACCGATTTTGAAGCAATACTCGATCATAAGTTCAAGTCTACTCCAACATAAATAATTCCTGGGACTATCCTTCGCTACCGTATCGCAGCTGCAAGCCAGGAATTTCTGTGCTTATATCACAGTTGACACCCAACTTTGAACCCCACCACCATGGCGGTGCCGCCAGGAGGTTTTATAGTTGTTTGCTCGCGCGGGTGAAAAGTCATAGTCCATCTGCTCCATCCCGCGCGTGCGCTCGCGCTTTGCGGTGAGGACTATGAAAGATGCCTGAAAGAAGTTATTGGCGCCTCCAAAGCTCCGAAGATTGGGAAAGATATCCGGGTTGTTTTGAGGGTTTCTCGAAGAGCAAAAGCGGATTTGGCTGAAAACATCTTCTTGTTTAGCGGTAATGACCAGGGTGCTTAACACGAATCTGAGGTCCATTAGTCGATATTCTCAAGCTAGAGTTATTAAGCCGGCGCAAACTACTCTATTTATTTTTGAAAATCAGAAAAATGAATTCTGCGAAATTCAGAATTTCTCCCATCGACGATTTTCGTTTTGCCAAATCTATTCAAGCGCTTTGGAAATCCTCATGTCATATTTAATCATCAGACATTTCTTAGGTGGTATGGTGTGAACAAATTTTTTGGGAGTTTAGAAAATCTGACAAATGGAGCTTCAGAAAAGAAGTGATCAGCACCCCCCAAAAACCCCGTGAGTGATTCCCGGAAGTGGATCTGGGGGAAACTGTGGATGTGAGTTTGAACGCTCTAAATCTCAGGGAAGGAAAATGGGGGTAAAAGCTCTATGAAACGCCTCACTAAACTTCTTGCTTCGGCTCCGGGGGCATATTCTAGGATCGCAGTCTAAAAATAATGAGAAATGATCAGTCAAGTATATAATTTGGGATGCAACTCAATTATATATCCCAAAAGGGTGTTCACCTCCTCATTCTTGGCTCTAGTAATATTCAGAGAAACCAAGAAGAGTGGTTATGTACCCATTCTCCTCACTTGTTAATATCTGCATTGTTTCACAATTCCTTCTCATTTCTTCCCGATTGCAAGAGGCCGAGGGGATCAAAGTTTGCTGTTCACTACGAGGTTTCTCACGTGGTCAGGATTTCTCGAAATGGGGCGCGGCATGCCGCATTGTTTGCATCATTCATTCTAGAATGTGCTCCACGTATTGCTGTTCTACTCCATGCTTTCAGCTTTTTTTTCTGCATTTAAGCACATTGCGTTTTGAACACCAGTTCAACTGTAAAACTTGTGCAGTTTGAACAGACTGGTTCCTCTAGATTTCTCAGGGAGGGGGTGCTCTCTGATCCAGCCCACCCCCGCTGCCGAGGAATGTCAGTACGTTCACGCCGTGGCAGTGTGGAGGAAAGAAAGATCACCTCTATGCAAACCGACGCTGCCACCCCTCCACGAAGAGGGGTTTTTGTCATGGGAGAGGTGCTGGCCGGCCGCGTCTCTCCTTCGGATTCTCCCTGCTGAGGGCCGGCGTGGAAAGGAATCCTGGACCCGCTCAGAAGAAGAAGTACCTTTGTGCCACATGCGACAGAAATGTCAGTTGGAATGGGACCAGCGTCCAATACTTTGGATGCCAAAGGTGAGTGCACTTCTCTTGTTCGGGTCTCAGTTCTGTGAAGCATCATAACTCTTCTTTTCGCTGTGTTTATATGCTCTTCACCTACCAACTCTGATTCCTCTTCCTCATGTCGCCCCCTTTCCGTTGTACATATCGTCTCAATGGCCTTCGTGCCAAACTTTCTGAGCTCTCTCTTCGCACATGCCTGTCCAGACGTGATCATGGGTTCCAAGAAACCAAGCTCTCTCCATCCCCTACCCGTCCTCATCCTAACATCCCAGGCTATATTGCCTTCCATGCTCCAGATTCAGCTCTTGGCGGAGGAGTTTCAACCTTTGTTTATGTCTTCTCTTCCCTCCCACACTGTACCCAGCACCCCCACGGATGAGTACTCTCAGTACCTTCCAATCCATCTCCCTCTTAAAACACCTCTGTCTTCTCTCTTCAACATATATATTCCACCTACTACCTCCTATTGCCCCTCTTTTTACAATCCTATTCCACTTCTCAAGCAGCTGAACGGCTGCCACTCTCTCATCCTCAGTTGTCTTCTGGAGATTTTAATGCTCACACCTTTTGCTCGTCTCTCGATTCTGACGCTTCAGAGGAAATGGCGTCGAAAAATGGGCAGAGAGTGTGACTTAGTCATCTTAAACGATGATCAGCCCACCATCTCCCTACCAACGGCCGATCTTCCAGCCCAGACATTTCTCTGGTCTCGTCCAACCTCTCTAACTCTTGCTCATGGTCCACCACAACCACTTTGCCAAGTGACCATGCCCAAATCAAACACATCCATATCGATCTCTCCAACTCTCTCGCTCCCTGATATTCTGGTGTTCGTCAACGTTCTTATCTTAATTTAGGGCTGAGCAGACTGGGGAGCCTGTTCAGTGAAGTTGCGCTTCGCCTGTCGGCAAATTACCATTCGAGATGGCGACGTGCACCAGAAAGAGTCTCATTTATCTGACGCGATCATAGAGCGCTTGAAAGCAGCTATTCCTGTCGGCCGCGTTAAGACGTTCTATCCAAATGTCACAAGAGAGATCCTCGATAAAGTCGGAGGACAAGAAGATGCCAGGAGAGGCGGTCAACCATCTGGACCCCGTCGTTGCTGAACTTGTGATGAGATCAAAAGGATCTAGACAGGC